>CM077151.1:130966119-131244911 GCA_039583875.1 Platanthera guangdongensis | reverse complement strand
ATCGTCGAGTCCACCGACGCGGCCTTGCAATCCTAAAAAAGAACAACCCTATTCTACCTGACCCCAAAACAAGCACAGCACTTAGTGTCGACACGAGTGTCGACACCACGCTAGCCGGTGTCGACACAACGCTCGACACAACGCGGTCGGCCGGTGTCGACAAGAAGTGTCGACACCACTGCAGGCCGGCCGTCGACACAATGTCGACAATGCCGCTGAATTATGTCGATACCAGTGTCGAGTATTATTCGCCGCCGGTGGTTAAAAATAATTTTGAGATCAATTCGAGCGTTATCAAATGATCCAAAATGTCGTGCAGTTCAATGGACTGCCGGATGAGGACCTGAACTTTCATTTGTCTAGATTTTTTGGAAATCTGCGATACTTTTAGTATTAATGGTGTCACTGGTGACGCCATTCGTTTGCGCATTTTTCCATTCTCCCTCAGATCCAAAGCTAAGGCGTGGTTGAATTCCCTCCCACGAGGATGTATCACCACCTGGGCCGAGCTTGTGGAACGGTTCTTGACGAATTATTTTCTGCCCGCCAAAACTGTAAAGTTGCGGGCGGACATTTCTTCGTTCGTGCAGAACGATTCCGAGTCTCTATTTAAGACTTGGGAGCGCTTTAAAGAATTTCTCCGCAAGTGTCCACACCACGCGCTGCCTGCGTGGTTGCAGGTCCAAATCTTCTACAACGTGCTTAATTATCAGACGCATTAAATGATTGACGCGGCTGCGGGGGTACCTTGAATAATAAGACCCCGAGGCTTCCCAAGCTCTTATTGAAGAGATGGCTATAAATGCCTACCAATGGAACGTCCCGCGGTGACGTCCCAAGAAGGCGGCCGACCTCTTCGAAGTGGATGTCACTGCCCACTTAGCCCTTCATGTTGAAAGGCTGAAGAAGCAGGTGGAGGAGATGTCTGCTACCTCCACCACTCCATCTTGGGCGATTCCCCCTAATGTCGGCATAGTCAATGAATTCGTAGACTATGTAGGAAATGCTGGGCGACCTTCCTTCAACCCCAACAATAACCCTTATAGTAATAACTATAATCCGGGTTGGAGGAACCACCCCAACTTCTCATGGAGCAATGCAAATAATGCGCAGCACCCGCCCAATTCTTTCGCGCCCGGATTTCTTCCGCCTCCCCCTCTTCCAAAACCCTCCCCAATGGAGGAGAGTTTTTCTAAATATATCGCTTCCAAACGAGTCAAATATCCGGAACATCATCGGATCGCTAAAAAACTTAGAAGTCCAGGTTGGATAGCTAGCGCGGATGATGTCCGAGCGCACGCTCGGGGCACTGCCGGCAAACACAGAGCCCAATCCGCGGGAGAATATCAATGCTATAACCCTCCGTAGCGGAAAGGAGGTGATCGATCCAAAACGGACCGATCCTCAGTTACATATTTCACCTCCGACCAGTCTTTCCCCTTCTTCGATTACGCCACCTTTACAAATTTCAAATGAAAAAATTACTAAAACGCCCTTGCCGTATCCGCATAAACTCAATATTGAGCGTAAGGACGCACAATATGAAAAAATAATTTTATTATTAAAACAAATTCATATTAATGTTTCCTTTTGCGAGCCAATCTCGCAGATGCCTAAATATGCGAAATACTTAAAACAACTTCTTTCCCATAAACAAAAATTAGAAAATATTTCGCATATTTCTCTGAATGCTGTCTGCTCAGCGACTCTTACTAATAAATTGCCCCTTAAAAGAAATGACCCGGGACGGTTCTCCATCCCGTGCATTTTTGGCAATATATTAGTAAAATATGCTCTAACAGATTTATGCGTGAGCATTAATTTGATTTCGTTCTTGCTCTTTCAAAAATTAGGTTTGGGCAGTCTGGCCCCTACTAAAATGCGAATCCAACTAGCGGATCACTCGGTTAAGTTTCCCGTCAGGGTAGTGGAGGACATACTTGTCTGAGTTGATAAGTTTATCTTTTCAGTAGACTTCGTCATCTTGGACATCGAGGAGGACACCGATGTACCAATTATACTCGGTCTCCCTTTTCTCGCCACCTCCCGCGCATTAATTGATGTCAGTAATGGTCGTCTCCTCCTTCGGGTAGGAGATGACGAAATTACTTTCTCTATTAATCCCTCCATAGGAGACTCGTCTCGAGCGATGACTTTTGTTATAATTTAGACACATATCTCGGAGATTATTCTTCCCCTATTTTTGAGTCTACTTTTTTAAACGATGATATTTATGCGCTCGAAAATTTTCAATGTGATGAGGATACCTCTATAGACTTGCCTTTTGAACTAATTGTTAAGAAAGACATAGGAATTAAAACCTCGTTAGAAGAACCGCCCTGCCATGAACTCAAACCCCTACCCGATTCACTCAAATACGCCTTTTTGGAAAAGATGATACCCTTCCCGTTATCATTACTTCGCATTTGAGCGAATCAGAGACTTCCGATTTATTGGGAGTTTTGTTTAAACATCGCCATGCAATTGCATGGTAAATTTCTGATCTCAAAGGGATTAACCCGTCTTTCTGCACTCATAAGATTTTCCTTCTCGATAATTGCCGCAAAACTATTCAGCCGCAACGACGACTTAACCCAAACATGAAAGACGTTGTTAACGCCGAAATTATTAAATTATTAGATGCGGGGATTATTTATCCCATATCAGATAGTACGTGGGTTATTCCCATTCACATGGTGCCCAAAAAGGGCGGTCTTACCGTAGTGGAGAATGAGCACAATGAACTCGTCCCAACTCCTACTGTTACGGGTTGGCGGTGTGTAACGCCGCCGGTTTTTTTGGCAATTGTGTAATTTTTGTTTTGGGTTACGTTGGCATATTTTTGGCCTTTGTTGTTGTTAGAGCGTGATCTTCGCTCTTTAGGCCTTTTAGTGGCTGGTTTGGTAGCCTGTTTGCAATATTCCCTAACAAGCCGGAGTCTGTTTTGGTGACTCGGTGGCGCCTCTTCGGGAATGCTTGTGTTTGGCTTCGAGCAAGGTTAGCCCAAGTTTTGTTTGTCTGATGATGATTTTGACTTCACACTAATGTAGCGTGGGTGTGAATTTCATTACATTCTGAGATAGTTTGCTCGAGCCCGGATCGTTTTGCTCGGGAATAGCATGGTTAAGAAGAAGTTGTAACATATGAATATGAGGTTATAACATATTGGTTGCTGGTTTACTCCCTAGGTGCAAATTTATAGTTGAAATTTCTTGTAGCAGGGGAGAGTTGTAACATTGCAAATCCTTGAAATTTGCAAAAATTTGAGTGACTCGGCCTGGGACACGGGCGTGTCACAGGGCGTGTCTGGCTCGGGTTGCGCTGATGGCCGCGTGGTCGACGAATTTCGGTCGACGAAAATTTTCGGGGGTGTCACTCCCGCTGACACAAGCATGACAGGGGGCGTGTCGAGAGGTCGACGAATCGTGGTCGACGAATTGAGGTCGATGAATTGAGGTCGACGATCATCGAGAGAAGGGGTACACGGCCTGTGACACAGGCGTATCACAGGGCGTGTCCCGCCGGGTCGACGAACTTCGTTCGACGAAGTTCGCTCGACAAATGTCGAGTGTCGAGTCATGGGGTTACACGCCGTGAGTCACGGGCGTGACGTAGAGAGCACCTTTTGGCCCCGATATGGGCTGGTTTTTTTATTGTGTAGCGAGCACCTTTTGGCCCCGATATGGGCTGGTTTTTTTATGGTGTAGAGAGCACCTTTTAGCCCCGATATGGGCTGGTTTGTTTTTGGTGTGTATAGTACAAAGCCATCCTTGGCCATAGTCCCTTATACCTCACCAGTAAGCCCCAAGGTTGCTAAGCAACTTAAGGCTACTTTTGTTGTTCAAGAAGCTCCAGTCCTGCCATCTCCTCCCAAAGCTGCTTCCCCCATTATTGCATCCCCTCAAAAAGTTATTTTTGCTCCAACCTTCATAATGGATGACTCTCAAATGCCTGATCTTGATGAATTGATCATGGCTGATATAGAAGAAGAGAGCAGATCAGTTGCTGAAAGCACTGATATATGCAGTTCTCCAATTCCAGCTGCAGCTCTTTCTCCAGCTCCTATGCAGGCTGAAAAGCCCATTGATAAATATGTACTAAAAGCTATTGATGCTTTGTATGATGCTCCTTAATACTCTGATGATGAGGATGATTAGACTAAGAAAAAGAAAGTCTCTAAGAAGACGAAAGCTCCTCCACCTCCTACTCTAAAACCCAATCCTACAAATGATACCTCTTACTATATACTTCAGAAAATCACACCTTATAAGGGCATGCCAGCATGGATGTGGCTGTCCAAGAACCAACAGAAAGAAAGGAAGAAAAGCAGGAAGTACTCCCCTCCTCCTCAGAGATATAAAAAGGATCTTCCTCCTCTTCCTCCACCTGTTGCTGGTGCTTCAGGTTCTTCAAATCAGAGGACTACCCAATATCAAACCTATCAGAGGCATCAGGGTAGGTCCTCCTCTTCAGGAAGCAGCCAACAGAGGCATTATTCATCAGGCAGATAGCAACCACAACAACATCAACAACAACAATAACAACAAAATACTGAACATAAAGCTGAAAGCCCAAAGAGACCTGCCTCCCCTCCTGTACCTTTTGAAGATCCAAAAATAGCTATAACTGCTAGGATGGCCAGGTTCCAGGAACTGGTTGGCTTATCCATGATCAATAAAGCAAAAGCTGAAGGAAAGGATCGTTCTCAATATTCAACCATGTCAAAATACAGGAAGGAAGAACTTAACAGGTTTGTTAAGGCTAATAAATTTTTTAATGTTGATGATTATATGAAACTGCATCCAGAAGTTATAGTGCCAATGGCTACCTCACTTAATATCATTGGTGTTGCTGATATGACAATGACCAAAACTCAAGCAGCTAACCCTAACAGGGAAATTAAGTTTACTCAGCCAGGAGACAAAGCCAAGGAGGTTAAGCCAAAGGATCCCAAGAAGAAGAAATGAACATTTTGAACTGTTTTTAGTATCTCTATTATTTTTAAAACTGTCTGTATATATTCTTGATACAAAGCTCTATATATATATATATCTGCTGCATATGTTAAAATTCCTGCCAGATATATTTCTCTTGCTTTATTCTTTTTGTGAGTCTGTATTTAGTGACCTCACCCAAATAAGGGGAGATTGTTGGATCCCTAGTTGGATTTAGCTAGGTTCACTAAACTAGGATGTTTGACCCAACATGTATAGCTAGGTTCATGTGTGTGTCCTAGAGTATAGGCCATGTCCTTAGAGTCAAAACTTCATGAACCAACCATCAACCGACTACAAAAGACTCAAGACTTGGAGAAATTTCAAAGACTCAGAAAATGAGGTCGACGTTCGTCGAACTCAGGTCGACGAAAGTCGTGCTCAGCTCGACGAACTCAGAGAAAATTCTTTGAGCTGTGCTCGACGAACTTGACTCTTAGGTTGATGATTTCCAGATAGTATACTTCAACATGCCAAGTCCAGAATTATTTCTCTGAACTCCAGTCGACGAAGTTAGAATATCAGCTCGACGGATCAGACAATTAGGTCGATGATTTCTGGATCATCTACTTCAACATTATAAGGCCAGAAACACTTAAATATTCTAAGTCCAGAATCATTCTTCAGTCGACGATTTCATATTCTCAGCTCTACGAACTTATACCTCAATAGTAAGTAGCAGTCAGCAGTTCTCCGCTCGACGAACTTAATTCTCAGGTCGACGATTTCTGGATACTTTACTTCAATATTCTAAAGTCTAAGAACCATTACTATGAACACTAGTCGACGAACTTACATTCTCAGCTCGACGATCTTGATGCACATAATTGGCAAGGTTCCAGAGAAAGCAGTTATCTGTCCTCAGGTCGACGATCTTGGATCTCAGGTCGACGAACAACTATTATCAGGTCGACGAATATATCTTCGAAGCTCGACGAACTCTAGACCCAGGTCGACGAATTCTGTTCTCTGCTCGATAATTTCTGTGAAGTTCCAGACTTGGATAATCCCCTCCCTCTGTCCTTAATTTATTGCAATAATTCCTGAGTAATCAATGCTTAATAATCTCTGAATATTACCGTTAGACGCAACATTGGTTATGGACTTCATCAGGATTATTTCTTGCCATTTTTCAATGGAATTTTTGGGGAAATCAATCAATGCAGATATTATCTAGGCCGTCAACATTGAATGAAGGAAGGAATTCAAAATTCAGAAGGAAGATTTCATGGAAATTATAAAAAGGATTTTTCCTCTTTCTTCCAGCAGACATCATATAGGGAATTTCTTCTTCCTTCTCGACAGAACACAGAGAATAATATACACAGGGCAATAACACAGTCAAGAGATAAGAAGCCCTAGCCCTTGACCAGAGAAATTACAGCAAGCTGAAAAAGAAGAAGAACATACATCCAAATCAAGAGTCTTCTTCCTTCTTCATCTCAGGATTCTTCAAAAAACAACAAACACTCTATCAGTCAAGAAGTTCCTGGATACCTTTTGGTCAAAGCTAATAATTGAAGACCTACTCACCCTATAACATGGCTCAAATCTTCCTAACTTCAATATCTCAGTGGGAGCTTTGCTAACAATCAAAGATCCACTAAAGTCTTCTCAGTTTTATTTTGAGAAAGAGAAAACATAATCACTCTCTCACCCCCACAGTAAAAAGTGTTCTTTAACTCCATTCAAAAGTTATTCTTGGTTTCAAGTCTCCTGATCAAAAGACTTGGGTTGGTTTTTGAGCACCTGATCAAAAGCTCATTGGTGGCAATCACCTGATCAAATACCTGAGTGGATTCCTACCAGGGTGGTAGAAGAGTGGATGTACCCAGGTTGGGAAACCACTATAAAATTCTTGTGTTGTTTGGTTGCACGTTTTCTTTTGCTCTTGTTGTGGCTGTGCTAGTTAGCTTATTTCTGCTGTGCCTGTGGTAGAATAATTTATTTTAAGACTAAGTTTTTATTTTATAGCAAAAAACTTTTAAGTTTTCAAGATACTCTATTCACCCCTGCCCCCCCCCCCCCTCTAGAGTATTTAAGATCTAACCCTAACAGTCAAACTCTTCTTCTCGAGTTAACTTAAATTTAAGTCCAAAATTTTCTAAGACTTTTTCTCGAGAAGCCAAAGTCATTTCTCGAGAAAGCCAGAAATAGTTCTCGAGAACCAGAAATTTCTCTCTGGAGAACTAGGAATCTTTTCTCGAGTAACATATATCTCTTCTCAAGAAGCAAAAATCCTTTCTCGAGAAACTGTCTTGTTCTCGAGTAACAGAAGTATTGTTCTCAAGTAACAGAAGAACCTTTATCGAGTAAAAGAAGTCTCTTTTCTCAAGTAAGTATATTTATTCTCGAGAGACCAGAATTCTTTTTCTACACTTAAGTATATTTCTTGAGAACGTTATACCTCTTCTCGAGAAATAAAAATTTCTTCTCAAGAACACATTCCTCTCGAGAAATGAAGTGCAGATTTCTGAATTTTCTTAAGTGTCTGAAGGATTCGATTTCAAATATTATTAACTCCTGATTGGTCCACATGGCTCGCATTTAATGTAATTTAGACCATTATGAAAGGTCTATAAAAGTTCTTGTCAGAATTGTCAAACCCTAAGAAGTATTCTGAATCAATTTCAAAAGTTTCTAAATCGAGAAGCGTCGATGCCACACTGTTCTTCATTGCCGAACTTTCTCAATCCCAGAGATTCAAATAGGAAGGAGTTCACTGATCAAGATTTTCGACAACTGCAAATCATCTCCTTGATCGTGGTGATCCTAAGTTCCCAGATCCAAGGATTCTCAGATTTCTTCCTCAACCTTTCTGAAATGGCTTTTCAGTTTTTCAAGAAGGAAGAACCCGAGATTCAGCCAAGATCTGTGAAGATAAGTCTGTGTGTTGTGATTGTAAATTCATTTGATTGTTGTAGGACTTTTCTCCAATATTGTAGAAGTTATTCTCTGAGTTTTGTAGGAGTTGATCTCTGAGTTTTTGTTGGAGTTGTTTTGCTCCGAGTTGTAGGAACTTTGTTCCGAGTTATAGGATTCTTTTCAATCCAAAAGAATAGTGGAGTAGCAGAGTCTAATGCGTTGCTAGATCGGTGAGGTGGAAAGTGGGTGTACACAAGGTTGGGGAACCACTATAATTTTTGGTGTCGTCTGTGATTGCTTGTTTATTTTCTGTGCATCGCTCATACAAATTTTTATTTTGCAAAAAGATGCAGAACTCACATATCCACCCTCCTCTAGGTGATTTAGGTTAACAACTAAAACATTTTCAATTGGTATCAGACGGAGGTTATTAATCAAAAGGTTAACACATTGAACAGATCTGCCCCTATTTGTCCTAAGAGTAGGACAGAGTCAAGGATTTTGCTAAGCTTCCCATATGCACCAAGGCAAACATCCCCATATGGAAAGAAAGGGTGAAGTTCTTCTTGGAAGCAGTGGATCCAAGGATCTTCATGATAGTGGATGAAGGCCCATAAATTCCTATGACGGCCTCAGCTATTGATCCCACAAAGAAAGTACCAAAGAAGCTGATGGATCTAGATAAGGATGAGATTGCACTTGTCTCTCTAGACAAGAAGGCCAAAAATATTATCGCAAGTGCAGTTGATGATTCTATGCTACAAAATCTAATTCAATGTAAATCTACAAAAGAAATGTGGCAGTCACAATCGTGTTGATGGAAGGCACCAAAAAAGTGAGGGATGATAGAAGATCCCTTTTGAACCAGAAGTATGATGCCTTTAGGCAAGGCCCCAAAGATAATATAGCAGATACTTTTGAAAATTTCTTCAAGATCGCCAAGGGCCTAAGAAACTATGGACATGTCTTCACCAACGGAGAACTAAATGACAAGCTCCTAAGATCCTTAACAAAGGAATGGGACAACAAGATATTTTCAATAAGGGAGTTTGGAAAGCTAGATGAGACTGATCCTCAAAACCTCTTTGGGAAGCTGATGTCTTATGAGCTTCAAATAAATACCAGAAAAGCTGAAGAAGAGGGAAGCAGATCCTCATCAAAGGAGAAGTCTATCACACTAATGGCAGATAGCTCATGGAAGGTCAAAGCTGCATCACCTGCTCCTGTACAGGAAGAAAGTGAAGAAGAAGACTCGGAGTCGAGCACCTCAGGTTCTGAACTATTAGATGGAGAGTTCTCTATATCTCTAGACAGTTCAAGAAGTTCCTAAGTAAGAAGAAAAAATTGAAAGGCAAAGACTTTTCCTCCAGAAGATCATTTCAGGATGGTGATCGTCATAAGAAAGTCTCATGTAGCCATGCCAGGTATAACTCCAAAGAGAACAAACATATTTCATCTAACATCGTTTGTTATTGTTGTAATAAGCCAGGGCACATAATTGTTGATTGCTCGCATAAGAAGAAAGAGGTTGGAAGAAGAGAGGAAAAAATTCCTTGTATGGAAAAAATAAATCGGAAAGAAGCATTATAGCCAAGAAGGCCAAGACTCTTATTGACTCTAACTCATCTGAGTCAAGTGAGGAAGAGGAAGCCTACTTTGGGCTGATGCCACAAACAGAAGAGGAAGAAGAACCCCAGTACACTAGGAAGGTAAACAATCACACCCCTCTCTCAGAATAAGATGCTTCTGATCATGATAATGAGTACTATTCGTGTGATGATGAATCTGAACTCATGAATCAATATAAAGAGTTAATCAAGGCTTACGACAAATGTCGAAGAGTTTTAAGAACTTAAGCTAAGGAGATTAAATCTCGTAAGGCTGAGGAGAGCACTCTGAGGGAGGAATTCATAATGATGGACTCACTCAGAAAGGAAGTCTGTGATGCGATGGAAGAATATAAAAAAGCTCTCGAGCACCTGAACCTAAAGGATAAAATCATTCAAAAGTTGGAAGAACAACTTGATGATGAAAAGAAACTTGTTGAAAGTTTCTCCAAGCCCAAGACAGTCCTTCCACTTATGTCTGAATTCTCTGCTCAGGGAAAAGGAGCTGGCTTAGGCCATGTTGCTACCTCTAGTAAATCTTCTAGGAGAAAAAAAGCCCAAAGAAGAAATAAGCCTACCAAGAAAGTGCTAGCCAAGGAGAAGGGGAAAGCTCCTCAAGACCAAACTTCATTTAAAAAGGTTATCTATCTATCAAATGAGTTTGATCTTGATTAATCCTACGGTCACTTTGCAATGCCTACTTATGTAGAGCCCATGTCTCGGTACCAAGGACAGACCCATCCCTAGAACTTTGGTGAAAGTGTCTTCAAGGAACCTTATGAGGAAATCCCTCTACAGAGCTACAACCCTTATAGTTATGGTCATAACATCAAGAAAGCTCCAGAAATTAAACCCGTTCTGGAAAAGCCTCTTGAGGAGAAGAAGTCATGTGAGTGCTATCACCACGAAGCTTCTACCTCCAAGTCTGCTGCCCTTGCTAGACCACACTCTCAAAAGGTCAAGCAGGAGGACTTTAGGCAAAGATACAATAGGTTAGACTGTTCGTGTTGCGACAAAGTTGGTCACTTTTCTATAGATTGCTGGTTTAACCTCAAATATTATGTAACTCCTCAAGTTAATAATGTGAGAAAGAACACTCACAATGTTAATGATGCAGGTTAAAACTACAAAAATTAGTTCGATCCCGCGACTGTTGAAGCCAGAATCTGTCCTCAACAAGAGTTCGAAAAAAAGATGTAGCTGACGCCTACTTCTCTCGACCCTCGACCCCTGACTGGTAGTAAAGGACCTAGAACTGACCCAATGCCTCAGCAGGGAGGTCCCACCTTTTTCCCGAAAGTTCTCTGAGAGCTTCCCCTCCAAAGCCAAAACCTGGGCTCGAAGCTCCTCAGAAGACACTTAGAGAATTTGGATAAAGTGAAAAGCCTTGTCCTCTAAAGAGCCCCTGTGGGTCTATTTATAGTCTTGGCTGGGCTGAAGTTACTAAGATACCTTTGGCTTGTCTGCCCATAGCTAAATCCCGCTGTTATGAAATTTTAAATGCAGACCATGGGGGCACAGAGGTAATTCACCCAAGGGCAACTAGGTAATTTCACCCCTGGCCCCCACCTGGAGAGAACCACATGCCGAGAGCCATCCCGCCTATCACTCGGCGGGAGCTGAAGAAGAAAGAGGATAAGAGGGTCCCCCACACAGAGACCCTCTCGCCTCACATGCGGCGCGAGCCTTCCCGCCGCCTCCAGGCGGAAGTGGGTCCCGGCTGAGCCTTAATGAGATCATTCTCTCCTACCCAGGCGAGAGCCCTTCTGCCCCCAGGCCCTAGGTTAGTCCAATTCGAGTCCTTGAGGGGGACCTTGGCTCTACCTCCCACAAATATGGGGTTGTACACAATCCCCACTCTTTTCGAGCTAGCGAAGCCCTCGGAAAGACCCGTCCAACCCCAAATATTCGTTGGCTATAAGCTAACCTGGCAGAGAATCTTTTAACAGACCCCACTTGTGCTATATAAATACGGCGCTGAGTTGATCCCTCTTGTCAACACTATTGTCCCTGCTCCTTGCGTAAGCCTCCAACAATCTGCGAGGATGCGCGCCAAGCCTGCCGAAAAGCCCCTTTCAAAGGAACTTCAGGCTCGTCTCGCGACTGCCCAGGCGCGAGCTCGCGCCCGTTGTGATAAGGTCGCCCCTTGGCTAATGGGAAAGAGACCGGCCGACGAGAGAGCGCCGGGCGAGAAATACATCGGGGAGAAGCTTGCCGGAGAGAAACCAGCCGGCGAGAGACCATCCGCCGAGAAGCCAGCCGGTGAGAGTTCCCGTCTCAAGAAGAAGAAGAAAAAAGCTAAAACGGTAAGACACGACCTGCTGAGAGAGAACCGAGACCCGCCTACCCCAACACCAAGCCGCGACGATTCTCTCCCTTATTTGCCCGAGGTATATCCTACTCCTTTCGTTCTTCCCGTGTGCGCAAACATCTCTAGAGTTAGTTCATTGTCGTATGTTTGATGTAACTACTCCTTTCACAGGGGGTGGCGTCAAAAGACCCCGCCAGCTTTCCGCCATTAGTCATGGGAGTGACTGGCCTCCGCAATGAGGATCCGCATTCCACCGCAGGGACTGCTCCGCTGAACCCTCCAGCTGGCGAAAACAACATGATTCCAGAAGGCACCCTCCCCTCCGAAAGGAGTAACCCTGAGCATCCCACCTCTGAGCTGGGACACCAACCTCTAACTACAGAGGGGGCACCCAATCCCCCCCTTGGCGATACCAGTCCCCCGGAGTGCATGATATTTCGTCCGGGATGGGGCAAACCACTCCATCTGCTTTTTGTAAAAGGCGCAGAGGATCAGCCCGGTCATTCTCATGGCCCGTCGGGAAAAGTGATTTCACAATCTCCAGGTAAGCGAGAGCTTCCTCAGTCAGTTATTCCACTCCTTCCATTTATTCTGACAGTTCCTGCTTCTTCAGAGCCGAAAGATCAAGAGGTCGAAAAGAATGGCGAGGAAGAAGAAGAAGAAGACGAAGAAACAAGTGGGTACTCACCCATCCTCTTTGCTAGCGAGATGGAAGATTTTCTCGAGGGATCAGGGAGCAGAAAGGAGCGTAGGCGGAGGATGGCGATAATACTGTCGAAGCTCTCAAAGCAGCTAAAGGCCAACTATGTAGCGACGAAGAAAATCCAGGAAATGACGGAACGACGACTGTCGATGGTCGAGCAGGATTGCGCAGACCTCCTTGGCGGGGCAGGAGGCCATGGAACGGCTCCCGAAGAGACTTCCCCTGGGAGGCACATTGCGCGGGTTCACGATCAGCTCCACCTAGCCAATTGGGGGCTCACCACCCTGACGGCTTTCTTCGATCCTCGAGGCCCTCCCCGGTCTGGCAGGAGAGAACTAGGTCGTTGGTGGTGGGTGCCATATTAAGCTCCTCGGGGCGGTCTCCCTTCCCTCCTTCTCTGCCCACCCCTTTCACCTGTACCCCCTTTTCTTACTTCCAGCGCAGGATAATTTCTTACTAGTATTGTGTGTTGCTGCTATCATGATTATTATTGTTATTCTTCTGCTATTGTTGCCGGGGGTTCTCGCCGGGCGAGACCCCATCTATATCCATGTTTCTTTAGTTCCCTTTTGTATGTTGTTCTAATATCTTGCGAATGCTTCTCACTCGGTACTTCTTGCGTACTGAACTTCTGACGCTTAATCCCCTGCCTCCTTTCGGGGTTATCCCTCCCAGTCTCACTATGGAAACCCGGCGCGATAGAACAAAAAGCGAAGAGCCGGAGTCGTTGACTCGTTAACTTTTTCCGCCATATTTTTCTTAAAATCTCATGATTACTTCGCCTTCTATAAATAGGTCAATCCACCTACCCCGCTCCCCGCATTTACTCTGGAGCTCCGTTCATCGATCCATTGCTTTCGCCTTTTCTTGAAGCGCAAGGGTTCTCGTTTTCGCGCCACCCCTTTCCTCTCCTCTCGTGGAGATGCCAGGTGATGAGTTTTAAATATACCTAATTTCATGTTAATTATTTAAGTAGTTTTCATTTTCTTTTGTTGTTTTAGGTTCAATTTCTTTAATAAAATGCTCCTTTTATTGTATATATTTTCCTAACTTAATTTATTTTATTTTTCAGAAATTTTTAGAATTTTGACAGAAAAATCATGTGTCACGCCCGTGTACTGTTGGTCACGCCCGTGACAAGGGCATGACACGTCAAAATAGTGGAAATCAACAATTTTTGGATGAAATTGGACATGCCCGGCCACACGTCCGTGTCAGATGACACGCCCCGTGTCCCGAGCCCGTGTCCATCCCGCTCGATGAAATTCTCTCGACGTTCGTCGATCAACATGACACGCCCGTGTCAGCAAACCCGACATGCCCGTGTCACTTGCTCTCGACATTTTCTGCTCGACAATTTCAGTCTCGACACAATTCGCTTGACGATCGTCCACCAAGTCGACACGCCCCCAGTCACGCCCGTGCCTTAGGGCGTGACTCCACCACCTGGCTCGACAAACTGCTGCCGGCGACTTTCGACGCAGACAGTGCACAGTTTAACCTCCCCGACTGGCCCATTGTCACGCCCGTGACCGGGGGCGTGACCGCCGCGTTTTCAGCCGCAATGTCAAATCGCCATAAACCACTGAAATCTGCTGATAAATAGTGCTGACACAGCCCCTGACACGCCCGTGTCAGAGGGTGTGTACTTGGAAAATTTTGCCTATAAAAGGCCAGCTGCTGTATGAGTTCGGGGTTCCAAATTTTTGAACCATTTTGATGAGTAAGGGCTGATGTTTGGAGCTATTATAGTGCTATGTAAGGATTCTTCCCCCCTCCTTTTGAAGTTTGTTTGTTTAAGCTTTTGTAATCAACCTGTTTTGTTAATAAAATCGTTTTTTTTCTTATCCTTACAAAGCTTTGGAATGTCTTTGAAGGTCTCCTTTTCATCAATCTTATGTACTTTTGTTTTCATTTTCATATTGCGTGTGTGCGTGTATGAGTTAAAATTGTGAAATTTATTCTTTAAAATGAAAAACTTTTTGCCTAATTTTCATTTTTATCAAAAATTTCTAGCCGTTATTATAGCCGTTTTTCTTATCAAAATTGGTTAGACTTAGGATTTTTATTTTCATTTTCTGCTACTTTTTAAACTCCTTTACAAACATATAAGTATGAATCAAGCGTTATTTTAGTTTTTCAACAACTTTGATTTTAGCAAATATGTAAAAAGATTTTTGCTCAAACCATTTTTATTTCAACTTTTTATGCATTTATGTCAAAATCTAACGGTAAAAATGCAAACGTTTTAATTTTTCAAGCACTTGCTTTTCTCACCTTAATTTGAAAACTTTTTGCTCAAACAGTTTTTATTTTGCCTTTTTTATGCATTTCTACGGTATTCTAGCGGTAGAAATGCAGTTGTTTTAATTTTTCGACAACTTTGTTTTGCTTAATTTTTTCGCCTGCGTGCGTGCGTGTATGAGATAAGTTTATTGCTTTCTCCAATTATGTAGAGTGTTTGCATGTGCGCATTTATTTCTGTCTACTCGTTAAGAGTTAAATGTCGTGTCTTTAATTTTTCACCTACTCATTTGAGTAGGATTTGCAAGTGTGAGTATTTACTTTCTACAGTGTGGGTATTTCATTTTTTGTCGTGTATGTGTGTGTGTTTTAATTTCAGCAAGTGTGTGTGTTTTTATTTTCCACCTACTTATTTGAGTTAAATGGCTGGATTTTATTCAAGTAGGACTTGTGTGTTTTTATTTTCCGCCTACTCATTTAAGTTAAATGGTTGGATTTTATTTAAGTAGGACTTGTTCTTTTTACTTCCGCCTACTCGCTAGGAGTTAAATGGCCGGACTTCATTTCCCTCCTACTCGTTTGAGTAGGACATGTCATTTTCAGTTTTTATTTACCGCCTACTCATTTGAGTTAAATGGCAGGTTTTTATCTTCCGCCTACTCGCTAGGAGTTAAATGGCCGGATTTTATTTCCCTGTAAATATTTGAGATGGACTTGTAATCGCATTTATTTCCGCCTACTCGTTTTAGTAGGTCTTGCTTTCATTTCTGTCCTACTCGTTTGAGTAGGACTTGTAAATTTTTAGCTTATATTTCTCGCCCACTCATCTGAGTGGGACTTGCAATTTCAATTATGCAATTTTCGCTAACTTGTAACTTAGTTTTATTTCTGTCTCTTTATTATGTGTTTGGATGAGTGCGAGTGCATTTATTTGTAGTAACTGTTCTAATATTAGGTTATCTTTCTTTTTCTTCTTATTTTCTTTATAATCCTTCAAAGAATAGTTTAGAACGCTCACCTAACCAAACTCATAAGCTATCCCCATTCCGATGAGTGGCTAATCGCTTTTAGCCCGCGGTATCGAAGAGTATTGGGATATAAAAAATGTTTTAAATAACTAAAGGTCTTATTTTTCGATTTAATTAAAAACTTAAGGTTTACCCTGGGTTAACGACGTGTAGAACCACATATCGATGTGTGGTCTCTATTTCCGTTATCCATACACTAGCTAGCCGAGAGGCCGTGCGTATGGACTGATCACCCCTGGGTAAAGAGAGTTCTGCACTAACCCTTGACAGAGGAGGTGCGCTAACTCTACCGGATTGGGTTCCCCACCCAATAGCGGGGTTCTTAGCATACTGCGGGCATTAAGTGGAATCCTTCGTTGGACGAGAGCCCGGTCGAATAGTCTTAATGTCCAGGTGCGCGATATTCCTAGAGATAGGTGAGCTCATACTTTTGGAACCTCCACGGCCAAGTTTCCACTTTAATTTAATTGAAACAATAGATCTCTAGTTATTTATATCTATTTTTAATTCTAACGTGATTCGATACCGAGTGTTATCTCTTCATCGTATTTAATATTAATCTATTTTTGTCCTATTTTAGTTAAAATCAACAACTTACTATTTCAGTAAAATAATAGTGCTTTCGGAGCAGTAGGGATAATCAACCCGTTCCCGAGAAATTTACGATCTGGATATTCCCCCGAATATTCTGTATTACTTGCGATAGGTGCACTTTCCTACATAAGCAAGCCTGCGGCAATCGACTCATCGAACCAACCACCCACATAAGAGTCTGTTGGCGGGCTTCACCAAGTTTTTGGCGCGTTGCCGGGGAAAATCTTTGAGCTTTTATTTCGAATCCGAAGTCTATTACTTTTACCTTTATTTCTAAAAAACTAAAAAAAATACTTAAAAACTTTTCTTCAAAATCCAAAAAAAAAGAAGTTAATTTTCTACTTTCTATTTTAGGGTGTATGACCCGTGGACAGCCTTCGGAGTCCGAAAGTTTGGATTTCGATCCTGAGATCGAACGCTCGCTTGCGCGTATTCGGTCTCAACGCTGAAATCCCTCTTTGGATCCCGAAGAATCCATCGGAGAACCCTCTGCCGTTGCTATGGCCGACCCCAATCCGAACGCGGCCGTCGAGCGTACAATGTCATATTATGCCCGACCGAATTTTAACGATACTGGGTCCAGTATTATTCGCCCGACGGTGGTTAAAAATAATTTTGAGATCAATTCGAGCGTTATCCAAATGATCCAAAATGTCGTGCAGTTCAATGGACTGCCGGATGAGGACCTGAACTTTCATTTGTCTAGATTTTTTGGAAATCTGCGATACTTTTAATATTAATGGTGTCACTGATGACGCCATTCGTTTGCGCATTTTTCCATTCTCCCTCAGATCCAAAGCTAAGGCGTGGTTGAATTCCCTCCCACGAGGATGTATCACCACCTGGGCCGAGCTTGTGGAACGGTTCTTGACGAATTATTTTCTGCCCGCCAAAACTGTAAAGTTGCGGGCGGACATTTCTTCGTTCGTGCAGAACGATTCCGAGTCTCTATTTAAGACTTGGGAGCGCTTTAAAGAATTTCTCCGCAAGTGTCCACACCACGCGCTGCCTGCGTGGTTGCAGGTCCAAATATTCTACAACGTGCTTAATTATCAGACGCATTAAATGATTGACGCGGCTGCCGGGGGTACCTTGAATAATAAGACCCCCGAGGCTTCCCAAGCTCTTATTGAAGAGATGGCTATAAATGCCTACCAATGGAACGTCCCGCGGTGACGTCCCAAGCAGGCGGCCGACCTCTTCGAAGTGGATGCCACTGCCCACTTAGCCCTTCAAGTTGAAAGGCTGAAGAAGCAGGTGGAGGAGATGTCTGCTACCTCCACCACTCCATCTTGGGCGATTCCCCCTAATGTCGGCATAGTCAATGAATTCGTAGACTATGTAGGAAATGCTGGGCGACCTTCCTTCAACCCCAACAATAACCCTTATAGTAATAACTATAATCCGGGTTGGAGGAACCACCCCAACTTCTCATGGAGCAATGCAAATAATGCGCAGCACCCGCCCAATTCTTTCGCGCCCGGATTTCTTCCGCCTCCCCCTCTTCCAAAACCCTCCCCCATGGAGGAGAGTTTTTCTAAATATATCGCTTCCAAACGAGTCAAATATCCGGAACATCATCGGATCGCTAAAAAACTTAGAAGTCCAGGTTGGATAGCTAGCGCGAATGATGTTCGAGCGCACGCTCGGGGCACTGCCGGGAAACACAGAGCCCAATCCGCGGGAGAATATCAATGCTATAACCCTCCGTAGCGGAAAGGAGGTGATCGATCCAAAACGGACCGATCCTCAGTTACATATTTCACCTCCGACCAGTCTTTCCCCTTCTTCGATTACGCCACCTCTACAAATTTCAAATGAAAAAATTACTAAAACGCCCTTGCCGTATCCGCATAAACTCAATAGTGAGCGTAAGGACGCACAATATGAAAAAATAATTTTATTATTAAAACAAATTCATATTAATGTTCCCTTTTGCGAGCCAATCTCGCAGATGCCTAAATATGCGAAATACTTAAAACAACTTCTTTCCCATAAACAAAAATTAGAAAATATTTCGCATATTTCTCTGAATGCTGTCTGCTCAGCGACTCTTACTAATAAATTGCCCCTTAAAAGAAATGACCCGGGACGGTTCTCCATCCAGTGCATTTTTGGCAATATATTAGTAAAATATGCTCTAACAGATTTATGCGTGAGCATTAATTTGATTTCGTTCTTGCTCTTTCAAAAATTAGGTTTGGGCAGTCTGGCCCCTACTAAAATGCGAATCCAACTAGCGGATCACTCGGTTAAGTTTCCCGTCAGGGTAGTGGAGGACATACTTGTCTGAGTTGATAAGTTTATCTTTTCAGTAGACTTCGTCATCTTGGACATCGAGGAGGACACCGATGTACCAATTATACTCGGTCTCCCTTTTCTCGCCACCTCCCGCGCATTAATTGATGTCAGTAATGGTCGTCTCCTCCTTCGGGTAGGAGATGACGAAATTACTTTCTCTATTAATCCCTCCATAGGAGACTCGTCTCGAGCGATGACTTTTGTTATAATTTAGACACATATCTCGGAGATTATTCTTCCCCTATTTTTGAGTCTACTTTTTTAAACGATGATATTTATGCGCTCGAAAATTTTCAATGTGATGAGGATACCTCTATAGACTTGCCTTTTGAACTAATTGTTAAGAAAGACATAGGAATTAAAACCTCGTTAGAAGAACCGCCCTGCCATGAACTCAAACCCCTACCCGATTCACTCAAATACGCCTTTTTGGGAAAAGATGATACCCTTCCCGTTATCATTACTTCGCATTTGAGCGAATCAGAGACTTCCGATTTATTGGGAGTTTTGTTTAAACATCGCCATGCAATTGCATGGTAAATTTCTGATCTCAAAGGGATTAACCCGTCTTTCTGCACTCATAAGATTTTCCTTCTCGATAATTGCCGCAAAACTATTCAGCCGCAACGACGACTTAACCCAAACATGAAAGACGTCGTTAACGCCGAAATTATTAAATTATTAGATGCGGGGATTATTTATCCCATATCGGATAGTACGTGGGTTAGTCCCATTCACATGGTGCCCAAAAAGGGCGGTCTTACCGTAGTGGAGAATGAGCACAATGAACTCGTCCCAACTCCTACTGTTACGGGTTGGCGGGTGTGTAACGCCGCCGGTTTTTTTGGCAATTGTGTAATTTTTGTTTTGGGTTACGTTGGCATATTTTTGGCCTTTGTTGTTGTTAGAGCGTGATCTTCGCTCTTTAGGCCTTTTAGTGGCTGGTTTGGTAGCCTGTTTGCAAGATTCCCTAACAAGCCGGAGTCTGTTTTGGTGACTCGGTGGCGCCTCTTCGGGAATGCTTGTGTTTTGGCTTCGAGCAAGGTTAGCCCAAGTTTTGTTTGTCTGATGATGATTTTGACTTCACCACTAATTTGTAGCGTGGGTGTGAATTTCATTACATTCTGAGATAGTTTGCTCGAGCCCGGATCGTTTTGCTCGGGAATAGCATGGTTAAGAAGAAGTTGTAACATATGAATATGAGGTTATAACATATTGGTTGCTGGTTTACTCCCTAGGTGCAAATTTATAGTTGAAATTTCTTGTAGCAGGGGAGAGTTGTAACATTGTAAATCCTTGAAATTTGCAAAAATTTGAGTGACACGGCCTGGGACACGGGCGTGTCACAGGGCGTGTCTAGCTCGTGTTGCGCTGATGGCCGCGTGGTCGACGAATTTCGGTCGACGAAAATTTTCGGGGGTGTCACTCCCGCTAACACAAGCATGACAGGGGGCGTGTCGAGAGGTCGACGAATCGTGGTCGACGAATTGAGGTCGATGAATTGAGGTCGACGATCGTCGAGAGAAGGGGTACACGGCCTGTGACACAGGCGTATCACAGGGCGTGTCCCGCCGGGTCGACGAACTTCGTTTGACGAAGTTCGCTCGACAAATGTCGAGTGTCGAGTCAAGGGGTTAGACGCCGTGAGTCACGGGCGTGACGTAGAGAGCACCTTTTGGCCCCGATATGGGCTGGTTTTTTTATTGTGTAGCGAGCACCTTTTGGCCCCGATATGGGCTGGTTTTTTTATGGTGTAGAGAGCACCTTTTAGCCCCGATATGGGCTGGTTTGTTTTTGGTGTGTTGCACCTTAGGGCTGCCACCGCTGAAAGTATTATGGCTTTACCACTGTTAATATTCACAAGTTCAGACTGTTCGTTACTTTATTATTTTGGCATATGCTTGCCTTATTGGTCCAGGAGATTTTAGCAGGATATGTTGATTATCTCTCGCACTTGGTGCATCTTGATCGTGCCTTGGGCAGTGTGTTAACTTTGATGTTCTATTCAGTTCCCTTTTGCTCATTTAATAGCATTGGTTGTGGGGTTAGTAAGACATCTTTTCTTACTTATGGATCTAATGCTCCGTTTCTTTTCCTTATATATTTGCTGAGGAATTCTTTCTTTGAATGCCTCAGGTTCAGGTGATAGCCGATTGTACGGCTAGTGTTCTGTTTGGTGGAGCTTGCTTGTGTCCTCTGTTGTAGCTGAGGTTGCTGTTCCTCAAGTTGGCGAGGTAGTTCCTTCTTTCTATATAGACATACATACTCTCCAGTGGGTTCGTGTCAGGTTATTGATGCCCACTGGTGGCTTACTTTTAAGGATTTAATATGAACTGAGTACTGCTAGTTTTGCCCTTTGGCGGTTGTTTACTTGCTTCTGGGAATGTTTTCTGCTAGGGGCCATGTTAGGTATTTTGAAACCCTAAAATTATTACTATAGGTATCTCATGCATGTCATGATTTTAAAACTAAAGCACTACTTCTCAAGTACGTAAAGGTCTATTTTTCTTATATTATGATAAATCTAGAGTCCTGCATTCTATGAGTTGTCCTTTGGGGACGTTTACACTCATGTAGGATGTCAAATTAACTTAACCAAAGTATTTTCCGCTGTGTATAAATATATATTTGTTTATTGTGGACTAGCTGATCCACTGTGCCGAGGGATACGGCCATCAAACTTAACTGGTTTTCTTTCGTATTACAAGATGATTTTATTCAACGAACTAGAGTATGGGTTTTGCCTGAGCGCGTGCAGTTATCCCCTGCACGGCGTGGCTTCATAACACGTATTTTCCCTTGCTCTGATATGATTTAAATGTTTGAGAAAATATGGGTTGTGACAGGGTGTGCATCGATTATAGAAAACTAAATGACGCCACCCGTAAGGATCATCTCCCACTACCTTTCTTAAACCAAATTCTAGAGCGTTTGTCCGGTCATCCGTATTTTTGTTTTCTTGATGGATTATCGGGATTTTTCCAAATCCCCATTTCCCTCGATAACCAAGAGAAAACAAGTTTTACCAGCTTGTTTGGTACCTTCGCATATCGAAGAATGCCATTTGGCCTGTACAACGCGCCCGCTACATTCCAAGGATGTATGCTGGCAATCTTTGGCAAGCTGGTAGGAGACATTATGGAAGTCTTTATGGATGACTTCTCTGTTTTCGGAAGCTCTTTCCCATCCTGTCTTCGTAATCTAGATCGTGTCCTCCAGCGATGCGAGGACACGCATCTCGTTTTATATTGGGAAAAATGTAACTTTATGCTTCGAGAAGGTTTGGTTCTCGGCCATATGATTTCGTCTAAGGGGATGGAGGTCGATAAGGACAAAGTTGAAATTATCGAAAAAACTTCCCTCGCCTTCCAACGTTAAATCTATTAGGAGTTTCTTAGGCCACGCAGGCTTTTATAGGCGTTTCATTCAAGATTTTTCAAAAATAACAAAGCCGCTTACTCGTCTCTTGGAAAAGGAATCTAATATTGTCTTTGATAACGAATGTGAGTCTGCATTTAATTTTATAAAACAAAAACTTATCAATTCACCCATTTTAGTGGCGCCCGATTGGACCCTTCCGTTCGAAATTATGTGCGACGCTAGCGATATTGTCGTAGGAGCCGTTCTTGGCCAACGTGTAAAAAAATATTTTTATCCTATTTATTATGCTAGCAAGACGCTCACTTCTGCACTTGTAAATTACACGACAATGGTAAAAGAACTTTTAGCCGTCGTTTTTGCTTTTGATAAGTTTCGCTCGTATATAACGCTACCTAAAGTTATCATGTTTACCGACCACTCCACCTTAAAATATTTATTAGCTAAAACGGATGCCAAACCCCGCCTTCTTTGATGGATCCTCCTCTTGCAGGAGTTCGATTTAGAGATCCGAGATAAGAGGGGCGCGAAAAATTTAGCCGCCGATCACCTCTCTCGCTTAGAAAATCCTGCTGCGGAAGCACTCGTCGAATCTGACATAAATGACAGATTCCCCGAGGAATGCCTCCTAGCCATAACTACTAGTTCATCTTCCCCGCCTTGGTTCGCAGATTTTGCGAACTATTTAGTTGTGAGGGTGCTTCCAAAAGACTTTTCAATCCAGCAAAAGAAGAAATTCTTTTCTGACTTGAAATATTTCTTTTGGGATGACCCTTTTCTTTTTCGTATCTGCGCGGACCAAGCGGTCCTAAGATGTGTCGCAGGTGTGGAGTGTAACGCCCCGAAACTCAAAGGAGCGAAGGGAGACGTTTTGGGCCAGTTTGGGTTCTGGCAGCAGGCACACGGCCTGGGACACGGGCGTGTCCTAGGGCGTGTCGAGCCGTGTCGACTCTTTGCCGCGAAGTCGTCGAGATTGTCTCGACGATTCGTCGAGAATGGGCGCACGGCCTGCGACACGGGCGTGTCGCAGGGCGTGTCGACCCGTGTCGACACTTAGCCGTGAGTCATCGAGATATACTCGACGATTCGTCGAGAATGGGCACACGTCCTGCGACACGGGCGTGTCGCAGGGCGTGTCGACCCGTGTCGACGATCGTCCCGAGGAGTCGTCGAGATTCACTCGACGATCGTCGAGACAAGGCACACGGCCTAGGACAGGTGCGTGTCCAAGGCCGTGTCATCAAGTCGTCGATCTTACCTCGACGAAGTGTCCAGTGTACACGGCCTGGGGTCCAGGCGTGTCAATGTGACACGGGCAAGGACACGAGCGTGTCCTAGAACCCGTGCAGTGCTCGGGTTGAAAATGGGGAAAAATCATGGGGTACACGGCCGGATACACGGCCGTGTGAAGTGGAACACGGGCGTGTCAGCTCGAACACGGGCGTGTTCGATACCCGTGTGAGGTTCCAGGAGATTCGATTTTGACGGCGAATGCGGCACACGGCCCTGGACACAGGCGTGTGCCAGGCCGTGTTCGGCCCAGATTGGGCATTTCGGTCCCGAATCGAAGCCGTTCGTTTCCTTATTTTGAGATCCAACGGTTGGGGGATGTTCCTGAAGGGATATACCCGTGGGTTGACTTAGAAATCCATCACTTTTCATACCTTATTCTCTTTCTAAATCCTTGGAGAGAGAGGAGAGCTAAGGGAAGAAGAAGGAGCTAGATCCGCCATTGGAGGAGCTTCGGAGCTCCGAATCGCAAGCTGACTCCGGATCCAAGGAGGCAACGCTAGTGCGGTGATTTCCATCCGATTACTTTTCAATGGCGCCATAGAGGAACTCAAGGGTAACGATCCTCATCTTGAGCATGAATAGCTCTCTTTCTTAGCATAGGAAGCCCGCTCTCGCGAGTTTGCGGAGAGTTGGAGGCGTTCCTTCGGGGGGATATGTAAAGTCCCCGTTGTTTAGAGTCCGTATGCTAGAACGGACATAGACATGATGTGTGAAGCCTACCCGGACATGTTAGTCTGGATCGGTGATGTTGCATTGCATAAGGCCGGAGAAGACTCCGTGCTATTGGTTGTTTTTCGGGTTTTCTACGCGGTAGATTGCAGCAGGGAGCCTTGGGGACTAACCCAAAGGTGCACACGGAAAACTGGGCGGATACGAGATCTTGCCAACTTGGTGGCTTGAGAGCCAACTTGAACATAACGGGGTTATGTGACTTGTGATGGAAATGGGACTCGGTGGAAGTTTGACCCGCGCAAATGGCTTAAATTGCCATTGCGATGTGAGCACGGGTTAGATGGAACCGTATCCATTCTATGTCGTTTGGTTAAAGAGACCTAAAGGCACGTGGCACTTACCGTTAGCATAGAGTAGGGTCTTCGGCGGTTAATGGCTTAAATTGTCGTGACCCAGGCCAGGAAGACAAATTGCTCATAGGTTTGGCCGTCTAAGTGGCGGTGGTGAGTCCGGAATGTGAATGGCTTTAATTGATGTGACATCGACCGGTTCACCGAGAATGTGCCCTGAGTGCACGGGGCGTGTGGCCGTGCGAGCCAACGTCTGTGATGAAATGGCTATGGATTTATACATTGCTCGCTTATGCTAATGAAATGAAGGGAAGGAGCAACGCCGCCCCGAGTTGGGGGCGGGATCGTTATAATTTGGTCAGCATTGCTGACCGTTGCCTTGTTTTGCCACCGTGCGGTGGTTTGTTGCTTGCAGGTGCAGCTGGACCAAGCGGTCAATAGCGGGCTAAAGCCCTTTTTGCGAAGCCGGCCCTCGAAGGCCCAAATGGAAATGTTTATTGCTTTATTCATGTATGACCGGCCTGCGTGCCGTGGTTTGTAAATCATGTAATATTCAAGTGAAAAATTTTGTAAGGCCTTCAGGCTTGTTTTGAGTATTTTGTAATAACATTCCTAATTCGTACTAGTGGACATTCGTGCTTGTATGCTGGGTTCTTTATTTACAACTTTTATAAACTGCTTCCGCTAGAATACTCTGTGTAGGACGTTGAGATTGGTTGGATGGTTTCCATACGTAACCACCCGGTCTGTCTATGGTATATGGCGTCGGGCCCCGGCCGGACCTACTGCTATATGCTATGCGACGGATAGGGGGTGTTACAATTTGGTATCAGACTACTGGTTTTGGTCGGGCTTAAAGTGAATTCGTGGGCGAATTCTTTTTAAGGGGTGGTGAGCACATTGTGTGCGTCATCGTTATAATGGTAAAAGAACCCATGAATGTCCACTTAGGAATGAAAATACTCGTGTTTGAGGAACCTGCGTGTTCCTATAATTGCTGTTTGCAATTTATTTGGTCGCTTAACGGTGTTTTGTACCACTATAGGTGACCAGAAGTGGTGTTGGGCCGTCAGAACGCCGAGTTTCTGAGGCTAGTAGTGCACCAGATGTTGCTCCTGCAACACCTCTGTCGGCTGAAAATATACGATTGGTGGCTGAAGCGGTGTTGGCCGTGATAAATGCGCAGCCTGGAAGGCAGGCGCAGCAGCCCGCTCCTGTGATGGAGCAAGTACCTCTTCAAGAGGCTGAGCCGAGGAGGGTGGAGCAAGTGGTTCTGGAACCAATAGTGCCAAGGAGGGCAACTGAGAGGCAGCTGAAGCATGTAATGAGCTTTAACCCTCCGTTATTCTCGGGGTTGGGAACCCCATCTCAGGCTGAAGACTGGCTCTCCAGGGTGAAGAGAGTCATGACGGCGACGGAGACGGAGGAGTGGCAAATGACCACCATCGCTACGTTCCTGCTGGACGGTGAAGCGAGGATGTGGTGGGAAGGATTGGAGCTGCATCATTTGAGAGGTAGACAACTGATAGACGTTCCGATGGAAGAGTTCTCGGGATTGTTCTTAGCAAGATACCTCCCTTCTACTCAGAGGATTTCGATGGAGATTGAGTTCCTGAAGTTGGTGCAGGGCGAGAGGAGCGTGGATGAATATCTCCACGAGTTTACTCGTCTGAGTCGTTATGCTAGTTCCACCATCATGGATGAGGAGCGCAAGACTAATCGCTTCTACGAAGGTTTGAGAGATGAGTTGAGACTACTACTGTCGGGGCCGATGATGCAGGGTTTCTTAACCTTGGTCAATACTGCCCGGTCCTTGGAGAAGGACATAAAGAATGTGCAAGCGAAGAAAGGCTTGGTTGATAGAAAATCTGAATTTAAAGTGCCGACTACTTCAAAGTCCGGCTATCGGAGGGCTTTCAAGAAGCATAGGACTTCGGGTCCAGCTCCTTCTAGCGCTTCTGGGGCGACTACGGGTCGGACCCCGGGTGCGTGTTTTACTTGTGGCAAGACGGGGCATTTTGCCCGTGATTGTTGGATCGGACGTCCTAAGTCCGAGAGAAAGTCGGGAGCTACTTATGAAGAGAAGGGAAAGGCGGTGGAGTCGACCGCATCCCATTATGCTCCGGCCCAACCAAGGGTCTACAATCTTGGCCAACAGGAGGCCATTAAACAAGCTGATGTGGTGACAGGTACGGGTTAATTTATAGCAAGTCAATTTATTTAAATACTTGTTATGCACATGTTACCTTACCACTACTTGTTTAGGATTTGTATTAATTTGTGAAAATCCGGCACGAGCACTCTTCGATACAGAAGCTTCACACTCCTTCTTGTCCGAAGGATTTATATCACGCATCGGAGTCCCTTCTTCGATGGCGATGGATAAGTTGGATGTGTTGTTGCCCAATGGGTGTTCGATGCGAGCGGATAGGATCTGCGATGTTAAGATTCGTATTGGGGAGCAGGAGTTCGACCTGCGGGCGTCTTTACTTCCGTTAGTGGAGTTCGACGTCATATTCGGCATGGACTGGCTATCGGAGCAGCAGGCCCATATAGATTGCGGTAGCAAGGAAGTTAAGCTGGGAGCGAGTCGTGAGACGACTTTTACGGGCTTAAAGGGGTCGAGCAAGACGTTGATGTCTGCTCTTCAGGTGGTGAAGGCGGTTCGTGCTGGAGCAAAACTGTTCTTTACACTAGTGGAGGTTGCAAAGCAGAAGCCCGCATTGGATTGTATTTCAGTGGTATCGAAATACCCTGATGTGTTCCCCGCAGATCTTCCTGGATCCCCGCCTCAGCGGAAGATAGATTTTACGATCGAGCTAGTGCCAGGTGCAAAGCCTGTGTCACGGTCTCCGTATCGGCTAGCGCCTAAGGAAATGGCGGAGCTGAAAGTTCAACTGCAAGAGTTGTTGGAGCAAGGGTATGTGCGCCCGAGTTCTTCGCCTTGGAGCGCACCGGTCCTCTTTGTTAAGAAGAAGGACGGAAGCTTGAGGCTATGTATTGATTATCGGGAGCTCAACAAGCTGACGGAGAAGAACAAGTACCCGATCCCCCGGATTGATGATCTCTTCGATCAGTTAGTCGGGTCGACGGTGTACTCGAAGTTGGACCTCAAGGCTGGGTACTATCAGCTGCGAATAAGGGAGAGTGATATCCCGAAGACAGCGTTTAGTACGAGATACGGGCATTATGAGTTTACGGTCATGCCGTTTGGGGTGACTAATGCGCCGTCAGTGTTCATGGATTTGATGAACAGGACGTTCAGGGAGTACTTGGACCATTTTGTGATCGTCTTCATCGACGATATTTTGGTGTACTCGCAAAGTGAGGAAGATCACTTCAAGCATCTTCATTTGGTGTTGGAGACGCTAAGGAGAAATCAGTTGTATGCCAAGTTCTCGAAGTGCGAGTTTTGGCTATCCTCAGTGGCGTTCCTCGGGCATATAGTAAGTGGAGAGGGTATTGCTGTGGATCCGGCGAAGATTGTTGCGATACAGGAGTGGCCTGAGCTCGCTACTGTAGCGGAAGTCCGGAGTTTTCTGGGGCTTGCCGGCTATTATAGGTGCTTCGTAGAGAACTTCTCGCGGATAGCGTTACCTCTCACTACATTGACGAGGAAGGAGCATAAGTTCGTTTGGACGCCGGAGTGCGCGCGAGCTTTCGAGGAGTTGAAGTGTCGGTTGACCACGGCGCCCGTGCTGAGTTCGCCATGTGGAACCGAAGGCTATGAGATATATAGCGATGCTTCAGGCAACGATTTGGGTTGCGTGCTACTACAGCACGGAAGCGTGATAGCTTATGGCTCGAGACAGCTAAAAGTGCACGAGAGGAACTATCCGGTCCATGAATTGGAGTTAGCGGCCGTGATTTTCGCCTTGAAGCTGTGGAGACACTATTTGTACGGTGTGAAGATTGATATCTACACCGATCACAAGAGCCTGAAGTATCTTATTGATTAGAAGGATCTGAATATGCGGCAGCGTAGATGGATGGAGTTCCTGGGGGACTATACATTCAAGATCCACTACGTGCCTGGCAAAGGGAATGCGGTTGCGGATGCGCTGAGTCGCCGAGCCCCAGCTCAAGCCAATTGGCTATCGGTGCACGATGAGCGGTTGGTGCGAGAGTTGGAGGCTTTGGAGATTGTTTGTGTGGACACACAATCAAGTGCTGAAGCAGTTCTTAATTGGACTGAAGTCCAATATGACCTGGCTGATCGGATTCGGCAGGCTTTGGTTATCGATGCCCATATGAAGCAGTTCATGGTAGAGGCTCTGGATGGGTCAAATTCCCAATTCGTCGTGGAGGACGGATTGCTTTGGAAAGACGGTCGATTGTGCGTCCCAAGTGTGGGCAATTTACGGGTGGAGTTGTTGTACGAGGCACACCATACCAAGTACTCGATTCACCCGGGGAGCACGAAGATGTACCGTGATGTGAAGAAACTGTTTTGGTGGCCGGGTTTGAAGAAGGATGTGGCGCTATACGTAGAGAAGTGCCAAACCTGCGCCTTGGTAAAGGCGGAGTACCAAAAGCCGGGAGGATTTCTTAAGTCCTTGCCTATTCCGGAGTGGAAATTTGACGACATCTCTATGGACTTTGTGCACGGTTTGCCAAGGTCGCAAAAGGGAAACGACACCATTTGGGTGGTTGTTGATCGATTAACGAAGGTGTCGCATTTTATTCCGCAAAGGAAGGATGATCCGGTGGAGAAGTTGATAAAGCTTTATGTGGATAACATAGTGCGGCTTCATGGTTTGCCCCGCAGCATCGTGAGTGACCGAGATGGGCGGTTCACGTCCAATGATTGGAGGCTGGTGCAGCAAATGTTGGGAACAAAGCTGAAGTTTAGCACAGCCTTCCATCCGCAAATGGATGGGCAGACCGAGAGGGTCAATATAACCATGGAAGACATGCTTCGCATGTGTGTCTTGGATTTTGGAAAGCAATGGGAAGACCACCTTTATTTGGTGGAGTTCGCATACAACAACAGCTACCAAGCAAGTATTCAGATGGCGCCTTTCGAGGCCCTATATGGTAGAAAATGTCGCACGTCGTTGTCTTGGTTAGAAACGGGTGAGTCAAAGTTCTATAAGCGATCGGAAGTGGAGGATGCTACTTCTTTGGTGAGAACCATTCGGGAGAGGTTGCTTATCGCTCAGGACCGACAAGCGAAGTACTATAATGCCAAGCACAGGAATGTGGAGTTCGCTGTGGGCGATTATGTATACTTAAAGATCAAGCCGTTCAAGGGTGTCTCGCGGGTGCGACGATTGAAAAAGCTAAGCCTGAGGTACCTTGGACCGTTTGAGGTTCTGGAGCGAGTTGGTGAAGCGGCCTATAGGTTGAAGCTTTCAGTGGAGCTAAGTGGTTTACATGATGTATTCCACATTTCGGTGCTTCGGAAGGCGGTGCAAGAGCCTACGCAGTTGATCGCGGTTGGTCAAGTGCCAGTGGATAGTGGGCTAACGACAAAGGTCAAGCCCGTGCGGATTGAGGACTCGGAGGTCAAGCGGCTACGCAATAAAGAGATCAGGATGGTCAAGGTCCGGTGGGATAATTGCGGTCGTGAGGAGCTCTCTTGGGAGCGAGAGCAGACTATGCTTGATGAGTATCCGGAGTTGTTCCGCTCAGGTACAAATTTTGTTTTTGTATGCCTTTCCTTTATGTAATTTCGTGGGAGAAATTCTTTTAAGAGGGGTAGAGTTGTAACGCCCCGAAACTCAAAGAAGCGAAGGGAGACGTTTTGGGCCAGTTTGGGTTCTGACAGCAGGCACACGGCCTGGGACACGGGCGTGTCCCAGGGCGTGTCGAGCCGTGTCGACTCTTAGCCGCGAAGTCGTAGAGATTGTCTCGATGATTCGTCGAGAATGGGCGCACGGCCTGCGACACGGGCGTGTCGCAGGGCGTGTCGACCCGTGTCGACACTAAGCCGTGAGTCGTCGAGATATACTCGACGATTCATCGAGAATGGGCACACGGCCTGCGACACGGGCGTGTCGCAGGGCGTGTCGACCCGTGTCGACGATCGTCCCGGGGAGTCGTCGAGATTCACTCGACGATCATCGAGACAAGGCATACGGCCTAGGACACGGGCATGTCCAAGGCCGTGTCATCAAGTCGTCGATCTTCCCTCGACGAAGTGTCCCGTGTACACGGCCTGGGGTCCAGGCATGTCAATGTGACACGGGCAAGGACACGGGCGTGTCCTAGAACCCGTGCAGTGCTCGGGTTGAAAATGGGGAAAAATCATGGGGTACACGGCCGGCTACACGGCCGTGTGAAGTGGAACACGGGCGTGTCAGCTCGAACACGGGCATGTTCGATACCCGTGTGAGGTTCCAGGAGATTCGATTTTGACGGCGAATGCGGCACACGGCCCTGGACACGGGCTTGTGCCAGGCCGTGTTCGGCCCATATTGGGCATTTCGGTCCCGAATCGAAGCCGTTCGTTTCCTTGTTTTGAGATCCAACGGTTGGGGGATGTTCCTGAAGTGATATACCCGTGGGTTGACTTAGAAATCCTTCACTTTTCATACCTTGTTCTCTTTCTAAATCCTTGGAGAGAGATGAGAGCTAAGGGAAGAAGAAGGAGCTAGATCCGCCATTAGAGGAGCTTCGGAGCTCCGAATCGCAAGCCGACTCCGGATCCACGGAGGCAACGCTAGTGCGGTGATTTCCATCCGATTACTTTTCAGTAGCTCCAAAGAGGAACTCAAGGGTAACGATCCTCATCTTGAGCATGAATAGCTCTCCTTCTTAGCATAGGAAGCCCGCTCTCGCGAGTTTGCGGAGAGTTGGAGGCGTTCCTTCGGGTGGATATGTAAAGTCCCCGTTGTTTAGAGTCCGTATGCGAGAACGGACATAGGCATGATGTGTGAAGCCTACCCGGACATGTTAGTCTGGATCGGTGATGTTGCATTGCATAAGGCCGGAGAAGACTCCGTGCTATTGGTTGTTTTTCGGGTTTTCTACGCGGTAGATTGCAGCAGGGAGCCTTGGGGACTAACCCAAAGGTGCACCCGGAAAACTGGGCGGATACGAGATCTTGCCAACTTGGTGGCTTGAGAGCCAACTTGAACATAACGGGGTTATGTGACTTGTGATGGAAATGAGACTCGGTGGAAGTTTGACCCGCGCAAATGGCTTAAATTGCCGTTGCGATGTGAGCACGGGTTAGATGGAACCGTACCCGTTCTATGTCGTTCGGTTAAAGAGACCTAAAGGCATGTGGCACTTACCGTTGGCATAGAGTAGGGTCTTCGGCGGTTAATGGCTTAAATTGTCGTGACCCAGGCCAGGAAGACAAATTGCTCATAGGTTTGGCCGTCTAAGTGGCGGTGGTGAGTCCGGAATGTTAATGACTTTAATTGACGTGACATCGACCGGTTCACCGAGAATGTGCCCTGAATGCACGGGGCGTGTGGCCGTGCGAGCCAACGTCTGTGATGAAATGGCTATGGATTTATAGATTGCTCGCTTATGCTAATGAAATGCAGGGAAGGAGCAACGCCGCCCCGAGTTGGGGGCGGGATCGTTATAATTTGGTCAGCATTGCTGACCGTTGCCTTGTTTTGCCACCGTGCGGTGGTTTGTTGCTTGCAGGTGTAGCTGGACCAAGCGGTCAATAGCGGGCTAAAGCCCTTTTTGCGAAGCCGGCCCTCGAAGGCCCAAATGGAAATGTTTATTGCTTTATTCATGTATGACCGGCCTGCGTGCCGTGGTTTGTAAATCATGTAATATTCATGTGAAACATTTTGTAAGGCCTTAAGGCTTGTTTTAAGTATTTTGTAATAACATTCCTATTTCGTACTAGTGGACATTCATGCTTGTATGCTGGGTTCTTTATTTATAACTTTTATAAACTGCTTCCGCTAGAATGCTCTGTGTAGGACGTTGAGATTGGTTGGATGGTTTCCATACGTAACCACCCAGTCTGTCTGTGGTATATGGCGTCGGGCCCCGGCCGGACCTACTGCTATATTCTATGCGACGGATAGGGGGTGTTACATGGAGTGCACGCAAATCCTTAGGCACTGCCACGAGGGTCTGGCTGGTGGGCATTATCAAGCTAACCGGACCGCGTGGAAGGCGCTGGAGGCGGGCTTCTTTCGTCCCACTCTATTCAAAGAGGCTCACAATTTTCTGCGCGCATGCGATAGTGTCATCGGTCGGGTAACATCTCTCGTCGCGACGAGATGCCCCAAAATTTGTTTTTAGAATGCGAAGTCTTCGATTTATGGGGCATCAATTTCTTTGGCCCCCTACCTCTGTCTTTCAAAAATATGTATATTTTAGTAGCGGTCGACTACGTATCGAGGTGGGCAGAAGCATAAGCTCTCCCCACCAATGATGCGCGAGTCGTCGTTACATTCTTAAAACCTATTTTCTTGCATCGACACACCTCGCGCTATTGTAAGCGATAGGGGGAAGCATTTCTGTAACACCCAGATGGCTAAGACGTTAGCTTGATACGACGTCACACACAAACTTGCCACCCCCTAACACCCGCAAACTAGTGGCCAAGTAGAGGTAGTCAATCGAGAGATTAAGCGTATATTAGAGAAAATCGTTTCACTTAATAGGAAAGATTGGTCCATCAAACTCGACGATGCATTGTGGGCTTATCATACCACATACAAAAATGTAATTGGTTGTACGCCGTATCGATTAGTCTACGGTAAAGCGTGTCATCTCCCCGTAGAATTAGAACATCGCGCACTTTGAGCTTTAAAACTCTTAAATCTCGACGCTAACTTAGCCTCCCAAAATAGAAAACTGCAACTAAACGAGCTCGATGAATGGCGTGCAAATGCTTACGAGAGCAATAAGTTCTATAAGGAGCGTTCTAAGTTTTATCACGACCGAAAACTCAAGCCCCAAAAAACTTTTTCTCCAGGCGATCTTGTCCTTCTTTATAACTCACGACTAAGGCTTTTTCCAGGTAAACTTAGATCACGCTTGTCCGGCCCCTTCAAAGTTGAAGAGGTTTGGCCATATAGGACCGTACTCGTCTCCCACATGGATAAAGGCTCGTTTAAGGTGAACGGTCATCGCTTAAAATTATACATAGTAGGCGATCCTGTGGGTGGTAATTTCAAATCCATAACCCTCCTCGATATTTAAACCACCAAAATAGTCAAGCTACACGACTATAAACAAAACGCTCCTAGGAGGCACCCCATGTTTATCTTTTTTGCTATTTCTTTACTTTTTCTTTGCTATTTTCTTCATAATCCAGAGTTCCTAAACTGCGCCTTCCCAACCTCCTTTCAGGGAATCTTCTACCCCCCTCTGTTTATTTTCTTTGTACATATTGTCTTTCCTATTTGTTCCGCATACTTACGTTACAATATTGGGGACAATGTTGGACTTAAGTATGGGTATTTTCTCGCTTTATTTTTTGCACTTCTATTTTCTGCACTGTATTTCTATTTTCTGCACTGTATTTCTATTTTCTGCACTTCAAAAATTAAAACAATATATAAAAAATAGATAACAACAAAACAAAACAAAAAATTTGAAAATTAAAATCCCACAAAATTTTTTTTTCCTTTCTTTATATTACAAAAATAAAAAAAATTATAAAACAAAAATTCCAAAAAAATTATAAAACAAAAATTCCAAAAATATTTAGTTTCATTTTGTAAAAATCTTTGTAAATATTTTTGTAAATAATCTTCTCTCTCCGCCCTTCCTTTTCACCAACATTATTGTAAATAACGTCTCTTTTTCTCGCATTTTTCGCAAAACTTAAAAATCTAAAAAAAAGATAAAAGCTAAAAAAAATTCAAAAAAAAGTAAAAATAAACAAAAATTCAAAAAAAAAAGATAATAAATTAAAAACACAAAAAAATGATGATAAAAACTCTAAAAAAACAAAAAAATATTTTGAAACAAATAAATCAAATATACCATCCTTAATTTTCTTGTTATCCAAAAATTTTGTTTTGAGTTTATTTATATGTGAATTTTATTAATACTTTGTTTGCTATTCGTTTGTTAATTATTGATTGAAAAATTTAAATAGCCGGGGTTAAGTTTTAAACAATTCATTATGCTTTGTTAAAAATAGCGAACTCGTTTTAGACACTACTTCTAATTTTTCAATGATAGAAGTATTTGTATTATGTTAGAAAATAATGACTATAAAATTCAATTATGTTTACTTTTAGTTTTCTGAAAAATTGGAACGTATAATTTATTAAGCTTGCTCTCAAAAGTTTTTTAATTAAAAATCTAGTTTTTTTCTCCCTTTATCATGCCTTACTTGGCATGATAAAATTTTTATTCTTAAAAAATCCTATGTCAATGGGAATAAGATTTCGTTCCGTAAACATAGGCACCCAATAATTTAAAAAGATTATATGCTACGGAGTAAGAGGATAAAATTCATTACTCCTACACATATACATTGTGTCAATTTTATCATTATGAAGTTAAAAAAAGAAGATATTAGGAAAATAAGATTTCATTTTCCTAATAATCCAAAAGAAAATAAAATAGAGGTTCGAGAATAAAATTACCTCACCTCAATTTCAAATCCTCTTCAAAAACCAACATCTACCGCCTTAGCCAATTTCACGATTCTAGAATTAATTCAAAAATCTTTTTTACAACATAATTTGTAAATTGCATTATTTCCAGTAAAACTCCAATAAGCTAAAGTTCATATAATTCCAAACTATTTTTGTTAATCTAACCATTACAATTATTGCTTTCTATTTGATTACATCAAGAAGTCTTTTGGCCAAAACATTTGCGCTATTTAAATCATCTACATGATTTTAGGACTTAACTCTTACACCCCGTATATTTGTTTAGATCTCTCTTATAATTAATTAAGCGGTAGCTAAACTTAGAATTTTTTCTATTTCTTATAAGTTTACCTCAAACTTTTGCTCTGGAATAGCAAAAGCCTAAGTATGAGGGTATTTGATGAGTTGTAAATATACCTATTTTCAAGTTAATTATTTAAGTAGTTTTCCTTTTCTTTTGTTGTTTTTGGTTCAATTTCTTTAATAAAATGCTCCTTTTATTGTATATATTTTGCTAACCTAGTTTATTTTATTTTTTAGAAATTTTCAGAATTTTGCCAGAATAATCATGTATCACGCCCGTGTACTGTTGGTCATGCCCATGACAAGGGCATGACACGTCAAAACCGTGGAAATCAGCAATTTGTGGATGAAATTAATGGACACGCCAGGCCACACGCCCGTGTCGGATGACACGCACTGTATCCCGAGCCCGTGTCCATCCCGCTCGACGAAATTCTGAAAGTGCAGGTTAGATCTGAAATACTCTAGAGGGGGGTGAATAGAGTATTGTGCTCACTACAAAACATTTTACAACTTTTGTTGTATTCCTAAGCGAACAAGTCAGCAAATAAAATAAATAAGCACAGCAAACTATCTAGTCACAGAGCACAGCCAAAACAAAAGAAAAAGGGCAACCAGACGACACAAGAAATTTTATAGTGGTTCCCCAACCTGGGTACATCCACTCTTCTCCCACCCTAGTAGGAATCCACTCAGGTTTTTGATCAGGTGCCTGACACTAATGAGCTTTTGTTCAGGTGCTCAAAAACCAAAACCTTAAGTCTTTTGGAAGGAGACTTGCAACCACGAATAATTTTGAAGGGAATTAAAACCCTGTACAGTAGATGGAAAAAGGGGTGATGGTGTCTTCTCTTTATCAATAACAACTGAGAAGACTGTGGATTGATGTTAGCAGATTTGCTCCCCCTGAGATCAGGAAAACTGGAGCACTGCTTCAGGGTGATAGGTCTTGAAAGCTTGAGTGCCTGGACCAGAGATTTCTTCAGGAACTTCTTTGACAGATAGAGTTATGTTGTCCTTCTAAAGTTGTCATGTAGAATAGAGGATGTTCTCTTGCCTGGGCTGATTGCAGTAGAACTTTTAATTTCTGTATGATTGTTCTTCTGTGCAGTCTGTCTGTGTGTCTGACTGACTGTATGCAAGATTACTTTCTCTTCTTTTCTATGTGTGTCTTTCTGACTGAAGAATCCTTTTGAAATTTGAATGCTTGGGTAGTAATTGCAGTCGTCCTGGGAAGGAAGCGACAATCAATGATTTCCCTAACTGTCCCAAGGAAAAATGGCATGAAATAATCCAAGATTAATTGCACGTTCTAACGGTAACATTCCGAGAAGATCTGGCATTAATTATTCAGGAACCATCACCAAGAAATGGGACGGGAAACTGGAAGAAGACCTAATCTGGAATCGTCGAACGAAGAACACAATTCGTCGAGATGAGTTTTAGTTCGTCGAGTTGAGCTTGAGTTCGTCGAGCTCAGCTTGAGTTCGTCGAGCTGAGCTTGATGAGTTCGTCGACCAGACAATAACACTTAGTCTTCTAGGAAAACCTGTCAATTTTGCTTTAACATTCGTCGAACTGACAATCTGCATTCGTCGAGCTGAGAACCAAATTCGTCGAGCGAAGAACAGTTCTGGACTTTGTCAAAATATTCTGCATCTACTGATATTCAGTGTTGACATAAGTTGGTGTCGACTGATATCCTGTGTGTCGACATAAGTTTTCTGGTGTCGACATAAATTGTCTGGTGTCGACACAAATTGTCTAGTGTCGACACAAATTGTCTGGTGTTGACACAAACCCTAAGTGTCGATACAAATCCTCTGAATTCAGGAATCGTCCAGTAGAAAACTGAAATCGTCGACCTGAGAAATTGACTTTGTCGACCTGAGAAGTTGACTTTGTCGACCTAAGAAGTTGAGAACTTAAGATCCAAGTTCGTCGAGCTCAGAAAGTTGTTCGTCGACCAAAGCCTGAAGCTGGACTTAGAAAAATTCTGAAGTTATCCTGACTTTAGCTTGATGTAGAAACTCAGTCTTCGTCGAACAGAGAACAAAGATAGTCGAGCATCAAACACCTTTCGTCGAGCTGAGTTCGACGAACGTCGAACTCACTTTACTTAGTCTTGAAATCTTCTAAATCTTGAGTCTCTGATGGTCTTGATGAAAGCTGGTTCATCTGAAGTTGAACCTAAGGACTTGGTCTAGACTCTAGGACACAAATTTGACACTAGCTATACAGGTTGGGTCACATCCTAATCTAGTGAACCTAGCCCAAATCAACTAGGGATCCAACAATCTCCCCCTATTTGGGTGAGGTCACTAAGAGACTCAAAGCATAAACAAACAGATAAACAAAGCTGGAAAAGAAATATATCTGGTAGAGAATTACTAACACATGCAACAGATATATATATACACGGCTTTGTTTAAACAAAAAGCATTGTTTGAAAACAAATGCAGAAAGAAAATGAAACAAAATAAGGATTACTTCTTCTTTTTCTGCAAAGGTTTGTCTTCTGTTTTCTTTTCTCCTAGCTTTTTGAAGATTATTTCTCTTTTTGGATCTGAAGCCTGAGCCTTTGTCATAGTCATATCAGCTGCCCCAATAATATTCAATGATGTTGCTCTAGGGACAACTGCTTCTGGATGGAGCTTCATATAATCATCAACATTAAAAGTTTATTGCCTTTGTCAAACCTTTTCAACTCTTCTTTTCTGTACTTTGACAATGTTGTTAAACCTGATTTGTCTTTTCCGTCAGCCTTTGCTTTATTGATCAAAGACAAGCCAATTAGCTCCTGGAATCTAGCCATTTTAGCAGTATTAGCAGTTTCAGGATCTTCAAATGGAATTCGAGGAGAGTATGGCCTTTTTGGACTGTCAGATTTTTGTAATTCAGATATTTATTGTTGCTGCTATTGATGCTGTTGATGCTGATTACCTGAGGATGGTTGCCTCTGCTGGCTGCTTCCAGATGATCTCCCTGACTGTCTCTGATATGTTTGCATGGGGGCAGATCTCTGAGAGCTAGAGCCAGAGGCACCAGCTGCTGGAGGAGGAGGAGGAGGAGGATCCTTCCTGTACCTGTGAACTGGAGGAGGAGAGTATCTCCTACTTCTTTTCCTTTCCTTCTGTTGGTTCTTAGATAACCACATCCATGCAGGCATTCCCTTATAAGGTGTAACATTATGCAAAATGTAATAAGGGGTGTCAGTAGTGGGATTAGGCTTAAGAGCTGCAGGAGGAGGAGCCTTCCTTTTCTTTGAAAGCATCTTCTTTCTGTTTGTAGCATCTTCATCTGAATCATCATCATCATCTTCTTCTTCATTGTCAGAACACTGAGGGTTATCATAAAGAGCATCCAAAGCTTTCAAAGCTTTATCATCAAAAATAGCTTTTGCTGGAGGAGGGGCAGAAAGTTCAGGAACTGGAGTTTCAACAACAGGTGAGGAGGAGACTGTACAGGAAATAGGGATGATGGGGATAGAGCTTTCAGCTGCTGCCTTATTCTCCTCTTCAATATCAGCCAGGATTAGCTCATCCAAATCAGGCATAGGAGAGTCATCTATGAAAAAACTTGGGGCTGAGATATCTTTTAAAGAACTTCTGAACTAGCTGCAGAGATTGAAGTTAAAGCAGGAATAGCAAAACTGTCACAGAGTTGCTTAGCAACTGCTGGACTAACTGGGGAGGTATAGGGTACAATAGCCAAATGTGGCTTAGTAAAATCTGCTGGAAGAAACTGCATATGTATAGTATCAAAAATTTGTAGTAATTCAGGTAGATTAACTGTGGGATTCATAATTAAATCACCAATAGTTTTTATTTGCTCAACTGGCTCATCTAAGTCACTGTCAGTGTCCAAAAACTGAATCAATTCAATCAAATCTGAATTATATGCTGGCAAAATGTCTGCATCTGCATCTGAATCTGCATCTGTTGTAGAAGGAACCGCTACTGTGACTGCTGCTGCTGCTGCATCTACATCTGCTAAAACTGCATCACTGAGCATCTCCCCCTGCCTGGGTTCAGGAAAACCTGGTGTCAGGCCCCTGTATGAAGAGGGGGCAGCAGAGAGAAGAGAAACTTGTGCAGATAAAGAATTGATAGAAATCACAAGAGGTGTAATGGCCTCTGTGATTAGAGTTTTGATGAGTGGAGTGAGTAGGGATATGATTGTAGATGCAGTGGAGGGTTCTAGAGATGGAGAGGTATGGGATGAAGGTAGAGAAGTAGATGAAGGAAGGGGAGCAGATGGAGGGGATAGAGGAGGAAGGACATCTGGTGTGGCAGTGTCTGAGGGTATGGTGTAAGATGGAATGGAGGATAAGTGAGGGCGAAGTGGAGACTGAGGAGGTGTAGGAATATGTGAGTCTTGAGGTGAAGCTGGAGGTGTGGGTTGATGATTAGCTTGCAGAGGGGAAGATGGGTTGTTGGTGATGTCCAGAGGTGGAGATGGAGGTGGAGTAGGCATAGAAGTATGTTGTGGTGATGAAGAAAAATGAGTGGGGGAAGTTGATGGAATTTGAAGAGTGGTTGAGGATGGAATATGGGTTGCTGGAAGAGGTTGAGGGGATGGGAGGACCTCTTCAGCAGGGTGGGGAGTGGCCTTCACAGCCCTGGTGCTCTCAGAAGCTGGGATGGAAGAGGAGGAAGCCTTGAAGGGCTTGGAGATCATCCTCTCCCATTTGCCAAACAAGGCGCAGGTGAGACGCTTGCTGGCATTGATGAAGATGTTCGGGGAGACCATGCATTCACCAGCCTTTTCCTTAAGGAAGATCCCCAGGATTCTTCCGAAGCAGACTTCCTTCTTGCTAATCTTCTTCTTTATTAACTCAAAGAAGATTGTGCCCCAGTTGACATGTCTTTTGTTAACCACTGCGCACATAACAAGGAATTGATGTCTTGTGATGTAGTCGTGCGCTGAGTGCTTGCCCATCAGCACTTTTCCGACAATGTCTGCCAAGAACTGGTATGCGGCAGACAGTTGTTTCTTTAACAACTTGATAGGGTTGCTTCCATAAAACCCCATTAACTTCAGCATTTCACTAAATTCTTCAGAATTCATGTCCATATCATCTTCTCCATTCACCAAACCAAAAATTTCAGAAATAATTGCGGCAGATAGGGAAACAGCAGTACTCCAGATAGTTCCTGTCAATGTTTCATCCTCAGAAGTAGTAGACGTGTATACCCATTCTCTAATCTCAGTCGCATGTAGTATAATCCTTCTGGTCATGAAATCCTTGAGATGATGTTCTTCTAGCAGTTCCAGGATATAGAGAAATATGGGGTCAGAGTGCTGGAAAGAATCGAAATCCATATCAAAACCAGTGTCGAATTTCATTGCGACTAAGGTGCTTGCTGGAATCGTCATTGATGACCTGCAAGAAAGACACAGAGAAAACGGCGATCAAGAGCAAGAGAACTGAAAGCGCGGGACGGAGGTCGAAGAAAACCTAGATATAAGTTTTCTAGAATATGAATCGACAAACTCCGTTCCACGAAAAAGAAACAATTCTTCGAACTGAGCTCGAAGAAATAAATTATAGGCAAATAGTTCGTCGATCTCATCCAGAAGAATCGAAAACAGTTCGTCGAACTCCGTTCGACGAAATATCTTCTGAAGCAAAGTTCGTCGATCTTCGGTCGACGAAAGTTATTTCCACACACAGAGAATTAGTCGATCTCCGTTCGACGAGAATCTCTCAAACTTTCTCTAATTCGTCGAACTCCGTTTGACGAACTCTGGAATATTCGACGAGTGCAGACAAAAACTAATTTAACTCTTCTCCATTGATCATTCCCAGTTGATTTATAAAGAACAGATGAGTTTTCTCATCCAAGGGTTTGGTGAAAATATCTACTCTCTGTAAATCAGTAGGAATATGGATTAAGTTAATTTTCTTTTTGTCTACATTATCTCTAATGAAATGATGTCTTATTTCAATATGCTTAGTCCTAGAATGGTGAACTGGATTCTGTGCTATAGCAATAGCACCAGTATTATCACAAAATAATGTTGAATTATTTAAGTTGATACCATATTGTAGGAGTTGGTTTTGTATCCATAACATTTGTGAATAGCAGCTGCCAACAGCCATGTATTCTGCTTCTGCAGTTGATGTGGACACAGATGTTTGCTTTTTACAAAACTAGGAGACAAGTCTCATACCCAGGAACTGGCAAGTTCCAGAGGTACTCTTCCTATCCACTCTATATCCATTATAGTCAGCATCTGAGTATCCAGTTAACTAAAACTCTGACTCTGCAGGATACCAGAGTCCTAGATTTGGACAACTCTTTATATATCTCAAAATTCTTTTTAAGAAAATAAGGTGAGATTCTTTAGGGTTCACTTGGAACCTAGCACAAATTCATGTGGCAAACATTATATCAGGTCTGCTAGCTGTTAGGTATAGTAGGGATCCAATAATTGCCCTATAATGTTTCTGATCTACAGGTTTCCCTGCTGCATCAAAATACACAACATCATTTGTAGCCATAGGTGTTTTCATCCCTGAAGCATCATCCATCCCAAACTTCTTGATAAGCTCTTTAGCATACTTAGCTTGGGAGAGGAAGATACCATCAGGGATCTGCTTCACTTGGAGACCAAGGAAGTAGGAAAGCTCACCCATGCTACTCATCTCAAATTTGGAATGCATGAGGTCAGCAAACTTCTTGCATAATTTGCGATCAGTAGACCCAAAAATGATGTCATCCACATATATTTGTACTAACAATATTTGGTCCTTATGATGTCTAGTGAAAAGATTTTATTTATGGTTCCTCTTGTAAATTTATGCTCTAAAAGAAAGCTTACTAGGGTCTCATACCAAGCTTTTGGAGCTTGCTTTAAACCATAGAGAGCTTTATGCAATTTAAATACAAAAGAGGGTTGAGTTAGAGAGATAAAACCTGGAGGTTGTTCTACATAAACCTCTTCTTGAAGCACTCCATTCAGAAATGCACTCTTGACATCCATTTGGAACACTTTGAATCAACCGTGAGCTGCATAGGCAAGGAATATTCTTATGGCCTCTAACCATGCAACAGGGGAAAAAGTTTGGTCATAGTCAATTCCTTCTTCTTGCCTGTAGCCTTGAGCAACAAGCCTAGCCTTGTTTCGCACTATGTTCCTTTGAGTATCCAACTTGTTCCTGTAGACCCATTTGGTTCCAATAACTGGGTAGTTATGAGGTCTTGTAACCAAATCCCAAACTCTACATCTCTCAAACTGATTTAGTTCCTCTTGCATTACAATGATCCAGTGGGGATCTTGCTCTGCTTCATGGATGGTGAGATGTTCAATTTGAGAGAGAAAACATGCATGCATCAAGTCTTGGTTGAGTTGATGCCTTGTCTGTACACCTGCTGAAATATCTCCAATCACTTGAGATCTGGGGTGATCTCTAAGTGTGACAAGATCAGTTGGTGGAGTTTGTTCAGCAACAGCTTCTATAATTAATTCCTCTTGAGGAATGGTACTAGCTGTTGAAGGAAGTTCAGCCACTTCCACTTGAATCTCTTCTTCACTATCTTCAGCAACCTGTGGAGTAGGATGGGTTGACACCTCTTTGGTAAGGTTTAGTCCATCCATAGACTCACACAGTTGTGAAACCTGCAAAAATCTATTGGTAGAAATCTCTTTCTCCTTATAAGACATGTTAGCTTCATCAAAAGATACATGGACAGATTCGTCAATTTTAAGAGATGATTTATTAAAAACCCTATAGGCATTGCATACTTGGGAATATCCTAGAAAAATCCCTTCTTCAGCCTTAGACTCAAACTTTCTAATATATCTCTTGTTATTAGTTTGAATGTAACATATGCAGCCAAAAACTTTAAAGTATGTGATTTTAGGTTTCTTCCCTTTAAGTAATTCATAGGGTGTCTTATTTTTCAGCTTATGTATAAGGCTTCTATTTAGGACATAGTTTGCAGTGTTTATAGCTTCTGCCCAAAAGATAGAGGCATGTAAGCATCTTCCAATAATGTGCCTACAGATTCAATGAGTGCCCTATTTTTCCTTTCAGCTACCCCATTTTGTTGGGGAGTTCTAGGAGCTGAGAAGCACTGCCTAATACCTTCCTTCTCACAGAACTCATGCATAAAAGAGACTCAAACTCTGTGCCATGATCACTTCTGATCATTGCAACATGAGTAGAGAACTCAATCAGTATGGTCCTGAGAAAATCTGTAAGAACCTTGAATATATCTGACTTAGCTCTCAGAAAGGCTACCCAACTGAATCTAGAGAAGTCATCAACAATCACTAAAGTGTAAGACTTCCCTCCTAGGCTTTGTACAACAATGGGTCCAAATAGATCCACATGGAGCAAATACAAAATCCTAGGTGAATTACTTTTATTAATGGATTTGAAACTAGTTTTAGTTTGCTTGCCTAATTGACAAGCCCTGCATAGGTTTTCCTTTTTGTAGGGGCCAGAAGGTAAACCTCTAACAAGGTTGTCTTTAGATAACCTAGCTATATTCTTAAGGTTTATATGCCCTAATCTTTTATGCCATAACTCATTTTGATTACTAGTGATATTGAGTAAACAAACATCAGTCTTGGCAGAAATAAAATCTACTAGATATATGTTGCCTTGTCTAATTCCAATTAAAATAGTTTGGTTTTCACTATTAATAATAGAACAAGAGGTATAGTGATGCGCCCGCGAACAAACTCTTACTGTGGTTGGTTCGGTGAGTCGATCTCCGCGGGCGTGCTACAGGAGGCAAGTGCACCTATCGCAAGTAGTACTCGATATTCGGGGGAATACCAAGGTCGTATTGTTCTCGGGGTCGTGTTGACTATTTTTACTCCTCCAGGAGGACTATTATTTTACTAAAAGTAAGGTGGATTTTTTAATTAAGTAAAGACGGAAAAAGAGTAAAGGAGCGAAAAAATGTTTTTAGAAAATATTCGATGAAGGGTTAACGCTCGACATCGAATCGGATTAAGACTAAAACAATTTTTAATAATTATAGGACTTAGTTTTCAAATTAATAAAAGGCAACTTGGCCGTGGAGGTTCCACAAATGTGAGCTGACCTAGCTATAGGGATATCGCTCACCTAAACATTAAGACTATTCGACCGAACGTTAGTCCGACGAAGGATTACTCTTAACGCCCGCTTTACGCTAAGAACCCCGCTATTGGGTGGGGAACCCAATCCGGTAGAATTACGCTTGTCCTCTCTCGATGGTATGCACGCAACTCTATTTACCTAGGGGTGATCGGTCCATATGCACGGCCTCTCGGCTAGCTAGTATATGGACTACGGAAATAGGGCCCACACATCGATATGTGGTCCTACGCGTCGTTAACCCGGGGTAAACCTTAAGTCCTTAAATTAAAATGAAAATAAAGAGCTTCAATTATTACAAATCATTTTAAATGTCCCAATGCTCTTCGATGCCGAGGCTAATAACGATTAGCCACACATCGGTATGGGGACGGCTTTATAATTTAATGAGGCGCGAGTTCGTAATTAAACGCTAAATAATTATAAGAAGAGGACATAAGAAAAATAACAAACATTTAGAAAGCTGAAAAGTTAGCTAAAACAAGAATTCACGCACACTCCAAATTATAAATAAAACAGAAACTAAGTTACACATGAAAGAAATTTGTATAATTGAAATTGCAAGTCCCACTCAAACGAGTGGGGGCGTGAAATAAAAGCTGAAAATTGCAAGTCCTACTCAAACGAGTAGGACTAAAATGAAAGCGAGTCCTACTCGAACGAGTAGGAGAAAATAAATGCGATTACAAGGTTTCCTCAAATATTTATAGGGAGATAAAGACACGCCATTTAACTCAAACGAGTAGGCGAAAATAAATGCAGGTACAAGTCCTGCTCAAACGAGTAGGCGGGAAATAAAGTCCGTCCATTTAACTCAAGTGAGTAGGCGGAAAAACAAAGATGAAAATTACAAGTCCTACTCAAACGAGTAGGACTGAAAATGAAAACGATGCGTCATTTAACTCTTAACGAGTAGGCGGAAATAAATGCACACAAACACACACACTCCATAAGAATTGAAAGAAAGCAATAAAACTAACACCTACACTCACACACTCTACATAATTTGAACAAAGCATTAAAAGAAAGCATTAAAATTTAACACCTACACTCACACACTCTACACAATTTGAACAAAGCATCAAAACATTATTCTCATACACTCACAAACACAAATTAAAAGCAAAATGAAAGTTACCTAAAAATTAAAACTTTTACTTTTTCATGCTTAGGTTTTGCCAAAAACAAATAAAAAGAAGAAATTAAAATTTTTAGAGAACAAAATGTTTTCAAAACAAATCAAAAACTAAAGCCTTTGGAAAATTAAAATTACAAGATTTTCATTCTTATGTTTTCATAAAAGTGATAAAAAAGTGAAAAAGAAAATGAAAAGAAAAAAAGAGGTTTTACAATCCTACAAAAAACCTATGAAAAGAAAATAAAATTCACTTTCAAATCTCTTTTACAAATACATAAGTATGAAAAAATAAACAAAAAAAACATTAAGGAAGAACATGTTGAAGATGAGATAACCATATCATACCATGCTTGGAAATGAAATCTACTACAAAACCTATCATGAAGACAAATTAAAAACATTACTATTAAACATGTTACACTCATACACACACACACACTTTTCATAAAGAGAAAAACAAAGGTGAAACTAAGAATAAAATGAGAAGAAAAGTGGGCACAAGAGTTCATTCCAAAGCCAAATAAGAAGAGAAAAACTAACATTTTTATTGATTAAAAGAAACTATTACAAGCTATTACAAAGCTAAAGCTAAAGCAAAAACAAACATGAAATAAAATGGGGAAGAAATCTCCTTACATAGCAAGGGAATCACGGATGCAGCCCACAAAAACACACTAAAATGACCCAAAAATCTGAACCCTTGGACCTTACAGAAATGGGCAATTTATAGTCAAAAAATTCTAAGTACACGCCCTCTGACACGGGCGTGTAGGTGGGGGCGTGTCACTACTATTCATGATGGCGACCGAAGATTTGACAGGAAAGTTGACTTCGGGCTGAGTTCGCGGCTGTCACGCCCCAGGTCACGGGCGTGACGTTGGGCGTGTCGGGGCGGTAAAACCGGGCGCGGGTTGCGTAAAAAGTCTTCGGCAGCATCTTGTCGGCCAGGTGAAGAAGTCACGCCCCCGGTCACGGGCGTGACGCTGGGCGTGTCGGTTGGTGTCGACACTCGACGAATGTCGAGCGGAAATTGTCGAGTTGAAATCGTCGAGCTGAGATTGAGTCACGCCCTAGGTCATGGGCGTGACTCTGGGCGTGACGCGGGTTCGACGATCGTTGAACTAAATTCGTCGAGTGGAGTGGACACGGGCTTGGGTCACGCCCCGTGTCGGGTGACACAGGCGTGACACCAGGCGTGTCAAGCTTTTTTACTTTAGAAATTTGCAACTTCACGGAATTTGAGCTGTCACGCCCTGGACACGGGCGTGACCAAAATGACACGTGCGTGTACTACCCAATTTTGGCAGATTTTGGAATTTTTCTGAAAAATAAAATAAAACAAGTTAGTAATAAATTTATAAGAATAAGAGCATTTTATTGAACAAAAATAAGTAAAAACGACGAAAATAAATGAAAATGACTAAATTAATGTGCACAAAAATACGTATATTTACAATTCATCAAATACCCCCATACTTAGGCTTTTGCTATTCCAGAGCAAAAGTTTGAGGTGTATCTATAAGGAATAAAAAAAACTCTAAGTTTAGCTACCGCTTAATCAATTATAAGAGAGATCGAAATATATATACGGGGTGTAAGAGTTAAGTTCTAAAATTATGTAGATGATTTAAATGGCGCAAAAGTTTTGGCCAAAAGACTTCTTGATGTAATCAAATAGAAGGCAACATTTGTAATGGTTAGATTAACGAAAATAGTTTGGAATTATAAGAACTCTAGATTATACGAGTGCTACTGGAAATAATTCAATTTACTAATTATGCTCTCAAAAAGATTTTTGAATTAATTCTAGAATCGTGTAATTGGCTAAGGGGGTAGTGGGTTTATGAAGAGGGTTTTGATTTTTGAGGTGAGGTAATTTTTTCTCGAACCTCCATTTTTTTTTCTTTTGGATTATTAGGAAAACGAAATCTTATTTTCCTAATATGATTTTTGTTTTTCAACTTCATAAGAATAAAATTAACCCAATGTATATTTGTAGGAGTAATGAATTTTATCCTCTTACTCCATATATAATCTTTTTAAATTATTGGGTGCCTATGTTTACGGAACGAAATCTTATTCCCATTGACATAAGATCTTTTAAGGATAGAAAATTTTATCATGCCAAGTAGGTCATGATAAGGTTAGGGGAGAAAGGAAAACTAGATTTTTAATCCTAAAAAATTTTGAGAGAAACCTTAATAATTTGTACGTTCCAATTTTTTCAGAAAGCTAAAAGTAAGTATAATTGAATTCTATATTCGTTATTTCCTAACATAATATACGTGCTCCTATCAATGAAAAATTAGAAGTAGTGCCTAAAACGAGTTCGCTAATTTTAACAAAGTATAATGAATTCTTTAAAACTTAACCCCGGACTATTTAAATTTTTCAATCAATAATTAACAAACGGGTAGTGAACAAAGAATTAATCAAATTCACATATAAATAAACTCAAAACTGAATTTTTGGATAGCAGAAAAGTTAAGGATGGAATATTTGATTTATTTGTTTCAAAACAATTTTTTTGATTTTTATAGTTTTTATCATCATTTTTTTTGTTTTTCATTTATTATCTTTTTTTGTATTTTTGTTTTGTTTTACTTAATTGTTTTTTTTTGAAATTTTTTTTTTTGAACTATTATCTTTTTTTTGTATTTTTTTAAGAGAATTTTCATTCTATGTACAAAAATATGGGAGAAAAAGAGAGGTTTTTACAAGAATGAGAAAGGGGGAGAGGGAAAAGAGTATGTACAAAAAATATTTACAAAGTGAAACTAAATATATTTTTTTTTGAGTTTTTGGAAAAAAGAAAGAGAAATTTTTTTTTGGATTTTTCATTTTAAATTTTTTTCATTTTAAGATGTTTTTTATTTTTTTGTTTTTTTTTGTTGTTATATGTATTTTTTTTGTATTTTTGAAATGCAGGAAAATTGAAGTGCAGAAAGTAAAGCACGAAAATAACCTCATACTTAAGTCCAACATTGTCCCCAATATTGTAACGTAAGTATGCGGAACAAGAGGGAAGACAATATATACAAAGAAAAAAAAGGAGAGGGGGTAGAAGCTTCCCTGAAATGCATAGGGGGAGGCTGATCAGAAACCCTGCATTTATTAGAAAAAGCATCAAAGATAATAAGGAAAGAGCGAAAAAGATAAGCGAGGGGTGTCTCCCAGGAGCGCTTTGTTTATAGTCGTGTAGCTTGACTATTTTGGCGGGTTTATAATGTGGAGGAAAGTTATGGTTTCGCTAAAACCGATCACTGGATCGCCTGCTATATAAGACTTTAACTGATGACCGTTTACCTTAAACGAACCTTTTTCCGGGTGGGAGACGAGTACGGTTCCATATGGAAAAACTTCTTCAACTTGGAAGGGACCGGACCATCTAGATTTTAGTTTACCCGGAAAAAGCCTAAGACGTGAATTGTAAAGAAGGACAAGATCGCCCGGAGAAAATAATTTTTGGGACTTGATTTTTCGATCATGATATAACTTAGAGCGCTCCTTATAGAATTTATTGCTCTCGTAAGCGTTCGCACGCCATTCATCGAGCTCATTTATTTGCAGTTTTCTATTCTGAGCGGCTAAGTTGGAGTCGAGGTTTAAGAGTTTTAAAGCCCAAAGAGCGCGATGCTCGAGTTCTACGGGTAAATGGCACGCTTTGTCGTAGACTAACCGGAACGGCGTACAACCAATTGCGGTTTTGTATGCCGTCCGATACGCCCACAACGCATCGTCAAGTTTAACGGACCAATCTTTCCTATTTAGTGAAACGGTTTTTTCTAAAATTCGCTTAATCTTTCGATTTACTACCTAAACTTGGCCACTTGTTTGCGGGTGGTAGGGGGTGACAAGCTTGTGTGTGACTCCGTATTTAGCTAACGTCTTAGCCATAAGAGCGTTACAGAAATGCGTTCCCCTATCACTAACAATTGCGCGAGGTGTGCCGAAGCGAGAAAATAGTTTTTTAAGAAATGTAACGACGACTCGCGCATCGTTGGTGGGGAGAGCTTGCGCTTCCACCCACCTTGATACGTAGTCGACCGCCACTAAAATATACATATTTTTGAAAGATGGAGGTAGGGGGCCAACAAAATCTATGCCCCACAAATCGAAGACTTCGCACTCTAAAAACATATTTTGGGGCATCTCGTCGCGACGAGAGATGTTACCCGACCGTTGACAGCTATCGCATCCGCGCACAAAATTATGCGCGCCTTTGAAGAGAGTGGGCCAAAAGTAGCCCGCCTCTAGCGCCTTTCGAGCGGTCCGGTTGGCTTGATAATGCCCCCCGGCTGGACCCTCGTGGCAGTGCTTAAGAATTTGCAAGCACTCCACACCCGCAACGCATCTTCGGACCGCTTGGTCCGCGCAGACACGAAAAAAAAGGGTCCTCCCAAAAGAAATTTTTCAAGTCAGGAAAGAATTTCTTCTTTTGATGACTTGAAAACTCTTTTGGAAGCACACGCGCTACTAAGAAATTTGCAAAGTCTGCGAACCAAGGCGAAGATGACGAAGATTTATTAATGGCAAGAAGGCGTTCCTCGGGGAATCTGTCATTTATTTCAGATTCGACGAGCGCTTCCGCACCCGGATTTTCTAAACGGGAGAGGTGGTCTTCCGCTAGATTTTCCGCTCCCCGCTTATCTCGGATCTCCAAATCAAACTCTTGTAGGAGGAGAATCCATCGAAGAAGGCGGGGCTTCGCATCATTTTTAGCTAATAAATATTTAAGCGCAGAGTGATCGGTAAAAACGATAACTTTAGATAGCGTTATATACGAGCGAAACTTATCAAAAGCGAAAACGATGGCTAAGAGTTCCTTTTCCGTCGTCGTGTAATTTACTTGTGCGGAAGTGAGCATCTTGCTAGCGTAATAAATAGGATGAAAATGTTTTTCTACGCGTTGGCCAAGAACGGCACCTAAGGCAATATCACTAGCGTCGCACATAATTTCAAACGGAAGGGACCAATTAGGGGCCACTAATATTGGTGAAGTGATAAGTTTTTGTTTGATTAAATTAAAGGCGGACTCGCATTCACTACTAAAGATGAAACGTGATTCCTTTTCCAAGAGGTGAGTAAGCAGCTTTGTTATTTTTGAAAAATCTTGAATGAAGCGTCGATAAAAGCCCGCAAGGCCTAAGAAACTCCTAATAGATTTTACGTTTGTTGGATGCGGAAGTTTTTCTATAATTTCTATCTTGGTCTTATCCACCTCTATCCGCTTAGACGAAATCATATGGCCGAGGACCAAACCTCCTCGAAGCATAAAGTTGCATTTTTCCCAATTTAATACAAGGCTTGTGTCCTCGCACCGTTGAAGGACACGATCTAAATTGTGGAGGCAATCGGGAAATGAGCGTCCGAAAACAGAAAAGTCATCCAAAAGACTTCCATAATGTCTTCTACTAGCTCGCCAAAGATCGCTAGCATACATCTTCGGAATGTAGCTGGCGCGTTGCAGAGTCCAAATGGCATTCTTCGATATGTGAAGGTGCCAAACGGGCAAGTAAAAGTTGTTTTCTCTTGATCATCGGGGGAAATGGGGATTTGGAAAAACCCCAATAAACCATCAAGAAAACAATAATACGGATGACCGGATAAACGCTCTAAAATCTGGTCCAGAAATGGCAGAGGGAAATGGTCCTTGCGGGTGGCATCATTAAGTTTTCTATAATCGATGCACACTCGCCAACCTGTAACAGTACGAGTTGGGACGAGCTCGTTATGCTCATTTGCCACTACGGTTAGACCTCCCTTCTTGGGCACGACATGCACGGGACTAACCCATGCACTGTCCGAAATAGGGTAGATAATCCCCACATCTAATAACTTAATAATCTCGGCTTTAACGACATCTTTCATGTTTGGGTTAAGACGACGCTGCGACTGAATCGTTTTGCGGGAATTATCGTTAAGAAAAATCATATGGGTGCAAAAGGAGGGGCTAATCCCCTTTAAGTCAGAGATTTGCCACGCAATTGCGTGGCGATGTTTAAATAAAACTTCCAATAAATCGGAAGTCTCCGAATCACTCAAGTCCGAAGAAATGATAACGGGAAGCGTATTGCCTTTTCCCAAAAAAGCGTATTTGAGCGATGCGGGTAAGGGTTTGAGGTCTAGGATGGGCGGTTCTTCTAGGGAGGTTTTAATGCCTATGTCTTTCTTACCAATTGGTTCGAAAGGCAAGTCTAAAGAAGTATCCTCATCGCATTTAAAATTTTCGAGCGCATAAATATCGTCGTTTAAAAATACGGACTCGAAAACGGGAGAAGAACGATCTCCAAAAAAGGTATCTAAAGAGTAGCAGAAATCGTCGCCCGATGACAAATTGTCCATCGAGGGATTAATAGAGAAAGTAACCGGATCATCGCTTACTCGGAGAAGAAGACTACCATTACTAACATCTATTAGTGTGCGGGAGGTGGCGAGAAAAGGGCGACCGAGTATTATTTGTACCTCGACGTCCTCCTCGATGTCTAAGATGACGAAGTCTACCGGGAAGGTAAACTTGTCTACTCGGACAAGGACGTCCTCCACTACCCCGATAGGGAACTTAACCGAGCGATCCGCTAATTGGATGCGCATATTCGTAGGACTAGGAGTACCCAAACCTAAACGCGAAAAGAGCAAGAACGGCATTAGATTAATGCTAGCCCCTAAATCAGCTAAGGCGTACTTTACTAATATATTGCCAAAAAGGGACGGGATGGAAAACCGTCCCGGGTCGTTTTGTTTTGTGGGCAATTTATTAGTAAGGGCCGCCGAGTAGACAGCGTTGAGAGATACATGCGAAATATCCTCTAATTTATGTTTATTAGAAAGTAGTTCTTTTAAAAATTTCGCATATTTGGGCATTTGCGAGATAGCCTCGCAAAAAGGAACATTAATGTGAATTTGTTTTAATAATAAAATAGTTTTTTCATATTGCGCATCCTGACGCTCGTTATCTAACTTATGCGGATATGGAAGGGCCTTGTTTAAAATAATTTTTTCTTTTATAATTGGTAAAGGCGGCGTAAGCGAAGAAAGGGGAAGAGGGGTCGGAGGTGAAATATGTACCTGAGGTTCGGTCCGTTTTGGATCGACCACCTCCTTTCCGCTACGGAGGGTCATAAGCGTTGGCGTTCTCCCGCAGATTGGGCTCCGTGTTACCCGGCAGTGCCCCGAGCGTGCGCTCGGACATCATCCTCGCCAGCTGTCCAACCTGTTGTTCGAGAGTTTTTAGCGATCCGGTGATGTTCCGGATATTTGACTCGTTGGACGCAATATACTTCGAAAAATTTTCCTCCATCGGGGAGGGTTTCGGAAGAGGAGGAGGAGGCAGAAATCCGGGCGCATAAGAAATAGGGGGACGCTGAGCATTATTAGGGTTGCTCCAAGAGAAGTTGGGGTGATTCCTCCAACCCGGATTATAGTTATTACTATAAGGGTTGTTGTTGGGGTTGAAGGGAGGACGACCCGAATTTCCCATGAAGTCCACGAACTCTTCAGCTACGCAGACATTAGGGGGAATAAAACAAGGCGGAGTAGAGGAGACATCAGACATCTCCGCCAGCTGCTTTGTTAACCTTTCAACTTGAAGGGTTAAGAGAGCAGTGGCATCCACTTCAAAAAGACCAGCCGCCGGCTTTGGGCGTCCCCGCGGGACGTTCCATTGATAGGCGTTCATAGCCATCTTTTCGAATAAAGCCTGGGCGGCCTCGGGGGTTTTGTTGTTTAGCGTACCCCCGGCAGCCGCTTCAATCATTTGACGCGTCTGAAAATTCAGCCCATTATAAAAAATTTGAACTTGCAACCACGTTGGCAGCGCATGGTGCGGGCAACGGCGGAGGAATTCCTTAAACTGTTCCCAAGTCTCGTATAGAGACTCAGGATCGTTTTGCACAAACGAAGAAATGTCCGCGCGCAACTTTGCAGTTTTTGCGGGCGGAAAGTACTTCGTTAGGAACCATTCCGTCAACTCAGCCCACGTGGTGATACATCCTCGCGGGAGGGCATTCAACCACGCCTTGGCTTTGGACTTAAGGAAAAAAGGAAATAAGCGCAAGCGAATGGCATCATCAGTGACGCCATTAATCTTGAAGGGGTCGCATATCTCCAAGAAATTAGACAAGTGGATATTCGGGTCCTCATCCGGCATTCCATCGAACTGCACGGCATTTTGGACCATTTGAATGACACTCGACTTTATTTCAAAATTATTATTCGCCACCGCAGGGCGAACAATACTCGACCCACCATCATCCAGGTTAGGCCGGGCGTAATAAGACATAGTACGCTCGGCCGCCGGGGCAAGGTTAGGCGCGACCATAACTACAACAGTGGGTTCTCCGATAGATTCCTCGGGATCTAAAGAAGGATTTCAGTGTTGAGATCGGATACGCGCAAGAGTGCGTTTGATCTCAGGGTTGAAGTCAAAATCTTCAGACTCGGAGGGTTGTCCACGGGTCATACACCCAAATAAAAATAAAACAAAATAAACTTCTTTTTTTATTTTAAAATAAAGTTTTTAGTTTTTTTTATAGAAAATAAGTAAAAGTAATAGACTCCGGAATTCGAAATAGCAACTCGAAAAGAGATTCCCCGGCAACGGCGCCAAAAACTTTATGCGCCCGCGAACAAACTCTTATTGTGGTTGGTTCGGTGAGTCGATCGACGCGGGCGTGCTACAGGAGGCAAGTGCACCTATCGCAAGTAGTACTCGATATTCGGGGGAATACCGAGGTCGTATTGTTCTCGGGGTCGTGTTGACTATTCTTACTCCTCTAGGAGGACTATTATTTTAATGAAAGTAAGGTGGATTTTTTAATTACGTATAGACGGAAAAAAAGTAAAGGAGCGAAAAAATGTTTTTAGAAAATATTTGATGAAGGGTTAACGCTCGGCATCGAATCGGATTAAGACTAAAACAATTTTTAATAATTATAGGACATAGTTTTCAAATTAATAAAAGGCAACTTGGTCGTGGAGGTTCCACAAATGTGAGCTCACCTAGCTATAGGGATATCGCTCACCTAAACGTTAAGACTATTCGACCGAACGTTAGTCCGACGAAGGATTCCTCTTAACGCCCGCTTTATGCTAAGAACCCCGCTATTGGGTGGGGAACCCAATCCGGTAGAATTACGCTTGTCCTCTCTCGAGGGTATGCACGCAACTCTATTTACCCAGGGTTGATCGGTCCATATGCACGGCCTCTCGGCTAGCTAGCATATGGACTACGGAAATAGGGCCCACACATCGATATGTGGTCCTACGCGTCGTTAACCCGGGGTAAACCTTAAGTCCTTGAATTAAAATGAAAATAAAGAGCTTCAATTATTACAAATCATTTTAAATGTCCCAATGCTCTTCGATGCCGAGGTTAATAGTGATTAGCCACACATCGGTATGGGGACGGCTTTATAATTTAATGAGGCGCGAGTTCGGAATTAAACGCTAAATGATTATAAGAAGAGGACATAAGAAAAATAACAAACATTTAGAAAGCTGAAAAGTTAGCTAAAACAAGAACTCACGCACACTCCAAATTATAAATAAAACATAAACTAAGTTACACATGAAAGAAATTTGCATAATTGAAATTGCAAGTCCCACTCAAACGAGTGGGGGCGGGAAATAAAAGCTGAAAATTGCAAGTCCTACTCAAACGAGTAGGACTAAAATGAAAGCGAGTCCTACTCGAACGAGTAGGAGAAAATAAATACGATTACAGGGCTTTCTCAAATATTTACAGGGAGATAAAGACACGCCATTTAACTCAAACGAGTATGCGATAATAAATTGCAGGTACAAGTCCTACTCAAACGAGTAGGTGGGAAATAAAGTCCGTCCATTTAACTCAAGTGAGTAGGTGGAAAAACAAAGAAAGAAAATTACAAGTCCTACTCAAACGAGTAGGACTGAAAATGAAAACGATGCGCCATTTAACTCTTAACGAGTAGGCAGAAATAAATGCACACAAACACACACACTCCATAAGAATTGAAAGAAAGCAATAAAACTAACACCTACACTCACACACTCTACATAATTTGAACAAAGCATTAAAAGAAAGCATTAAAATTTAACACCTACACTCACACACTCTACACAATTTGAACAAAGCATCAAAACATTATTCTCATACACTCACAAACACAAATTAAAAGCAAAATGAAAGTTACCTAAAAATTAAAACTTTTACTTTTTCATGCTTAGGTTTTGCTAAAAACAAATAAAAAGAAGAAATTAAATTTTTAGAGAACAAAAGGTTTTCAAAACAAATCAAAAACTAAAGCCTTTGGAAAATTAAAATTACAAGATTTTCATTCTTATGTTTTCATAAAAGTGATAAAAAAGTGAAAAAGAAAATGAAAAGAAAAAAGAGGTTTTACAATCCTACAAAAAACCTAAGAAAAGAAAATAAAATTCACTTTCAAATCTCTTTTACAAATACATAAGTATGAAATAATAAACAAAAAAAACATTAAGGAAGAACATGTTGAAGATGAGATAACCATATCATACCATGCTTGGAAATGAAATCTCCTACAAAACCTATCATGAAGACAAATTAAAAACATTACTATTAAACATGTTACACTCATACACACACACACACACACACACTTTTCATAAAGAGAAAAACAAAGGTGAAACTAAGAATAAAATGAGAAGAAAAGTGGGCACAAGAGTTCATTCCAAAGCCAAATAAGAAGAGAAAAACTAACATTTTTATTGATTAAAAGAAACTATTACAAGCTATTACAAAGCTAAAGCTAAAGCAAAAACAAACATGAAAGAAAATGGGGAAGAAATCTCCTTACATAGCAAGGGAATCACGGATGCAGCCCACAAAAACACACTAAAATGGCCCAAAAATCTGAACCCTTGGACCTTACAGAAATGGGCAATTTATAGGCAAAAAAATTCTAAGTACACGCCCTCCGACACGGGCGTGTAGGGGGGCGTGTCACTACTATTCATGATGGCGACCGAAGATTTGACAGGAAAGTTGACTTCGGGCTGAGTTCGCGGCTATCACGCCCCAGGTCACGGGCGTGACGCTGGGCGTGTCGGGGCGGTAGAACCGGGCGCGGGTTGTGTAAAAAGTCTTCGGCAGCATCTTGTCGGCCAGGTGAATAAGTCACGCCCCCGGTCACGGCCGTGACGCTGGGCGTGTCGGTTTGTGTCAACACTCGACGAATGTCGAGCGGAAAGTGTCGAGTTGAAATCGTCGAGCTGAGATTGAGTCACGCCCTAGGTCACGGGCCTGACTCTGGGCGTGACGCGGGTTCGACGATCGTTGAACTGAATTCGTCAAGTGGAGTGGACACGGGCTTGGGTCACGCCCCGTGTCGGGTGACACGGGCGTGACACCAGGCGTGTCAAGCTTTTTACTTCAGAAATTTGCAGCTTCACGGAATTTGAGCTGTCACGCCCTGGTCACGGGCGTGTACTGCCCAATTTTGGCAGATTTTGGAATTTTTCTGAAAAATAAAATAAAACAAGTTAGTAATAAATTTACAAGAATAGGAGCATTTTATTGAACAAAAATAAGTAAAAACGACGAAAATAAATGAAAATGACTAAATTAATGTGCACAAAAATACGTATATTTACAATTCATTATAGAGTTAAAGTGTACCTGATAACCTTCATCACATAATTGACTTATGGATATTAGGTTATGTTTAAGTCCTCTTACATATGTTACTTTCTTGAAAGTGACTATCCCAATCTTGACTGCTCCTTATCCTTCTGACTGGCCACTCTTTGAATCACCAAAGATCACCTTTGGTCCTAGATTGGGCTTGTAATTGGATAGATTGCCCTTGCTGCTTGTCATGTGCTTGGAGCAACCACTGTCCAAGTACCAGGTCTGACTCACCCTTGGACAGCTCTTCACCTGTACCTGTAATGAAAAACAAAACTCAATTGTTCTTGACCCAGGTTATCTTGGGTCCTTTATTTGGTTGAAAAGAGAAACTGGATATAACTGATAATGCAGGTTGAGATTTATAACCTAAGGGGGTGATATCTCCTAGGTGGAATAACCCAATCAGCTACTGGATTGAATAACTTTTTAGCTGGTTTAGAGTTTCTGTAAGAGAAATAGTTTAAGTTTGGTCCTTCTGGGTTCGACGAATTCTTGTAAGTTCGTCGACCAGAGTTCGACGAATAGGGATGAGATCGTCGATCTCTGCTCAGAGAATTACAGTAGTCATCTTCTGCGCCCCAAGTTCGTCGACCTCTGCTCGACAAACCATACAAAGTTCGTCGATTACAGTTAGACGAATTGTTATAACTAAGTTTGCATTCAGCGTTCGTCGATCTGGGTTCGAGGAACTGGCCACATTTCGTCGATCTGAGTTCGACGAATGCTGCTGAACCTTGTTTTTATTAACTGTTTTCTGATTTCTGTTTCTCTTGTCTATAGGTTTTGGATTGTTTTCAGACAATGGTTTGTTTATAATCTTTTCCTTTCCCTTGGCTGAAATAAATTTAATAGGGGTTATAAGAATATTTTTCTTAATTATGGGGGGCAAACTTGATGATGCACCCAAGCCGAGCTTGCCATTTAATCTGGCATTAACTGTGCTTGTTATGTCCATCAGCTTGAGACTTCTCCCATTGAGAGATTGCTCAAGTTGTTTGGCCTCACATAATTCAGATTTTATTTTAATTATTTGTTCATTAGCTAAGGTTAGTTGATCTTGTAGTTTAATGTTTTCTGAGTTAATAGATTCAAGACTTCCTAGTCTTTCTCTAAGAGTTTTTATTTCTTTTTCTGAATTGATTAAGTCTAAACACATAGTTTTGAATTCAGTTTTAAATAAGTCAGAATTAAAATCAAAACTAGAAAGAACCTGATCTGCCTCTGAGTCTGAGGCTGCTTCATCTTCAGATTCTCCTTCTGATCCAGAATTGCTCCTGGAGGCATCAATTGCCATTAGGCAAACCTCCTTGGATCTTGCTTCTTCCTCTTCTTCACTTGAGCTAGAAGAGGATGATTCTTCCTCTGTATCACTGCATGTCTCAGCAACAAAGCCCTTGTCTTTCTTTTTATACTTGCTGGAAGAGGGTCTGCTGCTGTGTTTTCTTCTAGAGTCTTTTTCTCTGCTCTTGTCCTTCTTCTAGTTTTCTGGACATTCTGAGATGTAATGTCCAGGCTTTCTGCATCCAAAGCACACAACCTCCTTGGTTGGTGTCTTGACATACTTAGGCTTATCATCCTGCCTAGATGATTTCCTTCTGAAATCCTTTCTAGCCATCTTATAGAATCTTTTTGCAAAGAGGCTCATCAGTTCCTCATTTGATGTTGAGGTCTCACTTTCCTCTGATGCTTTGAAGGCTATGCTGTGTTCCTTTCTAACTGGAGTTGTTGCCTTCTATTCTGCTGCTTTTCTTGATTTTATCAGCTGCTCATAGGACTTTAATTTTCCTAGCATAGATTCAGTTGATATCTCATTGAGACTTCTGGCTTCTTTGATAGGCCAGATTCTGGAGTCCCAAGAGCTAGGTAAGCACATCAGTATCTTGTCATTCACCTCTGTCAGGGTGATGTCCTTATCCAAGGTTTTGAGGTCATCAATGATTAAACTCAACCTGTTGTACATTTCAGCCACTGATTCTATCTCATCCTTTTTGAAGTTCTCATACAGGGAAATGAGATTGGATCTCCTGTCTTTTCTCTCATCTGCTGAGCCAGCTACCATTTGGTTGAGGGAATCCCAAATGGCCTTGGCTGAGGTGCACTCAGCCACCTTCTGAAATATGTCATCTGACATAATTTGAGCCAAGATGTTCATTGCCTTAGTATCTGCCATTTTGGCTTTCTTGTAAGCTTCATTATTCTCTGGAGGAGGTACTGCAGTCATGTTTGTTGAGGTGCTTGTAGAAGCTGTAGGTGCTCGAGGTACACCTGTCAAGATAACAGAAAAAATATCCTCATCAATAGAATTCATGTATAATCTGATTCTTGCCTTCCAGATGGCAAACTTGTTAAGATTGCAAACAGGAGGTCTGATGCTTGCATAATCTTGGTTTTGGGACATTTCTGTGAAGAAATAAATCGAATAATAAAAACAAACAAACAGATCTAACAAGAGGGATCTTTGTGGTTCAGGTGTTAGACTGTACAACCAATTATGGTGTGGTATTTTACTGACCTCCCTCTGATACCAATTGAAAGTGCAGGTTAGATCTGAAATACTCTAGAGGGGGGGGGGGGTGAATAGAGTATTGTGCTCACTACAAAACATTTTATAACTTTAGTTGTATTCCTAAGCGAACAAGTCAGCAAATAAAATAAATAAGCACAGCAAACTATCTAGTCACAGAGCACAGCCAAAACAAAAGAAAAAGGGCAACCAGACGACACAAGAAATTTTATAGTGGTTCCCCAACCTGGGTACATCCACTCTTCTACCACACTGGTAGGAATCCACTCAGGTTTTTGATCAGGTGCCTGACACCAATGAGCTTTTGTTGAGGTGCTCAAAAACCAAAACCTCAAGTTTTTTGGAAGGAGACTTGCAACCATGAAAAATTTTGAAGGGAATTAAAACCATGTACAGTAGATGGAAAGAGGGGTGATGGTGTCTTCTCTTTCTCAATAACAACTGAGAAGACTGTGGATTGATGTTAGCAGATTTGCTCCCCCTGAGATCAGGAAAACTGGAGCACTACTTCAGGGTGATAGGTATTGAAAGCTTGAGTGCCTGGACCAGAGATTGCTTCAGGAACTTCTTTGACAGATACAATTATGTTGTCCTTCTGAAGTTGTACTGTAGAATAGAGGATGTTCTCTGGCCTGGGCTGATTGTAGTAGAACTTTGGATTTCTGTATGATTGTTCTTCTATGCAGTTTGTCTGTGTGTCTGACTGACTCTATGAAAGATCACTTTCTCTTCTTTTCTATGTGTGTCTTTCTGACTGAAGAATCCTTTTGAAATTTGAATGCTTGAGCAATAATTACAATAGGCCCGGGAAGGAAGCGTCAATCAATGATTTCCCTAACTGTCCCAAGGAAAAAACGGCATGAAATAATCCAAGATTAATTGAACGTTCTAACGGTAACATTCCAAGAAGATCTGGCATTAATTATTCAGGAATCATCGCCAAGAAACGGGACGGGAAACTGGAAGAAGACCTAATCTAGAATCGTCGAATGAAGAACACAATTCGTCGAGCTGAGTTTGAGTTTGTCGAGCTGAGCTTGGGTTCGTCGAGCTGAGCTGGAGTTCGTCGAGCTGAGCTTGATGAGTTCGTCGACCAGACAATAACACTTAGTCTTCTAGGAAAACATGTCAATTCTCCTTTAACATTCGTCGAACTGACAATCTGCATTCGTCGACCTGAGAACCAAATTCGTCGAGCGAAGAATAGTTCTGGACTTTGTCAAAATATTCTGCATCGACTGATATTCAGTGTCGACATATATTGGTGTCGACTGATATCCTGTGTGTCGACATAAGTTTTCTGGTGTCGACATAAATTATCTGGTGTCGACACAAATTGTCTGGTGTCGACACAAATTGTCTGGTGTCGACACAAACCCTAAGTGTCGACACAAATCCTCTGAATTCAGGAATCGAGTAGAAAACTGAAATCGTCGACCTGAGAAGTTGACTTTGTCTTCCTGAGAAGTTGACTTTATTGACCTGAGAAGTTGAGAACTTGAGGTCCAAGTTCGTCGAGCTCAGAAACTTGTTCGTCGACCAAAGCCTGAAGCTGGACTTAGAAAAATTCCGAAGTTATCCTGACTTTAGCTTGATGTAGAAATTCAGTCTTCATTGAACAGAGAACAAAGATAGTCGAGCGTCGAACACCTTTTGTCGAGCTGAGTTCGACGAATGTCAAACTCACTTTACTTATTCTTGAAATCTTCTAAATCTTGAGTCTCTGATGGTCTTGATGAAAGCTGGTCCATCTGAAGTTGAACCCAAGGACTTGGCCTAGACTCTAGGACACAAATTTGACCCTAGCTATACAGGTTGGGTCACATCCTAATCTAGTGAACCTAGCCCAAATCAACTAGGGATCCAACAAATTCTCTCAATGTTCGTCGACCAACATGACACGCCCGTGTCACCCAACTCGACACGCCCGTGTCACTTGCTCTTGACATTTTCCGCAAGAAAATTTCAGTCTCGACACAATTCGCTCGACGATCGTCGACCAAGCCGACACGCACCCAGTCACGCCCGTGCCCTAGGGTGTGACACCTCCACCTGGCCCGATAAACTGTTGTCGGCGACTTTCGACGCAGACGGCGCACAGTTCAACCTCCACGATACGCCCATTGTCACGGTCGTGACTGGGGGCGTGCCCGCCGCATTTTCAGCCGCAATGTCAAATCGCCGTAAACCACCAAAATCTGCTGATATATAGTGCTGACACTCCCCCTGACACGCCCCTTGACACGCCCGTGTCAGAGGGCGTGTACTTGGAAAATTTTGCCTATAAAAGGCCAGCTGCTGTATGAGTTCGGGGTTCTAAATTTTTGAACCATTTTGATGAGTAAGGGCTACTGTTTGGAGCTATTGTAGTGCTATGTAAGGATTCTCCCCCCCCCCTCCTTTTGAAGTTTGTTTGTTTAAGCTTTTATAATCAACTTGTTTTGTTAATAAAATCGTTATTTTTTTTATCCTTACAAAGTTTTGGAATGTCTTTGAACGCCTTCTTTTCATCAATCTTATGTACTTTTGTTTTCATTTTCATATTGTGTTTGTGCGTGTATGAGTTAAAATTGTGAAATTTATTCTTTAAAATAAAAAACTATTTGCCTAATTTTCATTTTTATCAAAATTTGTAGCCGTTATTATAGCCGTTTTTCTTATCAAAATTGGTCAGACTTAGGATTTTTATTTTCATTTTCTGCTACTTTTTAAACTATTTTACAAATATATAAGTATGAATCAATCGTTATTTTAGTTTTTCAACAACTTTGATTTTAGCAAATACGTAAAAAAAATTTTGCTCAAATAATTTTTATTTCAACTTTTTATGCATTTCTATCAAAATCTAACGGTAAAAATGCAAACGTTTTAATTTTTCAAGCACTTGTTTTTCTCACCTTAATTTGAAAACTTTTTGCTCAAACAATTTTTATTTTGCCTTTTTATGCATTTCTACGACATTCAAGCGGTAGAAATGCAGTTGTTTTAATTTTTCGACAACTTTGTTTTTCTTAATTTTTTCGCGTGCGTGCGTGCGTGTATGAGATAAGTTTATTGCTTTCTCCAATTATGTAGTGTGTGTGCGTGTGCGCATTTATTTTCGCCTACTCGTTAAGAGTTAAATGACGTGTCTTTTATTTTTCACCTACTCATTTGAGTAGGATTTGCAAGTGTGAGTATTTACTTTCTGCAGTATGAGTATTTCATTTTCTGTCGTGTGTGTGTGTGTGTGTTTTAATTTCAGCAAGTGTGTGTGTTTTTATTTTCTGCCTACTCAATTGAGTTAAATGGCTGGATTTTATTCAAGTAGGACATGTGTGTTTTTATTTTCCGCCTACTCATTTGAGTTAAATTGCTGGATTTTATTTAAGTAGGACTTGTTGTTTTTACTTCCGCCTACTCACTAGGAGTTAAATGGCCGGACTTCATTTCCCTCCTACTCGTTTGAGTAGGACATGTCATTTTCCATTTTTATATACCTTCGACTCATTTGAGTTAAATGGCAGGTTTTTATCTTCCGCCTACTCGCTAGGAGTTAAATGACCGGATTTTATTTCCCTATAAATATTTGAGATGCACTTGTAATCACATTTATTTTCGCCTACTCGTTTGAGTAGGACTTGCAAATTTTCAGCTTATATTTTCCGCCCACTCGTTTGAGTGGGACTTGCAATTTCAATTATGCAATTTTCGCTTATTTGTAACTTAGTTTTATTTCTGTCTCGTTATTATGTGTTTGGATGAGTGCGAATGCGTTTATTTGTAGTAACTGTTCTAATATTAGGTTATCTTGCTTTTTCTTCTTACTTTCTTTATAATCCTTCAGCCAATAGTTTAGAACGCTCACCTAACCAAACTCATAAGCTATCCCCATTCCGTTGAGTGGCTAATCGGTTTTAGCCCTCGGTATCGAAGAGCATTGGGATATAAAAAATGTTTTAAATAACTAAAGGTTATATTTAATTAAAAACTTAAGGTTTACCCCGGGTTAATGACACGTAGAACCACATATCGATGTGTGGGCTCTATTTCCGTTATCCGTACGCTAGCTAGCCGAGAGGCCGTGCGTATGGACTAATCACCCCTGGGTAAAGTGAGATCCGCAATAACCCTCGAGAGAGGAGGCGCGCTAACTCTACCGGATTGGGTTCCCCACCCAATAGCGGGGTTCTTAGCGTACTGCGGGAATTAAGAGGAATCCTTCGTCGGACGAGAGCCCGGTCGAATAGTCTTAATGTCCAGGTGAGCGATATTCCTAGAGATAGGTGAGCTCATACTTTTGGAACCTCCACAGCCAATTTTCCGCTTTAATTAAATTGAAACTGTAGATCTTTAGTTATTTAAATCTATTTTTAATCCTAATGTAATTTGATACCAATTGTTATCTCTTCATCGTCTTTAATATTAATCTATTTTCGTCCAATTTTAGTTAAAATCAACAACTTACTATTACGGTAAAATAATAATGCTTTCGAAGCAGTAGGGATAATCAACCCGTTCCCGGGAAATTTACGATCTGGATATTCTCCCGAATATTCTGTATTACTTGCGATAGGTGCACTTGCCTACCTAAGCAAGCCCGCGACGATCGACTCATCGAACCAACCACCCACATAAGTGTCTGTTCGCGGGCTTCTCCACCAAGTGAAGGCGAGGGCCGTTCCAACTGTGCGCAATCCTTCTTTGACCATGACTTCCCGCCCTGTCGGCTCACACAAGCGGAGTTTTCCTCCACAACCAAGAGATACGACCCGCCGGGATTCACCGCGCGGAAGCCGGGACGCGAGGACAAGATGAATCTAGTGCCGGAAGGGGAGCTCGCCATTCCCCTGGAGCATTTTGAGGCGGGCCTCCGACTCACCCTTTGGCCTGAAGTGCGCCAAGCCGTGCGCTACTATGGGGTGGTGCTCGCTCAGCTTAACCCCAATTCTATTGCCCTTCTTGTGGCTTTCAACTGCTACATGCAGGCGGAAAGGATCGCGTTCAACCTCTCGGTCTTTCGGAAGTTATTCAACTTCCGAGCCAAAGGAGGGTCGGTATTTCTCGCCGGTCAGTCGGTGAAGATAGCAGGTCTCGCCAACAAACATCACCACTTCGCTGAAAGATTAGTCTTCATCTCAGGGCCTTTTGGTAACGTCCCTCTCGCCCCCATCTGGTACGATGGTGAAACCTACAACCCTCCCTCTCTCGGGGAATGAGAGGGAGCTCTCGTCAAATTCTTCGGCTCCATAGTATTCGACGTTCCCTTCCTTCGCCGAGACCTAGAAACCCTCCAGCCAGTTCCCCCGGCGAAGGTACCTCTTTAGATTTCTTTCGTAGAAGCTTGCTTTGAAGAATAGACTTCGTAAAAAAACTAAGGTCCTTGCAGGTGAGCGAGACCTTCCCGCCCTCCAGCCTTTCGAAGAGTCCCCGGTGCTTACCGATGCCCTTGCTCGCGCCAAGGCGGCCGCTGACGCCTGCAGAAAAGAGCAAGGTGCATCCTCCGCGTCGAAGCGGAAATCAAGCTCCCTCCTAGTTCCCATTCCCAAGAAATCAACGCCGACCACCGCAGAGAAAGGCAAGATGGTGGTATGTCTGTCCGCCGAGACCACTGTCGCGATCCCTTCCGCTACTATCCTCGCGGGTGCAGGACAGCCTGCGTCAGGGACTCCTGCCGAGATCCCTTCCGCTACCAGCGAGGCGAAAGTAGGCCTGCTTCCCCCAGAGATCCCAGCCGAGCCCTCCCGCGGTCCGATGCCGAAAGGACACCGGAACTTTGGCTTCGGCGACAAGTACAAGGACACGGAGGGCTCTCCTATGCTCCAGTGGGATCCCGCTGCCAATCAAATATCTATTTCCACACTTCTCCATTCCTGAAGGGAGCGGGACGACATCTCCGGCCATGCCTTCGCGCTGGGGTACGACCTCTATAGCAGAGACTACGCCGAATATTTTGACAAGACGATGACGAAGGCACTCGTTTTTTATGCTGCTCAGGCCTAGCTTCGCATGGTTCAGCTCTCGCATATGGCCGGACGCCGCTCCCTCACTATATAGAGGAATTTTGTGGATATGCTTAAGGCGAGGGATGCCTCCGCGGCGGCAGCCACTGCCCTAAGGCCGAACTGGCCGCCACCCAGCAACTCCTCACATCTCGCCCGGCCCCCGAGGTAAGTAGGACCTCCCTATTCTCTTGCACTTCCCTATGCTTTTCGCCTTTTACCTGAATGGATCGCCTCACAGGACCTTGGAGAAATTGAACTATCTCGCGCACGAGCGACCCGTGCTCAAGGCGAGAACCAGGTGTTGTGGGCTGAGGTGAAGCGCCTAGACGTGGCCCTAGCCCTGGCCAAGGATCATCCGCAACAGGAGGAGAGGGTAGGGCACTGTCACTACTCTAACTACGAGATCAACGTAATCATCCAGGAGAACACGCAAGCCACAGCGAGAATGGTAATCAAGGTTCTGCGAGAGTCAGGGCTGCTGAACGAAGGAGGCGAGACCTTTACGGCGCGAGGGATCCTCCCCTTTTAATTTGAGCGCATCCCGCGTCCTGCGGGAGAGGAGGGATCTTCATCAGGCGGCGCGATAAAGCTCATGAGAACTAGTGGCTGCTCCCCCGGTGAGTCCTCCGGCTACTCCCCTAGCAGATCCTCTAGCGAGACCTCCGGCAGTAGCTCCAGCGAAAGCTCCAACGAACCAGCCTACTAGCTTTCTTACTCTGTGTAACCTTTCTTCTGACAAAATTAAGATTTACAAACTGTGTTTTCGTAATTTTGTACAGGGGGTGAAATCTCCATACTGTTTCTTCACTTATTTTCTGGATGCGAAAGCATTTATTTTGACACTAGAAAGTTCGTCCGCCTTATGCGAACCCTATGCTCTTCTAGGAAACGACTGTTTTCTACTCTGAGAATCGGCTTGGGGGGGAATCTGCTGGAAAGGATGCGCCGAGTGCCCCTCTTTGTAGGTTTTGCCTGAGATCCCTGATGAATCATATAAAAAGCCTTGTGACTCCGTCAGGACTCTAAGGACCAAACCTTTCCCTCCAGGTGTGCCTACAACCCTGCCCAACTAATGAGAGCCTGGGCAGCGAGTCTACCCGGGGCCGAGCATTACTCGTGGTCCCTTAACCCCACAGGCGAGCCTTCGGACCTACCAGCTAGTAGGAGCCAGGCAGCGGGTCTACCTGGGGCCGAGCCAGGCTCGGGGTAGTGCAAAGATAACCAAGAGGCAAACCTTTCCCCCCAGGTGTGCATACAGCCTTGCCCAGCTAATAAGAGCCTGGGCAGCGAGTCTACCCGGGGCCGAGCAGCACTCGGGTTCCCTTACCCCCACAGGAGAGTCTTCGGACCTGCCAGCTAGTAGGAGCCGGGCAGCGGGTCTACCTGGGGATGAGCCAGGCTCGGGGTAGTGCAAAGATAACAAAGAGCCAATCCTTTCCCCCCAGGTGTGCCTACAGCCCTGCCTAGCTAATGAGAGCTTAGGCAATGAGTCTACTCAGGGCCGAGCAGCACTCTGGATCCCTTACCCTCACAGGCGAGGCTTCGGACCTGCCAGCTAGTAGGAGCCAGGCAGCGGGTCTACCTGGGGCCGAGCCATGCTCCGGGTAGTGCAAAGATAACCAAGAGCCAAACCTTTCCCCCCAGGTGTGACTACAACCCTGCCCAGCTAATGAGAGCCTAGGCAGCGAGTCTACCCAGGGCCGAGCAGCACTTGGGGTCCCTTACCCCCACAGGCGAGTCTTCAGACCTGCCAACTAGTAGGAGCCAGGCAATGGGTCTACCTTGGGCCGAGCTAGGCTCGGGGTAGAGCAAAGATAACCAAGAGCCAAACTTTTTCCCCCAGGTGTGCCTACAGCCCTGCCCAGCTAATGAGAGCCTGGGCAGCGAGTCTACCAGAGCCGAGCAGCACTCGTTGTTCCTTACCCCCACAGGCGAGACTTCGGACCTGCCAGCTTGTAGGCACCAGACAGCGGGTCTACCTGGGGCCGAGCCAGGCTCGGGGTAGTGTAAAGATAACCAAGAGCCACACCTTTCCCCCAAGGTGTGCCTACAGCCCTGCCCAGCTAATGAGAGCCTGGGCATCGAGTCTGACCGGGGCCGAGCAGCACTCGGGGTCCCTTACCCCCACAGGCGACCCTTCAGACCTGCCAGCTAGTAGGAGCCAGACAACGGGTCTACCTGGGGCCGAGCCAGGCTCGGGGTAGTTCAAAGATAAATAAGAGCCAAACCTTTCCCCCCAGGTGTACCTACAACCCTTCCCAGCTAATGAGAGCCTGGGCAGCGAGTCTACCCAGGGCCGAGCAGCACTCGGGGTCCCTTACCCCCACAGGCGAGCCTTCAGACCTGCCAGTTAGTAGGAGCCAGACAGCGGGTCTACTTGGGGCCGAGACAGGCTCGGAGTAGTGCAAAGATAACCAAGAGCCAAACCTTTCCCCCTAGGTGTGCCTACAACGCTGCCCAACTAATGAGAGCCTGGGCAGCGAGTCTACTCGGGGCCGAGCAGCACTTGGGGTCCCTTAGCCCCACATGCGAGCCTTTGGACGTGCTAGCTAGTAGGATCCAGGCAGCGGGTCTACCTGGTGCCGAGCCAGGCTCGGGGTAGTGCAAAGATAACCAAGAGCCAAACCTTTCCCCCCATGTGTGTCTGCAGCCCTGCCCAGCTAATGACAGCCAAGCCAGCGAGTCTACCCGGGGCCGAGCAGCACTCGGGGTCCCTTACCCACAAAGGAGAGCCTTCGGACCTGCCAGCTAGTAGGAGCCAGGCAGCGGGTCTACCTGGGGCCAAGCCAGGCTCGGGGTAGTGCAAAGATAACCAAGAGCCATTCCTTTCCCCCCATGTGTGCCTACAGCCCTTCCCAGCTAATAAGAGCCTGGGCAGCAAGTTTACTCGGGGCCGAGCAGCACTAGAGGTCTCATACCCCAATAGGCGAGCCTTTGGACCTGCCAGCTAGTAGGAGCCAAGCAGCGGGTCTACCTGGGGCCGAGCCAGGCTCGGGGTAGTGCAAAGATAACCAAGATCCAAACCTTTCCCCCAGGTGTGCCTACAATAATGCCCAGCTAATGAGAGTCTGGGCAGCGAGTCTACCCGGGGCCAAGCAGCACTCGGGGTCCCTTACCCCCACAGGCGAGCCTTCGGACCTGCCAGCTAGTATGATCCAGGCAGCAGGTCTACCTGGGGCCGAGCCAGGCTCGGGGTAGTGCAAAGATTTCCAAGCATCAAAAAGAAACCAACCTTGAGGTGAAACTCAAAGATGTTATTACACATAAGGTTTACAACCTTCCTTCCACTAAGTGTAGAAGTGCTTCAAATCATCTCCGCTCCTTGTATGACTCAAGGCCACCCCTTCCACATTCTGGAGGTGGTATCCCCCCGACTCCAGAACCTTTTATACAATATAAGGCCCCTCCCGGTAGGGGTTGAGCTTGCCCATCGCGGTCGACCTTCCCGCGGCGTCGACCTTCCTCAGGACCAAGTCCCCTTCCTTGAACTGCTTTATACTCACATGTTTATCGAAATACTTTGCCATCCTTCATTTGATCTCTTCCTGCCTGATAGAGGCCACATCCCGTAGTTATTCCACCATGTCTAACGAGAGTCGGAGCTCCCCTTCATTTTCTAGCCTCCAAGCCCCGTCTCCCTCACCTGCAGCCGCGACTCGTGGGGATCGAACCTCAAACTCCACGGGCAAAACCTCCTCGCACCCATGGGAAAGATTAAAGGGGGTCTTGCCGGTGGTCATGTTTGGGGTCGTTCGCAAGGCCAACAACACTGAGGGGAGATGCTCCACCCAGCTTCCCCTCAAGTTATCCAACTTCTTCTTAAGCAGGTTCACGATAATTTTTTTCGCTGCCTCCACCTGACCGTAGCTCCTGGGATGGTGGACGGAGGCAAACCTGAGGTCGATGCCTAGCTGAGTGCAAACACTTATGAACTCCTCACTTGCAAACTGAGGGCCATTGTCCGTGACAATGGCCTGAGGCAGCCCGTGCCTGTAGATAGTCTCCCCCCAAACGAAATCCCGAATGACTTGGGATGTTACTTTGGACAACGCCTTGACCTCCAGCCATTTAGAGAAGTAGTCAATCATGACTAAAAGGAACCTCCTCTGCCCGCTCGCCGAGGCGAACAGCCCAACTAGATGCGTCCCCCAAATGGCAAAAGGCCATGGCATCGTAATGCTTCGAAGCCGTTGAGCGGGCAAGAGCTGGAGGGGGCGTTGAGCTAGCATTTCTGGCACCTCTTCGCAAACTCCACGGAATCCTTCCTCAGGGTGGGCCAGAAGTATCCCTGCCTGACCACCCTTGCCTCCAACGTCCTTCCTCCGAAATGGCTACCACATTCCTCAGAGTGTACCTCCTCCAGGATCCGTCGGGTCTCCTCTTCCGTCACACAAAGCGCCAGAAGTCCCGAGAGCATCTTCCGATGCAAGCTTCCTTTGTGCATGAGATAGTGGGTCGCCTTATACAGAAAACTCTTTGCTTCCTTGACCCCTTAGGGAGGTTACCCGTGGCGAAGAAGGTCACGAAAGGGTCCACCCATGAGGGTCACTGATCAACTTCCATTAGCTCCACCTCCTCGATCGCCGGATGAAAAAGATTAGTCAAGGTTCCCCCCCCCCCTCGTGGTCCAAATTTAGCCAATCGGTCGACCGCTTCATTCTCTTCCCTAGGTAGGTGCTGCATTGAGAAGGTTCGGAACACCCCTATGATCCCCCTCGCCTTGGCCAAGTATCTCTGGAGGGTTGGTTCCCGAGCTTCATACTCTCCTCTGATTTGAGACGCCACCACTAGTGAATCTGTGAACGCTTCCACGTCGTTAACTCCAAGCTCCTTGGCTAACCACAACCCGGCTATGACGGCCTCATACTCTGCCTGATTGTTGGTGACCGGGAAATGTAGCACCACTGCCAGTTCTATGATGACCACCTGAGGGCTTACCAGAACCACTCCTCCCCCCAGGGAATGCTTCCCTGAGGCCCCATCGACATACATCTTCCATGCCTCCTCTGGCTGCGCTTCCCCCTCTCCCAGCTTTGTGATGAAGTCAGCCAAGAAATTGGCCACTGCCTGTGCCTTGATGGAGAGCTTGGGCACGAAGGAGATGCCAAATTCGCTAAGCTCGATGGACCACTTCGCAAACCACCCCGAGTGTTCTACCCCTTCAAAGATTCTGCGTAATGGGTGGTCGGTCAGTACCTTGATTGAATGAGCTTGAAAGTACGGCCTGAGTTTTTGGGCCGAGACTATCAGGGAGAAGGCCTGCTTTTCTAAAATGGGGTAGCGCAGTTCGGCCTTCTTTAGGACTCTACTAACATAATAGATGGGCAGCTGCCTTTTTCCTTCCTCCCTTACCAACAAAGAGCTTACAACATCCGCCCCTACCCCAAGGTACAAGACCATGTCCTCTCCCTCCTTCGGACTCTGCAGGAGCGGCGCCCGGGTAACCTGAGTCTTCAATGCTTGAAAATCCTCCTCACATTCCTTCGTCCACTCGAACTGTTTACTTCCCCAAAGCGCTTTGAAGAAAGGCGAGCACCTCTCTCCAGCCCGAGAGAGGAAACGACTCAGCCCCGCTAGTTTTCTTGTCAAGTGCTGAACCTCCTTAGCGCTGCGAGGCGACTCCAACTCCATGATTGCTCTCACCTTATCCGGGTTAGGCTCGACCCCTGCCGGGGTTAGAAGGTGCCCAAGGAACTTTCCCCTGCTTGCCCCGAAGACACAATTTTGGCGGTTCAACCTCATCTTGAACTTTCGCAGAGTTGCGAACGTCTCCTCCAGGTCGAGTAAGTGTAAACTCACGTCACTGCTCTTAACCATGAGGTCATCGACGTAGACCTCCAAGGTCCTCCCCCTTTGATCTTTGAACACCCGGTCCATCATTCGTTGGTACGTAGCCCCTACATTCCTTAGTCCGAAAGGCATCATTTTATAGCTGAAGCAGCCTTCCCTCGTGATGAAGGAAACATCCTTGACGTCGGGGGGATGCATGCGGATCTGGTGATTACCTGAAAAAGCATCCAAAAAACTCATGATAAAAAAACCGATGGCTGAATCAACCAGTGCATCGATCCGAGGCAGGGGGTAGAAATCCTTAGGGCACGATTCATTTAATAAAGAAAAGTCTACACACATTCTCCACCTCCCATCACCCTTCCTTACCATTACCACATTTGAGACACAGCCCGGATACTGGATCTCCGAAATGAAGCCCGCATCAAGAAGCTTCTTCACCTCCTCGCGGATGGGATCTTCCAGCTTTGTGGTGATGGCGCTCATCTTCTGGCGGATGGGACGTGTTTTGGGGTCCAGGTTCAGGCGGTGATAAGCCACTTCAGCGTCAATGCCCAGCATGTCCGCCGCGCTCCAGGAAAAGATGTCAATGTTCTTTTGGAGGCACTCCCGCGTCCTCGCCTGGTCTTCTTGGCTCAAGCCCCCGCTGATCCTCACCCTCTCCGCCTTCCCTGCCCTGCTGACCACCTCCATCTCCACAACTTCCTCTGCCGGATCTAGCCGAACTTGCTCCCCGCCGACTGTTTCCTCCTCTCCTCCCAGCTCCTCCTCAACTTCTACCCTCTCAACCTCCATCGCATCCAACAGTCCTCTCACCGACAACTCTGCTTCTCCACCCCTCTAGGTCTCCCCCTCCACTTCTCCCTCTACTCCTTACTCCTCCGATGCTCCCCCCATTGCCTCACTCAAGCTCGCTCCTCCTTCTCCCATAGATTCCTCTGCCCTTGCCATCTCCCTTTCCAGCTCCTCTGCTTCCTCCATCCAAGATATAGTGTGGACAGCAGTCACATAGAACTGCCTCGCCACCCTTGGATCTCCCCTGATCCTGACCTGTACCCCTCCGCTATTGAACTTTAGGCACTGATGGAATGAGGAAGGGACGCAACGAAAGGTGCTGATTAGAGGCCGCCCAAATATCGCGTTGTAACTACTCGGAGAGTCCACGATGACGAACCATCAATTCCTCAACACCCCTCCCAATGTCACATACAGTCCTACCCCTCCTTCCACCTCCATCCGCTCCCCTAAGAACCCAAACAGCAGTCCATCCAAGGCGAGCACCATCTGAGCTTCCACCTTCATCTCGTCAAAGGTTTTCTTGAAGATTACGTTCACAGAACTCCCATTGTCCACTAGTATCCGGGAGACCGTGAAATTCTCCATCGCTGTCTTGATCACCAGGGCATCGCAGAAAGGATCCTCGTAATCCGGCAAGTCCTTCACTAAAAAACTGATCTTCTCCTTGGGCGGGGGGGGGGGGGGGGGGGGGTCTGGGAGGTCGAGGTGACGCTCCTTTGGTACATGGTTTGAAAACTCCCCTTGCGGGTAGCCTCGATCCCCACACCCCCGTGGATCACCCCGATCCCTTCTCAGGAGCCCACATCCTCCCGGTCTTCGCATCTATCATCTCCTCCTTCTGGCAGAATTTCCGCAATCCTCACGGGGGGTTGCTGCTGAGCTTGTCCCCTCGCTGCCCTCATCTCTAGAAATTCCGGGCAGGTGGCCATCGCGTGACCCACCTCTTGGTAAAAGTCACAAAAGGGCAACGCCACCCTGTCCTCTCTCCTCCTCGCCCCTCCTCGAACCCCTCTCCTTCCTCCTCTTCCTCTTACTATCTCCATTGCTTCCTGCTGCGGCCAGAGGGGGACCCTCTGTCTCCAAGCAGACTGGTTGGTCCTACTTTACTACCTGTAGTTATCCCTACCTAGGAATCCACCACCTTGCTCTTGAGGGCGACCCTCTTTGGGCCTCCATCCCAAACTATTGTTTGGCTCCCGCGGCACACAACCTTGTTGCCGCCCTTGATCTCGGGTTTCCTCTCTCCTTCCCTCCTCCCTTCGCTCTCTCTGCCTCCCTGCTCCAGCTTCCTTCTCGTCTTCTTCCGCCAACTTGGCTAACCTCCTCGTAAATGCCGGATTGGTCGAATCGATCTCAATTTCTTACGCCGCCCTTTCCATTAGCTCCTCGAAGGAGGGGGGGGAACACTCTTTAGCTCCATGCTAAAGAAACTGGGCCTCAACCCCAGTGTGAAGGCCAGCATCACCGTATACCCCGGCATCTCCCGCACCTGCAGAATTTCCTACTGGAACCTGTCGACATAATGCCCCAGCATTTCTTCTGACCTCTGCTTGATGGCGAACAGGCACTCTATCGACTTCTTCCTCTTCTTTGACGTGGAGAACCTCAACAAGAAACCACGCCTCAGATCTTTGAAGCAGTAAATCGAGCTCGTAGGTAACTGGTGGAACTAGTCCCTCGCCTTTTCCTTCAGCGTGATGACAAAGAGCCTGCACTTGAACGCATCAGACATTTGTCTAATGGAAACAACATCTTCGAACCACTGCACGTGCTGTGTAGGGTCATCTCTCCCGGTGTAGTATGACATGTACGTCTCCCTAAATCCTTCCTGCACCAGAGCTGAAATGATGAGCTCACTGAAGGGGATCCAGTACACCACCTGCCGATAAGGCTCGTTAGGCGATCTCAGTTCACAGGCTCTGTCGACACTGGCTTGCCCCGGGAACATCTCCCGCTTGGGTATATCCCTTTCCACCGCCTCAGCAGGAATCTCCATCCTGGGATGCTGCCCAGGGGCATTCTCGCCTAACAATGGAGCAGCCGCCAGCGGATCCTGCGGAGTATCCCAGTCTCCTCTCGCCGAGAAGGCCAAGTGGATGGTCTACAGTATCTCCCTCCTGAAGTCCTCTAGCATTCCTAACGTCACCCCACTCTCCTGGGAGGGGGAACCACCCGAGCCAGCTCCTTCTCCTCCACCTCTAGCCATGAGACTTGACTTGAGATTTTCAAGTACCGGCTGCCTTCCACGCTCACCGCACCAGAACTGTTGAAGCCAGAAACTATCCTCAACAAGAGTTCGAAAAAAAAGATGTAGCCGATGCCTACTTCTCTCGACCCTCGACACCTGACTGGTAGTAAAGGACCTAGAACTCACCCAATGTCTCAGCAGGGAGGTCCCACCTCTTTCCCAGAAGATCTCTGAGAGCTTCCCCTCCAAAGCTAACGGCCGATAAGGTAGTTAAGTCTATTCGACCGGGCTCTCGTCCGACGAAGGATTCCTCTTAATGCCCGCATTACGCTAAGAACCCCGCTATTGGGTGGGGAACCCAATCCGGTAAAGTTTGCGCGCCTCCTCTCTCAAGGGTTAGTGCGGAACACCATTAACTAAGGGGTGATCCGTCCATACGCACGACCTCTCGGCTAGCTAGCGTATGGACTACAAAAATAGAGCCCACACATCGATATGTGGTTCTACGCGTCGTAAACCCTGGGCAAACCTTAAGTAATTTTAATTAATAAGAAAAACAGGACTTTTAATTATTTAAAGCTATTTTATCTGTCCCAATGCTCTTCGATACTGAGGGCTAAGAATGGTTAGTCACTCATCGGAATGGGGACGACAAGTAGTGAAAGCAATAAAATAAAGCAGAAAATGAAAGCAGGAAAACGAAAGCAGTAAAAGAAAGCTGTAAAGAAAGCAGTAAATTGTGATCCCTACTCGAACGAGTAGGGGGTAAATAAAAGCAGTAAAAGACAATTCTCGGCTCAAACGAGTGGGCGAGACAAAATAAATCAAGTCCTACTCAAACAAGTAAGAGAAAATAAATGCACCCACGCACACACTCTACTGAAATTGAAAACTCTCACACACACTCTACTGAAATTGAAAACTCATACACACACACAACTGAAACTGAAAACGTACACACACATCAGAAAAGAAAATCACGCACTCACTCTGCATGAAATGAAATAAGCACACACACTGAAAGGAAAACAATGCGCCATTTAACTCTTAACGAGTAGGCGGAAATAAATGCGCACATGCACACACTCTTCATGAATAGAAAGAAAGTTGTAAAAACTAACTCATACACGCATGCACACGTACAAAAAAATAAGAAAAACTAAGTTGCTGAAAAATTAAAACGACTGCATTTCGACCGCTAGAATGCGGTAGAAATGCATAAAATGCAGAAATAAAAATTAAACGGGCAAAAGTTTTTGAACATAAAAGCAAAAAATGAATTGTTTGAAAAAGCAAAATAACAATTTATCCATTCTTATAACTCTATAAAAATGCTTAAAAAGTGGAAGAAGAGGTAAATGAACGAAAAGTTTTGCGATCTAAAAAAAAGACTAAGTAAAACGAAAATTAAAAACCACCTTTAAAAACATTTTTATAGGTTCATAAGGATGAATATGAAGAGTGCTAAAAAGCTAAACTATGAAATTTATGAAAATTATGAAAGCATAAAAACTAAACTCATACACACACATACTCGTTTAAAAGACAAGAAAATGATAGATAAAACAAAACATAAATAAGATTGCTTAGGATGGGCACATAAATGAAATCCAAAACTATATAATGGGAAAAAAGTACATTTACATTTATAATAAAAGATGATTACAAAGTTAAAAATAAAATAAAAGAGAGAGTGGGAGAAAATCCCATTACAAAGCTTTAAAATCCATCTAGGCAGCACCTCCCCTTACAAAATGGATCCAAAAAAGTGGAACAGGACTTCATACAGCAAGTGGGTATTTATAGGAAAAATTTTCATGGTACACGCCCTCGGTCACGGGCGTGTACCATAGGCGTGTCACTACTGTACAAATGGCGATGCTGAGATATGACATCAAAGTTGACTTCAGCTAAAAATGTGGAGGTCACGCCCCGGGTCACGAGCGTGACTTTGGGCGTGTCGGGGTGGTTGATCTGGGTGCGGGTTGTGTCAAAAGTCGCGGTTGCAGTCTTGTCGGGTCAGGTAGAGAAGTCACGCCCTAGGTCACAGGCGTGATGCTGGGCATGTCGGGTCGGTCGACGATCGTTGACCGCATTTTCGTCGAGCTGGATTGACACGTGCATCAGTCATGGGGCGTGTCATTTGACATGTGCGTGTGGTCCAGCGTATCACATAATTTTTCTTCAAAAACGGCTAACTCACTGGAATTTGACGTCACACGCCCTGGACACGGGCGTGACGCAAAGTTTACGGTCGTGTACTATGCTTTTTTTGGCAATTTTCCTGAAAATTTCAGGAAAGAAAAATAAAGTTAAGTTAGAACATTATTTACAAAATAGGAGCATTTTAATGAACAAAATTAAGTAAAAATAATGAAAATAAATGAAAACAACTTAATTAATGTACATAAAAATACGAATATTTACAACTCATCAAATACCCTCATACTTAATCTTTTGTTATTCCAGAGAAAAAGTTGGAGATGAACTTATAAGGAATTAAAGAAATTCTAAGTTTAGCTACCGCTTGAATTAATTGAAAGAAAGATCTAAATAGTTATCTGGGGTATAAGAGTTAAATCCTAAATTATGAAAAAAATTAAATAAAGTAAGGGTTTCAGCTAAAGACTTCTCGATAAAATCAAATAGATAGTAAAAAATTTTATTTGTTAGGCTAACAAAATCAAATTGTATTTACGAAAACTTTAGCTTATAAGAATTATAGGAAATAATGTAATTTACAAATTATGCTCTCAAAAAGAATTTAAAAATAAATCTAGAATCATTTGAAATTGGCGGAGGGGGATATCGTGGTATATGAAGAAGGCTTAGGTTTAGAGGCGAGGGTATATTTTTGTGCTCAAACCACTAATGAAATTTTTTGGTTGGAATATGGATGTTAGGAAAATGAAATCTTATTTTCCATAACATTAATATTTTTTAACAACTTCATAATAATCTAATGTATATTTATAGGAGTAATGAATTTTATTCTCTTACTCCGTAACATATAATTTTTTCAAATATTGGATGCCTATGTTTACAGAACGAAATCTTATTCCCATTGACATATGATCTTTTAAGGATCAAAATCATGTCAAGTAAGATATGAAAAAAAGGTGATAGGTTTTTGAGAAAGAAAAATAGATCTAATAAAAACTTTTGAGAGCAACATTTATAAATTAAACATTCCTATGTTTCAAAAAAAAGTTTGGAGTATAAATAATATGAAATCTACGATTGTTATTTTCTAACAAAATAAATATGCAACTATTTAGATAGGTAGAAGTGGTGTTGAAAACAAGTACCTTAAAAGCACACGAAATTCTTTAAAACTTAACCCCAGATATCTAAACCTATCAATCTCCAATTAATAAATGAATAGTAAACAAAGAATAAATAAAATTCGCTTATAAATAAAGTCGCAACTAGATTTTGGAGAGCAAAAAGGGTTAAGAATGAGATATTTGATTTATTCGTTATATAATAAACAAAGTTTTTGTGATTTTATGGTTTTTATCATTTTTTTGTATTTTTGATTATTTTCTTTTTTTGGAATTTTTTATAGTTATTCTCTTTTTTTGGCATTTTCAATTTTCTAAGTTTTTTGAGTTTTTTTTAGTTTAAGTTTTTAACAAGTTATTTACAAGAAAGAGATGAGAAAGAAGTGTTATTTACGAAGAAGAGGGGGAAAGAGAAAGATTGTGTACAAAGAAGAAGTGTGGGGAAAGAGAAAGAGTTTTTATAGAAAATTTACAAAGTAAAAAAACAACAATTTTTTTGATTTTTGATTTATTAGTTTTTTTTGTGAGTTTTGTGTTTTATAATTTATTATTTTTTTAAGGTTTTGTTTTATAAAAACAAGGAACAAAATTTTTTTGGAGTTTTAAATATTTCTTTTTTTGCATTTTTTGTTAGGTTTTGTGAGTTTTCTTTTTATTAGTGTGGAATACAAAAATTTGCAGAATATAAAAGTGCAAAAATAAAAAAAAAAGCAAACACCGCCATACTTAAACCCAACATTGTTCTCAATATTGCAATCTAAGTATGTGGAATGATTATAGACAGAATAGAATATGTACAAAAATATAACAGGATGGAAGAAGCTTCCCGGAGATGTGGGTGGGGTGGCCTGAGATGAAAGCCTGCATTTATTAATAACAAAATATGAAAACTATAGCGGAAAAGTGAAAAAGATAACGTCAGCCAAAAGTGAAAAAGAAAAAGTCGGCAATAGATTTGTTTTTTTTTTAAGTTTTACAGGTTTTAAATTGCTAGGTTTACGTTTTTAAGTTAGTTTTTTTGTATATATATATATATATATATATATATATATATATATATATATATATATTAAAGTAATTTTATTATTAGTAATTTTATTATTATTGTTATTATTAATTTTTTGGTGGCCATTTTTAAAATTTTTGTTATATATATACAAATAGGTAAAATTAATAGATTTCCGGAGTTGACAACAACGACTCGAAAAATTCCCTGGCAACGACGCCAAAAACTTGCTGGGGGTTAAAACTCCAAAAATTATTAAGAGCTCGCGGTGCCCCGGGTGGTTTACTTTAGAAAAGTGGATTTGGTTTTATTTAGAAAACTGGGTCCATGGATTTATTATATGGATGTAAAATAGATGAGATCGAGTTTTAACGAAAGGAGGCAAGTGCACCTATCGCGTGTACTACAAGATATTCCATTGTGGAATATCGAGGTCGTATTATTCACGGGGTCGGGTTGATTATTTTTACTCTTCCCTGGAGGGGACTATTATTTTACCGATAATTTTAACTTGTCGGGTATTTTTTTATATATAAAAACAAAAGGCATTAAAAATAAAAGCGTTAAAAAGGTGGAGCCGATGAAAAGTTTAGCGCAACCGCACCTAATAAAATTTGAACTAAAATAAACTTTTAATAAAAAGAGATCCTAAGTTTCAAATTAATTAAGGCGGAGACTTGGCCGCGGAGGTTCCACTAAAATGAGCTCACCTAGCTATAGGAATATCGCTCACCTGAACATTAAGACTATTCGATTGGGTTCTCATCCGACGAAGGATTCCTCTTAATGCCCGCATTACGCTAAGAACCTCGCTATTGGGTGGGGAACCCAATCTAGTAGAGTTTGCACGTCTCCTCTCTCGAGGGTTTGTGCGGAACTCCATTTACCAAGGGGTGATCGGTCCATACGCACGGCCTCTCGGCTAGCTAGCGTATGGACAACAGAAATAGAGCCCACACATCGATATGTGGTTCTACGCGTCGTAAATGTCGGGCAAACCTTAAGTAATTTTAATTAATAAGAAAAAATGGATCTTTAATTATTTAAAGCTATTTTATCGGTTCTAATGCTCTTCGATACTAAGGGCTAAGAATGATTAGCCACTCATCAGAATGGGCACGGCAAGCGGTGAAAGCAATAAAATAAAGCAGAAAATGAAAGCAGGAAAAGGAAAGCAGTAAAAGAAAGTTGTAAAGAAAGCAGTAAATTATGATCCCTACTCGAACGATAGGGGGTAAATGAAAGCTGTAAAAGACAAGACCCGGCTCAAATGACTGGGCGAGACAAAATAAAGCGAGTCCTACTCAAACGAGTAGGAGAAAACAAAAGTACCCACGCATGCACTCTACTGAAATTGAAAACTCTCACACACACTCTACTGAAATTTAAAACTCACACACACACACACACACACTACTGAAATTGAAAACCCACACACACAACAGAAAAGAAAATCACACACTCACTCGACATGAAATAAAATAAGAACACACACTAAAAGGAAAATAATACGTCATTTAACTCTTAACGAGTAGGTGAAAATAAATACGGACACACACACACTCTTCATGAATTGAAAGAAAGCTGTAAAAACTAACTCATACACGCACGCACACGTACAAAAAATAATAAAACTAAGTTGCTGAAAAATTAAAACGACTGCATTTCTGATGCGGTAGAAATGCATAAAATGCAGAAATAAAAATTAAACGGGCAAAGGTTTTTGAAAATAAAAGTAAAAATGAAGAGTTTGGAAAAGCAAAATAATAATTTATCCATTCTTATAACTCTATAAAAAACCTTAAAAAGTGGAAGAAGATATAAAAGAACGAAAAGTTTTACGATCTAAAAAAAGACTAAATAAAAAGAAAATTAAAAACCACTTTTTAAAATATTTTTATAGGTTTATAAGGATGAATATGAAGAGTGCGAAAAAACTAAACTATGAAATTTATGAAAATTATGAAAGCATAAAAACTAAACTCATACACACACACACACACACACACACACACAGACACCGGTTTAAAAGACAAGAAAAAGATAGATAAAAAAAACATAAATATGATTGCATATGATGGGCACATAGCTGAAATCCAAAACTACATAATGGGAAAAAAACTACATTTGCATTAATAATAAAAGATGATTACAAAGTTAAAAATAAAATAAAAGAGAGAGAGAGGGAGAAAATCCCATTACAAAGCTTTAAAATCCATCTAGGCAGCACCTCCACATGCAAAATGGATCCAAAAAAGTGGAACAGGACTTCATACAACAAGTGGGTATTTATAGGGAAAATTTTCATGTTACACTCCCTCGGTCACGGGCGTGTACCATGGGCGTGTCACTACTGTACAAATGGCGATGCTGAGATTTGACATCAAAGTTAACTTCGGCTGAAAACGTGAAGGTCATGCCCCTTGTCACGGGCACGACATTGGGCGTGTCGGGGAGGTTGATATGGGCGCGGGTTGCATCAAAAGTCACAGGTGCAATCTTGTTAGGCTAGGTGGAGAAGTCACGCCCTAGGTCATGGGTGTGTCGTGTCTGTCGACGATTATTGAGCACATTTTCGACAAGCTGGATTGACACGGGCATCGGTCACGGGGCATGTCATTTGACACAGGTGTGTGGCCGGGTGTGTCACATGATTTTTCTTCAAAAACAGCTGATTCATTGGAATTTTACGGCACACGCCCTAGTCACGGGCGTGACCCAAAGTACACGGGCGTGTACTATGCTTTTTTTGGCAATTTTCCTGAAAATTTCAGGAAACAAAAATAAAGTTAAGTTAGAATATTATTTACAAAATAGGAGCTTTTTATTGAACAAAATCAAGTAAAAAAAAAAAAAAAAAGAAAACTACTTAATTAATGTACATAAAAATACGAATATTTACAACTCATCAGTTAATACACATAGCGGGAGTTTGCTAACTAGAGACCAACGACCCAAACGAGTTTGGGTTCCTAAGGCAAACTGATTTGTGAATGCAGGTATGTACAAAGGCCAACAAAACGCTTATCTGGTATTTGGACAGTGGATGCTCTCGGCACATGAATGGGACTAGAAGCCTTCTTCAAAAGTACACTCCAGTTGTGAATGGGCCAAAGGTCATCTTTGGAGGTTCCGACAGGTGAATCAAAAGAGGATATGATATTATTACTAATGGTAGTGTATCTTTCTCAAATGTGGCTTATGTTGAAGGATTAGAACATAATCTTATAAACATAAGCCAACTCTGTGATAAAGGATACATAGTAGAATTTCATGCAAACCAGTGCTTGATAAAATCGGTTGATAACTTAGAAATGATTCTATCAGGCACTCGTAGTAGAAATATATTTTGTTTGAATTTTGTTTGCATAGACTCTTCTACACCAGTGTGCTTTTTGGCAAAAGATAGTGTGTCTCTTGGTGACCAATGACATAAGAGACTAGCACATATAAATTACAAAATAATAATAAATTATTTTCTCTTAATTTAGTACGTGATGCACCCAACGTTAAATGCGTTGGAGATAGACCTTGTCACGCATGCATAAAAGGCAAACAAACAAGGGAAACCTTTAAAAGTATTATTGGCAAAGATTCTAATAGGTGTTTACACCTACTTCATATGGACTTGTTCGGTCCCTTGCAAATTAGAAGTTTGGGAGGTAAGGATTATACATTGGTTATTGTAGATGACTGCTCTCATTTTGCATGGGATGTTCTTTCTAAAACACAAGCCAGATACTTTTGATATTTTCACTAATTTTGTTAAGTAGATCCAGAATGAATACAACCGTTCAGTTGTCAAAATCAGAAGTGACAATGGAACAGAGTTCAAATCTGGGGCCATGATAGAATTCTGTGAAAGTCTAGGTAACTTTCATGAGTTTTCCTCTCCATGTACTCCTCAACAAAATAAAGTCACTGAGAGAAGGAATAGAACACTCATAGAGGCCTACAGAACCATGTTAAGTGATACCTCACTACATGAATATTTTTTGGGTTGAAGCCGTCAATACTGCTTATCACGTGCAAAATATAGTACTCATAAATAAAAACCATGATAAAACACCTTATGAACTACTAAAGGGCAGGAAACCTACGATATCATATTTTAGAATCTTTGGTAGTAAATGATTCGTACTTAACAATGGAAAGTATCACTCCACTAAATTCAGTGAAAAGAGTTTTGAAGGTATTTTTGTAGGATATAGTAGCAATAGTAAGGCATATAGGATTTTAAACAAGAAAACCCTGGTCATAGAAGAATCTATAAATGTTGTATTTGATGAGACGAGCTTGCTACATAACAGCTCTTCTAGTGTTTTTGTTGAAGATGCAGGTTCAAGACTAAATGAATTAAGCTTGGATGGGCCTATTAAGGAAAAAGGTCAAGAATTCATCAAGATCACTACTCCAACCCCAATTAGAGAGGTTGATCACCATGATGAAGATGTCACTCAAGCTAATGATGTCACTCCAGTGGTAGAGGAAGCTCCAAATGCAAGGACTTTAGAGATCAGACACTTGAAGTATGACCCAATGGATTAAATCATAGGAGACCCCCGTGATGGTGTCAGAACTCGTAGAGGTACAACTAATGAAAATTTATATTTGAGTTTTCTCTCACAGGTTGAAACGAAGAAGTCTGACGAGGCAAACAAGGCTGCATCATGGGTAATGGCAATGGAGGAAGAACTTAACCAATTCAAACATTACCGAGTCTGGAAGCTTGTACCAAGACCAAAAGGAAAGAACGTGATTGGAACAAAGTGGGTCTACCGGAACAAGATGGAAGAAGATGGAACAATAATCAAGAACAAAGCCACACTTGTCGCCAAAGTGTACAAACAAGAAGAAGGAATCAACTTCGATCTAACATATGCTCCAGTGGCAAGACTCGAGGCAATCAGGTTGTTCCTTGCATATGCAACACTTAAGGGCTTCACCGTATACCAAATGGATGTAAAGTCAGCTTTCCTTAATGGTGACATAAAGGAAGAAGTGTATGTGGAAGAACCTCCTGGTTTTGTTTATTCTGAACATCATAATTCTATTTATTTATTATATAAATCTCTATATGGTTTAAAACAATCTTCATGAGCTTGATATGAAACGTTGTCTAACTTTCTTCTTGAGAATAAGTTCACAAGGGGAAAGATAGGTAAGACATTATTTCTTAAGGAAGTAAAAGGCAAGATTTTGCTAGTGCAAATCTATGTCGATGACATCATTTTTGGCTCTACTGACGACAACCTTTGCAAAATGTTTTCCAAACTTATGCAAGGGAAGTTTGAAATGAGTAGTATGAGAGAGAGCTGAAGAATTTCTTAGGAGTTCAGGTGAAACAATCTAAAGATGGAATTTTCATATCTTAGACGAACTTCACCAAAGAGTTGATTAAGAAATTCAGAATGTAGAGTGCAATATCTATGAGGAGTCCAACGGGTTCAGCTACGTCTCTGGACGAGGATGAGAAAGGGGAACCTTTTGATGAAACCAAGTATAGAAGCATAATTGGATCCTTACTCTACCTTACTGCTAGTAGGCCAGACATTATGTTTTCAACATGTTTGTGCGCTAGATATTAGGTGAACTCTAAGATATCTCATTACACTGTTGTAAAGTAGATTTTGAGATACCTTAAGGGAACACCAAATCTTGGCTTATGGTACCAAAGAAGTAATGATAGCAAGCTAATTGGATTTTCAGATGCAGATTTTGCAGGTAGTAAGGATGATAGAACGAGCATTTCCAGTACTTGCCAATTCCTTGGAAGGAGAATCATTTCATGGAGCAGCAAGAAGAAAAATTTTGATGCAATTTCAACGGCTGAGTCAGAATACATTTCTGCTGGAAGTTGTTGTGCACAATTACTCTAGATTAAGAATCAAATTGAACACTACAACTTGAAGGTCAAGTACATTGCTCTGTTCTTTGACTCCTCTAGTGCAATTACAATAGCCAATAACCCAGTCTCTCACGTCCGGATAAAGCACATAAAGCTGCGGTATCACTTCATCAGGGAGCTTGTGGAGAATGGAGACATCAATCTCCAATATATTCCAACTTACAGGCAAGTTGCAGACATTTTCACAAAGCCACTGGACAAGGCCAAGTTCTCGTTCTTCAAAATAGATCTTGGCATGCTCAACAAGGAATAATGAAGAAAAAGGTCCCAAGCAAAGTTCAAAATCAAGGAAATTCTAAGTCTGTACTTCATTTCTCGAGTCAAATGGTTAGTACTCGAGTACTAAGATATCTACTCGAGAACCACAGTTGATTCCGGAGAAATATTACTCGAATGTCTGTTCTCCAGAACCACAAACTTCTTCTTAAGAAAGGATATCTCTACTCGAGAGCTACATATCTTCTACTCGAGAACAGGCTTTCTTCTTCTCGAGAACATGTATGTCTCTTCTCGAGAAATAATATCTCACTCGAGAAATCAGATGGTACATCTCTCTCAAGTTCGAATTTTTGACATTAGCACCAGGGCACTTCACCGCGATACTCCAGGTATTTTAGCATTTATTTATTTCATTAATCATCAAGATTTAAGGTAAATATAAATAATTAAGTCTAGTAAATTCCTATTTCCAAAATTTCAAACCCCTCTCTCGAGAAAAACCTTTCACCTTCCCCGTCTCTGCCGCACTACCGCAAATAGCTCTATCCCTCTTTATGTCGGCCAGTAGACGTTTCGTTCTTCAATCAATTGCCCCCTCATCGAAGTTAGGTATCAGCAGTGAACTCATCTACACTGAAATCAGCGACATTTCTGACGATTTTAGAAACGTTCTCATCTTGTCGGATTATCTTTCATTCTTGAACACCCATGCCAAGTTTTAATTTTTGATGTAGAAGAATTTTGCCAACATGCCAAGATCAAGAACAATGACAGAGTTCTGAAAACTAAGGTTAGAGACATAAAAAATCAAAATGACTTCTACCACTCTTTCTCAGTTTCTGCAGCTACCTGTGATCGACATGGAAGATGACTTAATCAGTTCAGATTATGAAAGGGCTTACGGTTTTTGCGGACTTCCCGATTCTACCCACACCGTTCACCAACAGCCTATGAATGGAGAGAGCAAATTAGTTACAGACATTCTTGGAAAAGTCCTCCTTTTCCGCACAAGTTCCATAAGCTACATCACACCAGAATTCTTTGACATGATGACTGTTGTTATCTGCAGAAAGATGTTCCAATGGGGAATGATGATCTTTGACAAAATCAAGGAAAATATCAAAATCCCCAACTATGGTAGGATTCTGCCTTTTTATTTAAATCAGATGAAGCCAGATGTATTTTCCATGGCTAAGGAAATGACTCTTCACCACATGAAGAAAGTCTCAATCACCTCCATCTAGAGATGGGAGGTCAAGCTTCAGAAACCCGACCAAGCTGCCCAAGCCCATGTTCTCCAATTGGATGTGGACATGACTCCATCTCTACCCTCTTTTCAAATAACTGATTCAGTTATTGAGGGGGAGCCTACTCCATCCATCCAAGTACAGCCTACTGAAATTCCATCTCCTGCCCTAGTCCATATATACTCTCCACCCCAAGTCATAACTTCAACTACTGATATTGTAAATACAGTTTTAGAAGAAGATTCAACTCCACCTACTCCTATATCTTCAGAATTTTCTTCTCATGCTGAAGAAATGCTTACTGATGACCCAGTACATCACCAAGTTCTATCTACAGAAGATGACATCAACAAAATGATAGAGGAGCTCACTTCCAATAAGCCTCTATCCACTCCTCTTGAAGAACATTCATCTCCACATGAAAATATCATTAACCAGGACATCCATCTCTACCAGCATCTCCAAATTCCTAGTCTCCAGTTGAGGGGCAGAAAGATGAAGATACAGTATATATTTTTGATACTGAATAAGAAATACCTGCTGAAGCTGCTGAACCTCCTCTTCCAAGTGTACACTTTAACATCCCCACCTTTCTAGCTAGTGATGCTGAAGATGAAGTTACTACATCTAGAAGAAAATAGGTATATACATCTACTATACACATTGAAGAAATAGTTCTATGGATAGCTCCAATTCCTCGTCCACCACCTCCAACTGAAGTTATTTCTGAAAACAACATCATGAGAAATATATAAGACCTTATGTCTGAACAAATAAAATATTTTGATACCTCCATCCAAGTTGTAATAGATAAAGTCACTAATTTAGAAAAAGAAATGAGCCGAGGATTTGCAAAAATCCAAAGCAACACTAATGTTTTTAAAAGGCTTTTACAAATTGGAGGCAAAGCTATATATCACACCATTATAAGCATTGGTGAGGTAATGGAACAATCTTTCACCTTAGCTAATAATCAAATTCAACTGGAAAAGAAAGGTCAAGAGCGCAACTTCAAGAAATGTGAACAAGTTGGCCAGTTTAAAGAAGATGTCATTTGCACCCTCTCTGTAGAAGTTAGAATGGGGGAGAATAATGTTAAAGAACAGCTAGAAAAGCAAGTTACAAAGATGAAAGAACAATGGGATGGTCAACTAAAAGAACTTCAAGAATCTGTGCTAAAGAAATTAAGAGCACAAAGCTTTATACATATGACACTGCAGTGTGGATGCACAATTTGATCTTCCCTAATTTCTTAGTGGATCCCACTACATCCCCTCCTGCTACCCTAGATGTTCAAACACCAACATTCTGTCCACATCCAGAACTTTATGAATCTCCTCCTGATACATATAAATAAGTCTGGAACACTAAACAAGCTAATGTGCCTCCTCAGATTCCTCCTCAAGTACCTCATGAGATACAGATTCCTAAAAGAATAAAATATGGTGATGGTGCCTCTGCTAGCAGTTCCACTCTCATGCCAGAACATGCTGAAAGAGACTTTGCTGAAGTATGGAGCCCAACATCCAAATCAATCATTCTTGATACTTTAAAACCTATAGTGAAATTCAGTGGACACAAGGATGACTACTACTCTCACACTGAATGGATGCAATATGAAAAGTCCATGACTCTAAGAAGGCTCCATGACAGGATGTATAGCAAAAATGACCCTACTACTCCACCCATACCGGCTAAGTATTTCTCAAAGCCATACATGTACTTTTAGCGATAAGAAGACAAGCTTCAAAGGTAGCAACAACATCAGACTAAGAAATTACTGAAGATGATTTAAAGTTTTATATATGAGAAATTTTGTTGAATAGACCTTCCTGGACAATTTATATATATATATATATATATATATATATATATATATATATATATATATATATATATATATATATATATATATATATATATATATACATCTTTAAATTTTAATGATTTAAACTTTCTATTACATATCATTTCTCCCATTTACTTTTCTTATTAGTTATGTTATGTGTTTATCTTGATGTAATTCACCTTAATTTTGAGGGTTCTGACTTCTACAAATAGGGGGAGATTATTGGGTATTGTATCCACAATAACTCAAATTTGTATGAAGTCATCCCTGAACTAAGATGAATTAAGTTTGTATTTGATGCCTTTTCTAGTTAAGTGTTTGCAGGTTATAATTGTCAAGTGTAGACCAATATCAGTTTACAGTGGGTCACCAAACACAGGACCATATAATGTAATCCCTCATTGTGTGATCCAAGGTGTTGACTCTTGTGTAACCTCTCTATTGGGACACACTTCTTTTTCAGGTACTAAAGTAATGAGAAGAAGGCTGGTTGCTGGTTAACAAGAAGAAAATCATTTTTCAGTTGACAAGATATTTCTAAGTGTTTTACTCGAGAAGAACAGTTAGTACTCGTGTAAGGTTATAGCTGTTCTCGAGATAGCCTAATTTTGTTTTCGAGAAAGCCATGCAGTACTCGAGTAGATCTTGACTTCTCAAGAAATCTTAAGTATTTGGCTCAAAATATTTCTAAGTGTTTTTCTCAAGATGAAGTTATTGTACTCGAGTAGAATTAAACTTAGTACTCGAGTAAGCTGAGTCAGTATTCGGGTTGTAGAAGCTATTCTTGAGAAAGCTTAGTGCAATTCTCGAGTATGACATGAGTACTCGAGTAGTTGATAACTCTTCTTCACGAGTTAACTTAAATTTAAGTCCAAAATCTTCTAAGTCTTTTTCTCGAGAAGCCAAAGTCATTTCTCGAGAAAGCCAGAAATAGTTCTCGAGAACCAAAAATTTCTCTCTCGAGAACTAGGAATCTTTTCTCGAGTAACAGATATCTCTTCTCGAGAAGCAAAAATCCTTTCTCGAGAAACTGTCTTGTTCTCAAGTAGCAAAAGTATTGTTCTTGAGTAATAGAAGAACTTTTCTCGAGTAACAGAAGTCTCTTTTCTCGAGTAAGTATATTTATACTAGAGAAACCAAAATTATTTTTCTAAACTTTCCTTAAGTATTTTTCTGGAGAACGTTATACCTCTTCTCGAGAAACAGAAATATCTTCTCGAGAACATATATTCCTCTCGATAAATGAAGTGCAGATTTCTGAATTTTCTTAAGTGTCAGACGGATTCGATTTCAAATATCATTAACTCCTGATTGGTCCACGTGGTTCGTATTTAATGTAATTTAGACAGTTATGAAAGGTCTATAAAAGGTCTTGTCAGAATTGACAAATCCTAAGAAGTATTCTGAATAAATTTCTAAAGTTTCTTAATCGAGAAGCGTCACCGCCACACTGTTCTTCATCGCCTAACTTTCTCGATCCCAGAGATTCATAAAAGAAGGAGTTCACCGATCAAGTTTTTCAACAATTGCAAATCATCTCCTTGATCGTGGTGATCCAAAGTTCTCAGATCCAAGGATTCTCAGGTTTCTTCCTCAACTTTTCTGATAGGGCTTTTCAGTTTTTCAAGAAGGAAGAACCCAGGATTCAACTAAGATCTGTGGAGATAAGACTGTGTGTTGTCATTGTAAATTCAATTGATTGTTGTAGGAGTTTTTCTCCGAGATTGTAGGAGTTATTCTTCAAGTTTTGTTGGAGTTGATCTTCGAGTTTTTATAGGAGTTATTTTGCTCCGAGTTGTAGGAACTTTGTTCAGAGTTGTAGGATTGTTTTCGATCCGAGAGAATAGTCGAGTAGCCGAGTCTAGTGCATTGCTAGATCAGTGAGGTGGAAAGTGGATGTACACAAGTTTGGGGAACCACTATAATTTTTGGTGTCGTTTGTGATTGCTTGTTTATTTTCTGTGCATCGCTCATACAAATTTTTATTCCACAAAAAGACACAGAACTCACCTATTCACCCCCTCTAGGTGATTTAGGTTGACAACTAAAATATTTTCAAATGGCAGCCAAACCCTATAGATGGAATCCTCCTTCTTGTCTCCTCAGAAAAAGAAACACGTGCCTTTACACTCTTTTTTAAAAAAAATCTACCGTCTGTGTTAGAGCTATCCCCCGACGGTAGGTCTTCTCATGCGGTGTCGCTAGTTGTCCATCAAATTAGGAAAAATATCAAAAATAATATTCACGCCACTTTTGGATACGGCGACATGGTAAGTCTAATGCCTGATAGTAGTAGTTTCTTCTCAACAAATTTATTTGACGGTCATCAAAATAGCTAGCCTCCGATGGTAGTGCTAGTGCTTGGTGGTAGGTCATAGAGAGAAATGTTTATGCGTGCACTTTAATCCTACGTCGCTAGTGCCAGTGGTAGAGCTAACACACGGCGGTATGTCACAAAAATTGAAAAGCTCGTTCTTCATTACTTGTAAATCTGCACACTATACATGAAAGTCTTTGTTTCAAGAGTAGCTAAACACCTAGAGGGGGTGGGGAGGGGGTGAATAGGTTTTTGTGTCTTTTATTACTATCTTTTAGCTTTAGTGTGTTTTGAATTAGTTTTATGTGAGCTTTTAAGAATCACACAACAAAACACAAGTTATGTATAGTGGTTCGTCAAGGTCTGGGTACATCCACAATCCCTCCAACCTTTCGAACAGTTTGTTAGACATGGCCAACTTATACAAACACAGATCCAAAGTACTACACTCAGGCTATTAGGTTAGCCTTACACTCAGATCCACAATCGAATCCTACTTAAGAGAATAAGTCTCCAATAGCTCAGGCATACAGGCCCTACCTCAGATCCATAGTAGGATCCTACAACTCTGCCTTTATAGTTTAGGCTTATAACTCTGATCTATTAAGATCCTACTAAAGAAGTGATGGTTGTTGTTGATGATTGCGTACAGTGAGGTGATCTCTGAGTCTGTCTCTTCCTGAACTGAGAAGACTTAGTCCTATCCTCTTTACAACACCAAGAATGGATCTTCAAAATTATTTTGCTTGTGCTGTGAAATAACTTGCAGAGCACTGTTTCTTCAAGTATTTTGAGTAGAAGAGTTGAATGCAATGGCCTTGAAGACGAATAACAACTTAGACTTGCTCTGCTCCTCCTTCTATCTCAGAGAGTGAACTTTCTGAACTTGTTGTTGAAGATATGACTATCAACAGCTAACTGTCTGAAGTTCTCAGACCAACAATAAGAGTATTTTCTTCAAGATCTGCAACTGAGTCAAGAGGAAGAAGATGAAGCTCAAAGCTCTTGTTTCCAAAAGTTAATTTCTTTCTTCCTCGAAACTCTACTTTTGTATTCTGCCGTCTAACGACTATCTCTGCAGTATGGACCACTAGGTTTGGTAACTGCCAAACTTTCTTTTTGCATAACAGCTCTACTAAAGGCAAGCAACGCCTTTTTCTTCTAGGGAGCAGATCCCGCAATATTTGAATTTCTGATAACGTCAGCTCTTGTGTACTTAGCAAATTCAAGACATTCTACATAGGCGTTGAGTGTAGCCTTATCACTCAATGCAAAAGTACTTAGCTAAATTCTTCGACTTGAGGCGTTGAGTGCGTTGAGTGAACCTTCCTCACTCAACGCATATAGACTTTTATAGTCTAACAGCTTAGGCGTCGAGTGAGTCTTCATCACTTGACACTTCTGGACTTTGTTCGATTTCTATAAATGTAGGCGTTGAGTGCATCTTCTTCACTCAACATTTTTTGCCTTTTCCTGGCTTCTTGATGAGGCGTTGAGTATCCTGTCTTCACGCAACGTTTCATTACTTAGTTGAATTGTCTATTAAGTAGGCGTTGAGTGATCAGCCTTTACTCAATGCTTTTGGACTTCGATAGATTTCTTGACAGCAAGACTGTGGCTTTGACTCTATGTAGTTCTGTCTATGCTTTTGGTTTTAGGTGTTGAGTGAACTGCCTTCACTCAATGCTTCTGGACTTAACCAGATTTCTGCTTTGGCAATACTGAGGCTTTGATTGCCTGAGCATCACTCGATGCTTTTAGTCTCTTGGCATTGAGTGAACTGCCTTCACTCAACGATTCTGAACTTAGCAAGATTTCTGCTTTGCCGGCATCCTGTCATGAGTCCATCTGTCTTTGTGACTCAGACTACCTGTCAAATCAGTTCAATAGAGAACAACTTGCATACATTGAACTTAGGGCATGCATCAAATACATTCATGTGTATACCATTGACTTGAGGGCCTTCTTCAAATGTAGGTCATTGAGATCAATGGACAAAACAATCTCTCATATTTAAAGAAGTTAGAATCCTAATCAATGATATACACTACCTTATTATTAGATAAACATCATAGTAGAAAAGAGCAACAATTTATACACATATAAAAAATATGATTTTCATTAAAGTAAGAAATCATGACTAGATAGTGTGCAGAAAACAAAATGGTCATTCTCTTACAACCCTTATGGAAAACTACTAACATTTCTATGTTTCAGGTTCCTTTATAATTATTCCCCAGCTTTGTTCCTTGGTAGCCTTTACTTGATCTTCAGATTTCTTCTCCTTCTGCCTTTCAAAGTAACTGTATGGCTTAGGAAAGTACTTGCTGGGCTCCACAACATCTGGTGGTAGTGCACCTGACTTTTTGTCACTTCTGAATTTCCTTCTTGACTATTCATTACTTTCAAGCTTTGCCTATTCTAGGGAGCCATACATCTTTGCTCTGTCAGTTTTCTTGGTTTTGATTTGATCTCAGGCAGTTGATAAGTTGTAAATATACCTACTTTTATGTACATTAAATATGCCGTTTTACTTTATTTTTGATATTTTTGTTTATTTTTCTTTATAAAAATGTTTCTTTTTTTAAAAAATGTTCTAACTTACTCTATTTTGATTTCCTAAAAAATTTCAGGAAAAGTCAACTTTTTCAAATTACATGCCTGTGTACTGTTGGTCACGCCCGTGACCATGGCATGATACGTCAAATTCCCGAGAAATGAGCAAATTTTGAAGAAATAGCTTGACACGCCCGCTCACACGCCCGTGACATGACCCGTGTCCAGCACTCGACGATTTTCGCTTGACAATTTCCGCGCTCGCCGATTTCCGATTGACGATCGTCGAACACCCGTCACGCCCGTGATCTGGGGCGTGACCACTCCATCAAGCTCGACGAAATGTTCTGCTCAACGATTCTCCGCTCGACGAAATTCGCATTCGATGACTTTCCACTCGACGATCGTCGAACCCCCGACATGCCCAGAGTCGCGCCGTGACCTGGGGAGTGACTCCTCCACCTGGCTAACAAAGACCCGCGCTCGACGATCTTCCCGCTCAACGATCGTCGAACTCCTCGACATTCGCGCTCGATGATTTTTCAACTCGACACGACCCGGTGACAGCTCAAAGACCCGCGCCCAGATCCACCTTCTTGACACGCCCAGCGTCACGCCCGTGACCTGTGGTGTGACCAACGTGAGACCGACACGTGTCCATCCCTAAGTTTACTTTCCCGTCAAATCGATGGCCGCATTTTGTATAGTGCTGACACGCCCCCCTACACGCCCGTGTTAGGGGGCGTGTACTTTGATTTTTTTTTTCTCTATAAATACCAACTTGCTGTAAGAGTTTCTGTTCCCCTTTTGGATCCATTTTGTATAGGGGAAGTGCTGCGTAGATGATTCCATGACATATGTAAGGGATTTTCTCCCCCTCCTTTTTGGTTTTAGCTTTGTAATATCCTTTTTAGATTAATAAAATTTGTAGTTTTCTTCCCTTTCTATGTATTTGGACTTCATCTATGTGCCTTCTCTTTATGCAATTTATCTTTTAACTTAGTTTTTGTTCTCTTTTAAATGGGTGTTTGTGTGTATGAGTATAGCTTTTTAGTTTTATGTTTTAGTTAATTTTCTTACTTAGTTTTGTTAACTTAGGAATTTTTATAGCTTTTATGCATTCCTATAAACCCGTAAAAACTGTTTTCAAAGTGTTTTTCATTTTTCTTTAAACTAGATTTTCATTTTTTATGTTATAAAACTTTTCTTCCTTTTTACTTTATTCTAACTTTTTAACAATTTTTATAGAGTTATAGGAATGAAAATATAACCTTTTTAATTTTTCATGCACTTAGTTTTTTATTTAAAACTTTTGCTTATTTAATTTTTTCAGTCTCTTTTTATGCATTTCTACTGCATTCTAGTAGTAGAAATGTATTCGTTTTAATTTTTCGAGCATTTTCGTTTTTGCGTTTATTTGCAACCCTTTTGCTCGTTTTATTTTTATTTCAGCTTTTTATGCATTTCTACCGCATTCTAGCGGTAGAAATGCAGTTGTTTTAATTTTTGGATAACTTAGCTTTTCTTAATTTTTTGTACTTGTGCATTTATTTCCGCCTACTCGTTAAGATTTAAATGGCGCTTTGCTTTATTTCATTCAGTAGAGTGTGTGAGTGTGTTTTACTTTCCTGCAGTGTGCGTGTGTTTTCATTTATGTCGAGAGAGTGTGTGTGTGAGTTTTACTTCCTGTCGAGTGTATGCGTGGGGCGTTGCATTTATTTTGTCCTAGTCGTTTGAGTAGGACCCGCTTTATTTTCCCACCTACTCATTTGAGTAGGACATGTAATTTCCCACCCACTCGTTTGAGTGGGACTTATCGTTTTATTGTATTCTTTCTTCCGCCCACGCACTTGCGCCGGGACTCGCAATTTGCAGCTTTCTTCAGTCCTACTCGTTTGACTAGGACTTGCAATTTTCTGCTTTATTTTCCTGCTTTCATTTCCTGCTTTCTTTTATCGCTTTATTTACTGCTTTATTTCTGCTTTTCTCGCAAGCCATCCCCATTCCGATGAGTGGCTAACCGTTCTTAGCCCTCGGTATCGAAGATCATTGGGACAGATAAAATAGCTTAAAATAATTAAAGGTCATATTTTTCGAATTAATTAATTTCTTAAGGTTTGCCCGGGGTTAACGAAGCGTAGGACCACATATCGATGTGTGGGCCCTATTTTCGTTATTCATACGCTCGCCGAAAGGTCGTGCGTATGGACAGATCACCCCTTGGTAAAGAGAGTTCCGCACTAACCCTCGAGAGAGGAGGCGCGCCAACTCTACCGGATTGGCTTCCCCACCCAATAGCGGGGTTCTTAGCGTAATGCGGGCGTTAAGAGGAATCCTTCGTCGGACGAGAGCCCGGTCGAATAGTCTTAGCGTTTAGGTGAGCGATAGCCCTATAGCTAGGTGAGCTCATTTTAGTGAAACCACCACGGTCAAGTCTCTGCCGTAATTAATTAGAAATTTAGGAGCTCTTTTTATTAAAAGTCTATTTTAGTTCAATTGTTTTTTCGGTGCCATCGAGCTAAGCTCTTCATCGGCTCCACCTTCAAGCTTTCTTTTTATGCTTTCATTTTCTGTTTTTATGTTATTTTTATTATATATAAAAATATAACCCGACAAGTTAATTATCAGTAAAATAATAGTCCCCTCTAGGGAAGAGTAGAAATAATCGAACTGACCCCGAGAACAATACGACCTCGATATTCCACCCGGAATATCCTGTACTACTCACGATAGGTGCACTTGCCTCCTTTCGTTAAAACTCGATCTAATCCGTTTTATATCCAAATAAATAAATACGCGCGCCCCGTTTTCTAAATAAACCACTTCCGCTTTACTTAAATAAAACCACCGGGTCACCGCGTGACCGTAAATATTTTTGGTGTTTTAACCAATCAAGTTTTTGGCGCCATTGTCGGGGACTTGATGCGAAAATATCAATCAAGTTTTTGGCGCCGTTGCCGGGGAGTTTTCGAGTCGTTATTTTGAACCCTGGAAATCTATTAATTTTACATATAAATATATTTATATATATAACAAAAACTTAAAATGGCCAACAAAAAAATTAATACTAATAATAATAATAATAATAATAATATAAACTAATTAAAAAAACTAACTAAAAACTCAAAAAACTCTAAAAACTTGAAAAACTACAAACCTTAAAAATCTAAAAACTTTAAAAAACTAAAAAAATTAAAAACTATAAAACTTATAAAAATATAAAAAACTAAAAAAACACTATAAACTCTAAAAACTAAAAATCTAAAAAATCTAAAAACCTTAAAAAAAACATCACAAAAAAAAATTTCTCTTAGATATTTTTTTCTTTTATATAAAAAAAAAAATTTACCCAAAATATAATAATAATAATATTAAACACTCGAAATAAAAAACACCTTTTTTGTCGCTTCGGCACGTCCCAGTCTTGTGTGCACTAGGGGATCGCTTATTTTCCCACTCACAGCTAAGACGTTAGATTACGAGTCACTTTTACATTTGCCCCCTACCGCCGGCAACCTTTTAGCCGACTTTATCTTTTTCCCTTTTAGAGTATTTTTTTTCTTCTTTCTTTTCTCTAACTAATGCAGGGTTTCGACCCGGGCCTCCCGGACTCGTCTTAAGGGAAGCTTCTACCTTCTCTTTTTCTTTTTGTACTTATTATATTTTGTATATTATCTGTTATGTATACTTAGATTGCAACATTGAGTACAATGTTGGGTTTAAGTATGGGGGTGTTTTCATATTTTTTAATTTCTGCACTTTTATATTCTGGCATAACAAAAACTCATAAAAATACAAAAAATTACAAAAATTAAAAACTTTTAAAAAAAATTTATATAATCAAAATAATAATAATAAAAACTCAAAAAAATCATAAAACACAAACAAAATTCACAAAAAAAACTAATAAAACATCAAAAAAAATTAAAAAAATATTCTTTACTTTTTAAATATTTTTTCTAAAAATCTCTCTTCCCCCCCCCCCCCCCCCCCGCTTCTCTTCTTTCTTGTAAAAACTCGCATTTTGCCAGCCCGCGGAGTTCGACTCATCGAACCAACCATCCAAATAAGAGTCTGTTCACAGGCCGCCATCGAGTTTTTACTTTACATTTTTTTTGTAAAAATCTCTCTTTTCCCATTATCTTCTTTGAAAATAACACTTCTTTCTCTCCTCTTTCTTGTAAATAACTTATCAAAATACACTAAAAAATTTTAAAAAATTATTAAAACCAAAAATCCTTAAAAAAAGAGAGATAAAAACCTTTAAAAATTAAAAAAATGATAATCACAAAAAAAAAATGATAGAAACTCTAAAAAATCAAAAATATGTTTTGTTAATTATGTAACAAAATAAATCAAATTTGCCATTATCTTAACCCTTTTGCTTTCCAAAAATCTACTTTTGAGTTAATTTATAAGCGAATTTTACTTATTCTTTGCTTATTATTCGTTTATTAATTAAAGTTTGATAGATTTAAGTGTTTGGAGTTAAGATTTAAAGAATTTTTTATGTCTTTTCCTTATAATAGAGAACTTTTTTTCCACCACCACTTCTAATTTTTATAAATAGAAGCTCGTTTTTTATGTTAGAAAATAACATCCATGGATTTCAATTATTTCTAATTCATGCTTTTAGAAACATCGGAACGTTCATTTTAAAATGGTTGCTCTCAAAACTTTTTATTAAAATCTAGTTTTCTTTTTGAAAAAAATAAACCCACTTCCCTTTTTTTTCATATCTTATTTGACATGTTTACCCATATTTTATCCCTTAAAAAGATCTTATGTCAATGGGAATAAGATTTCATTCCGTAAACATAGGCACTCAATATTTAAAAAGATTATATGTTATGAAGTAAGAGGATAAAATTCATTACTCCTACACATATACATTGAGTTATTTATTTATGAAGAAAGAAAAAAAAATATTATTGTATGTTAGGAAAATAAGATTTCATTTTCCTTAACATTCATCCAAAAAGAGAAAATATATGTAGAGGTTCGAGAAAAAATTGCCTCGCCTCTAATTCCAAGCCCTCTTCGTAAACCACCAAACCGCTTATCCTATTTCAATGATTATAGAATTAATTTAAATTTTTTTTGAGAGAATAATTTTTAAATTGCATTATTTCCTTTTAACTTCTTTCAAGCTAAAGTTTTTTATATAATTTAAATCCAACTTTGTTAAACTAACAAAAATAAATTTTTGCTTTCAATTTTATTTTTTCTAGAAGTACTTTTGAAACTCTTCCTCTATTCATAACATGTTCATAATTTAGCATTTAACTCTAGTACCCCAGATGTTTATTTTGATCTTACTTTTAATTAAGTCAAGCGGTAGCTAAACTTAGGATTTTTTTTAATCCTTATAAGTTCATCTCCAACTTTTGCTCTGGAATAGCAAAAACTTAAGTATTGGGGTATTTGATAAGTTGTAAATATACCTACTTTTATGTACATTAAATATTCCGTTTTACTTTATTTTTGTTATTTTTGTTTATTTTTCTTTATAAAAATGTTTCTTTTTTTGTAAATAATGTTCTAACTTACTCTATTTTGATTTCCTAAAAAATTTCAGGAAAAGTCAACTTTTGCATATTACACGCCCTTGTACTGTTGGTCACGCCCGTGACCACGACGTGATATATCAAATTCCCGAGAAATGAGCAAATTTTGAAGAAATAGCTTGGCACGGCCGTGACATGACCCCTGTCCAGCGCTCGATGATTTCCGCTCTACGATTTCCGCGCTCGTCAATTATCGATCGACGATTGTCGAACACCCGTCACGCCGGTGATCTGGGGCATGACCACTCCATCAAGCTCGACGAAATGTTCCGCTCGACGAAATTCGCGTTCGACGACTTTCCGCTCGACGATCGTCGAACCCCCAACACGCCCAGAGTCACGCCGTGACTTGGGGCGTTACTCCTCCACCTGCTGACAAAGACACGCGCTCAACGATCTTCCCGCTCGACGATCGTCGAACTCCTCGACATTCGCGCTCGACGATTTTTCAACTCGACAAGACCCGGTGACAGCTCAAAGACTCGTGCCCAGATCCACCTTCTTGACACGCCCAGTGTCACGCCCATGACCTGGGGCATGACCAACGCGAGACCGACACGTGTCCAGCCCGAAGTCCACTTTCCCGTCAAATTGACGGCCACATTTTGTACAGTGCTGATACGCCCCCCTACACGCCCGTGTCAGGGGGCGTGTACTTTGATTTTTGTTTTCTCTATAAATATCAGCTTGCTGTAAGAGTTTCTGTTCCCCTTTTGGATCTATTTTGTATAGCGGAAGTGCTGCCTAGATGATTCCAGGACCTATGTAAGGGATTTTCTCCCCATCCTTTTTGGTTTTAGCTTTGTAATATCCTTTTTAGATTAATAAAATTTGTAGTTTTCTTCCCTTTCTATGGATTTGGACTTCATCTATGTGGCTTCTCTTTATGCAATCTAATCTTTTAACTTAGTTTTTGTTCTCTTTTAAATGGGTGTGTGTCTGTATGAGTACAGCTTTTTAGTTTTATGTTTTAGTTAATTTTCTTACTTAGTTTTGTTAACTTAGGAATTTTTATAGCTTTTATGCATTCCTATAAACCCGTAAAAAGTGTTTTCAAAGTGTTTTTCATTTTTCTTTAAACTAGATTTTCATTTTTATGTTGTAAAACTTTTCTTCCTTTTTACTTTATTTTCACTTTTTAACAAATTTTACGGAGTTATAGGAATGGAAATATAACCTTTTTAATTTTTCATGCACTTAGATTTTTATTTAAAACTTTTGCTTATTTAATTTTTTCGTTCTCTTTTTATGCATCTCTACTGCATTCTAGCGGTAGAAATGTATTCGTTTTAATTTTTCGAGCATTTCCGTTTTTGCGTTTATTTGCAAACCTTCTGCTCGTTTTATTTTTATTTCAACTTTTTATGCATTTCTACCGCATTCTAGCGGTAGAAATGCAGTTGTTTTAATTTTTGGACAACTTAACTTTTCTTAATTTTTTGTACTTGTGCATTTATTTCCGCCTACTCGTTAAGAGTTAAATGGCGCTTTGCTTTATTTCATTCAGTAGAGTGTGTGAGTGTGTTTTACTTTCCTGCAGTGTGCATGTGTTTTCATTTATGTCGAGAGAGTGTGTGTGTGAGTTTTACGTCCTGTCGAGTGTGTGCGTGGGGCATTGCATTTATTTTGTCCTACTTATTTAAGTAGGACCCGCTTTCTTTTCGCCCCTACTCATTTGAGAAGGTCTTGCAATTTCCTGCCCACTCGTTTGAGTGGAAATTGTCATTTTATTGTTTTCTTTCTCCCGCCCACGCACTTGCGCCGTGACTCGCAATTTACAGCTTTCTTCAGTCCTACTCGTTTGAGTAGGACATGCAATATTCTACTTTATTTTCCTGCTTTCATTTACTGCTTTCTTTTACCGCTTTCTTTAATGCTGTATTTTCTGCTTTTCCCGCAAGCCGTCCCCATTCCGATGAGTGGCTAACCGTTCTTAGCCCTCGGTATCGAAGAGCATTGGGACAGATAAAATAGCTTAAAATAATTAAAGGTCGTATTTTCTAATTAATTAATTTCTTAGGGTTTGCATAGGGTTAACGACGCGTAGGACCACATATCGATGTGTGGGCCCTATTTCTGTTTTCCATATGCTTGCCGAGAGGCCGTGCGTATGGACAGATCACCCCTTGGTAAAGAGAGTTCCGCACTAACCATCGAGAGAGGAGGCGCGCCAACTCTACCAGATTGGGTTCCCCACCCAATAGCGGAGTTCTTAGCGTAATGCAGGCGTTAAGAGGAATCCTTCGTCGGACGAGAGCCCAGTCGAATAGTCTTAGCGTTCAGGTGAGCGATAGCCCTATAGCTAGTTGAGCTCATTTTAGTGGAACCTCCACGGCCAAGTCTCCGCCTTAATTAATTAGAAATTTAGGAGCTCTTTTTATTAAAAGTATATTTTAGTTCAATTGTTTTTCGGTGTCATCGAGCTAAGCACTTCATCGGCTCCACTTTCAAGTTTTCTTTTTATACTTTCATTTTCTGTTTTTATGTCATTTTATTATATATAAAAATATAACCCGACAAGTTAATTATCGGTAAAATAATAGTCCCCTCCGGGGAAGAGTAGAAATAATCGAACCGACCCCGAGAACAATACGACCTCGATATTCCACCTGGAATATCTTGTACTACTCACGATAGGTGCACTTGCCTTCTTTCGTTAAAACTCGATCTAACCCATTTTATATCCAAATAAATAAATAAATATGCGCGCCCCATTTTCTAAATAAAACCACTTCCGCTTTACTTAAATAAAACTGCCGTGTCGCCGCGTGACCGTAAATATTTTTGGAGTTTTAACCAATCAAGTTTTTGGCGCCATTTTCGGGGACTTGATGCGAAAATATCAATCAGCAGTCAATATGATAGTTCTTGATTGAGGACTCCATTGCTTAAAGTCTGGCCTAGTCTCCATTTCTTCTCTATATCATTTCTTGTTGAGCCTTATCTCTTCTTCTCCTTCAGCAACAGACTTTCCTCTTGCACTAGCAATCTGGTCAGCAGTGGGGCTAAATGAGGGAATTTCTGCAGCAGTTAATGGTTCAACCCACTGAGCAGCACTTTGATCATCATATTGACCCTGATCACCATACTGTACATCATACAATCTTCTGGAATAACAAAAATATTGTTATATGTATACTGCTCAAGTCCCAATGAACCTCTAATTACATTGGTAACCTAGACAGCAGTTTCAGTGTTAGCCTTGACCATTGCTTTCTCCCCCTTTATGACATCTTCACATACAGTTGTAGTTAGGGAGTTCTTGGCTACATAGAGTCTTTCATCCAGAAAGTTGAGTCTCATAGTAACATGGTTCTTAACTTCTAGTATGTGTTCATCAAAAATTTGAGTACATGCATCCATCCTTCCTTCCAAAGTTGTCCTATGTGCTTGTATCAAATTATGTTGTACATTGTCAACCACTTCCATATTGCTTGATGTTCTATTATGATTTTCTAGGATATCATTCTTAGTTTGTCTTTTTTCAACCAGCTTACCTTCAGTAAAGGTTATATCAGGAGCAGCCATCAAGAAGAATGGAACTGTGTTTGCTTTAATCAAGTTGACTTCAAACCTGATTGATTTGATCTCAGTCAATATATCCTGTCTAACTTCCTTGAGAGATTTATCAATGTAGTGCTCCAATTGTCACCTTTAATCATCAAGCAGACCCTTCAGTTGATCAAGTAAGGTAGGTGACATTTGTTCAGCTTAATGAGATATTCCTGCTTCACAGACATCTTCATCCCTGACCCTGGCAAAAACCCTTTCTTCTGAGTCAGCCATCATATAATCTGTAGAATGTGCATCAGCATGTATATCAGCAACAACATTTCCCTTGTTACACTCAAAGGAGTCAATGTTATACATTGTACCTAGAGCATGGAGTTTAGAGTTAACCTCCCCCACAGCTTCAGCCTTATCCTTAAGGATATTTTGGCCTTCTGCATTCACCATGAGAATTTGTTGCTCTAAAGTGGCTGTGACTAGAGCATCTTCCATCATCCTCTCATGGACTTGCTCCCCCTCAACTTGAGGACAGAATAAAACAACTTCAGGACCCTCTGGAGTTTGAGAAATCCTTTTCTGTAGAGTCTCAATGAAGGACTCTAGTTGTTCTTGAAATGATTGGATTGTGATGGCGACGGTCACCACGATGGCTAACTTGGTGAAGACGATGACGTCCATGGCGCACTTGGTGATCATGGGGTAGTGGCGGAAGATGATGATGATCCACCGGCCAAAGACTTGCGGCGTTGTAGCGGTCACGACTACAATCTTCGCCCACACAACAATATTTAAATTTAATTAATCTTGCTAATTTGTGGTCTGTATTTATCCATTTATGTGGTTTGTATTAAACTATTTTATTTCTGTCATTTTGAACTTGTGGTGTGCGTTTAGCCACTAATTATGGGCTGATAATAGCCCCTTGGATGTAAGCCTTATATAAGGACAAAACTGTTTTTGTCATTTAGACAATTATTGAAATCAAAGTTATTCTCCAAACCCTAATCTCCTCTCACCCTCTCCCTCTCTCATTTCTGCCACCCAAGGGGTGTCTCCCTCTGCCAAGTTCTGCCCCCCCCTTTTCCTCTCTCTCTACTACTTTCCTCCCTAACCTCTATTCAATCATTTCCTATCATACATGGATCTCCCCAAAACTCTCAAAAGCTTTGTTGGCCAACATTGGAGGAGAAGATTCAAGTGCAAGAAAGAAAGGCTTGGGTGAACTTCAACGGCTGAAGCAGGGAAGACGGACGAGTTCTTAATCCGTGGTGCGCTTCCCGAGGATTTTTGAGGGAAGAGAGGTTATTTCTTGTGGATCCAAAATCTCGGATCTACGTTTTCGAGAGGGGTAACGAAATTCCTACTCAAGAGATTTTCCCTCTTTGATAGTTCTTGTGGTGGACGATTTTTGCGTGATTTTTCGAAGCCTTAATTTTCGCGGTATTACTCATAATAGATTTGTGGTTTTCGTTTGTTTTCCGATAACTCCCAAGAGGATTGGTGATCCTCGCTTTTTCTTTAGTTCGGATAGATCCTACCACTTTCGAATCGTGATTTCTTTGGTGGATCTATTATGGTACAACTCCAAGCTCGTCGAAACCAATATTGTTCCTTTTAGCCAGAGAGGATTTTGGCCTATAGCTAATCTCCGATCCACTTGCGGTTTGGCTACCCATAAGTTAGCGTGAGGGATAAATAAAATCCATTGTAGTTGTTGTGTTTCGTTAGTGTGCGGAAAAGAGGGCGTTGAACGAAGCGAGCGTCGTCGATACGCCGTCCGTATAGGATCTTTTAGGACGGTACTACATCAATTTTGGTATCAAAGCGAGGTTGTGTTGATTTCTCAATCGACACCATCCTTAAATCTTTCTGTCGTAGGGTTTTTGACTCTCACTTGGTTGTGCACGATCCGTTATATACAACATAAACCTGAAATTTCTAAAATCTTGTCTGCGATTAGTAAAAACAAGACAAAGTTTCTGCAGAAAATTACAAAAAAAATTCCTGAAAACTCTCCTTATTTTTTTAAGAGCAAAAGCCTGAAAAAGTATTTTCATTCGCCTAGTCGATAAGTGATAAAAAAAATCCAACATCATAAAATTATTTTGGTCAAAACCACCATTTCTCTTGTTGTTCATGCGCACTAGGCTTGGCACGGAGTACCCCCATCCACTTCAAATATGGCAGACGACCATGATGATGAGCACGCTCCGGCAATAATTGCAGAGCTTCAGGAAGAGTTTAACGTTAGGTTTGTCACTCACCCAATTAATACAAGGGCTGGCGTTAAATCAAGCGGCGCCTCGAAATCACGGCGTTGGGATAAATCGACCGGGTCCCCAACCCCAGGCCGCCAACCAACGAGATGAAAGACAAAACCAACCTCGTGATCAGTATGATGAGCAAGCACCTCGAGCCCCTTATGAGTTCAATGTAACTAGGGTCGTTAAGATTGATTCACCATCATACGATGGTATGGGTAAACCCCAAGTATTTCTAGACTGGATCATGGAGATCAAGTGCTATTTTGAGTGGCACAACCTGACGGACGGTGAGAAGGTGTGGGTTGCATGGATGAAACTTCTGGGTAGGGCCAAAATGTTCTAGTTGAACGAAGAGAGGCATCTAGGTACTATGAATGGGGTACCCCCAATTGGGTGGGTTGCCATGGAAGCACTCCTGACTGACCAATACGTCCCTGCATATCACCAAACCCAAATGTTCGACGAGTTGGCCACCCTTCGACAGGGGGGAAAATCGGTAGCGGAGTACATGGGACTCCTTAAAGATATGATGGTGCGTTGTGACGTCCGAGAAATGCCTGAAGTCACACTCTCTCATTTTCGTAAGGGACTCAACCCAGACATCCAAAGCAAGCTCCTGCGTTATGGTCATACAGACCTTAACACGACATTCAATGCAGCCTTGGATATATAAAAGCACATTGCCTACAAGACCAAGGGATGAGTATTCCAGAAGGGAAAGTCCATTTTAGGACCCCCACCTTCGTCCTCCATGCGGGACAAGAGAAAGTTCCGATCGATTGATTCGAATTTCGTAGTCATTACCGCTAGGAACAACAGAAACCCCACCAGTGATAGAGTTCTGATAGGACGGATTAGTAAGAATAATGCCACATGTTATTCTTGCAGGATCCAAGGGCATTATTCTTATGAGTGCCCCACTAAGAGTAAACAAATAGCACTATTAGACTCCACCGTCTGAGCCCGCCGAGATCGTTTATGAAGCCGGCAATGATTCTGATGCCGAGCCGAGTGATATTGACGATGATTCTTATATGATGGTAATGAGGTGTATTTTGGCCACACCGCGTGTGTCGGATGAGTATAATCGGACGAACATCTTTTTGTTGAATTTTAAAAGCATTGAAAAGTGGTGCAAATTAATAATAGATAGCGGTAGTTGCATGAATGTCATTTCGGAGAACGCCATCACGCGTATGCATTTAGTCACTGAACCGCACCCTATCCATATAAAATAGCAAGTGTAAACAAGACGTCTATCGCGGTCGCTAAGCGATGTTTAGTGCCACTTACGGTGAAGAGCTTTGTCGATAAGGTGTGGTGCGACGTCATCCCCATGGATGTTTGTCATGTACTACTAGGACGCCCGTGGCTTTATGATTATGACGTGACCCATTTCGGACGAGCCAACACCTACGAGTTCAAGTTTAATGGTAAGACCATTGTCTTGAAACCCACACCGCCTAAGGATCCGTCGATTGCCTCCAAAGACACAATTATGCTTGCGGAAAAGAAAACTATAAGCTTGATAAGTAAGAAGGTGTAAAAGCATGAGACCTTCTTGGAGGGCGTCATCTATACTTTAGTGTGCCTACAAGCTAAGGAAGATTCACCCTCTTTAGAGAACCTACCGTTATCTTTGCGAACACTATTGGAAGAGTATACGGATTTCTACCCTGTGGACTTACTGTCTAAGTTGCCACCCAAAAGGGAAATTCAGCAAGAGATTGATTTCATCCCGGGCTCATCATTGCCTAATCTTCCCCATTATCGGCTCAATCCCTCCGCACATAATGAGTTACAAACTTTAATTTCAGATTTATTAGCAAAGGGATTTATTCGCCATAGTAAGAGGCCCTGTGCCGTCCCCGCCCTTTTGGTCCCAAAGAAAGATAAGTCTTGGAGATTGTGTGTAAACTACCGGGCAATAAATAAAATTACTGTCAAATATAGGTTTCCCACTCCCCGTTTGGATGACTTATTAGATATGTTATCGGGAGCCACCATATTTTCAAAGTTGGATCTTAAAAGTGGTTATCACCAAATAAGGATACGGGAAGGAGACGAATGGAAAGCGGCATTTAAATCTAAGGATGGGCTCTATAGTGGTTGGTGCTTGGAGAGGGGCTCACCAACGGACCGAGTACCTTCTCGCGGTTGATGACCCAAGTATTTAAACCATACATGGGTAAATTTGTAGTGGTATACTTCGATGATATATTGGTATTTAGCCTCTCGCAGATGGACCATGAAACACATTTAAGGACAATCCTTACAAAATTGCGCCAAGAAAATTTATTTATTAATCTTAAAAAGTGCGCATTTGGTGTGACTTCCGTAGAGTTTCTAGGATACATAGTGAGTTCCGAAGGTTTTCATGTTTACCATAAAAAGGTCCAAGTTATTAGAGAGTGGCTGGAACCAAAAAATATCCGGGAGGTTAGAATTGTTCATGGATTGGCCACATTTTATCAAAGGTTCATTCGAAATTTTAGTAGTATCATGGCACCAATCACTGAATGCATGAAGAAGGGTGATTTTATTTAGACTAAAGCGGCCACTAGTGCGTTCCAAATGATTAAGGAACGGATGTCCGAATCACCACTACTACAGTTGCCGGATTTTAGCAAAGTGTTTGAATTATCATGTGACGCATCTGGGATAGGAATCAGAGGAATTTTAAGTCAGGAGGGACATCCGATAGGTATCTTTAGCGAAAAGCTTGCGTGCCCGAAGTTAAATTATTCCAATTATGATCACGAGTTTTATGTCGTAATACGTTGTCTCCAACATTGGCAACATTATCTTATATCGAAAGAATTTGTAATCTTATCAGATCATGAGGCGCTAAAATTTGTAAACTCCCAAAATACAATCAGCCCTCGGCACGCCAAATGGGTCTCCTACCTTCAGGAGTACACATTCATTATCAAGCACCTTAAGGGTACGTTAAATCGTGTGGCGGACTCTCTTAGTCGAGTCACCCTATTACTATCTAAAATGGAAGTATCTGTCATAGGATTTGAAAGAATTAAGGATGAATATGTTCAATGCCAGGATTTTAAGGATATATACTTAGCCGCTCAGGACAATTCCCCTTCTACTATCTCCGTATACTACATCCGTGATGGTTATCTCTTTAAGCATACGCAATTATGTGTTCCCCGCTCTTCGTTACGCCATTTTATTATATGGGAGTTACATAGTGGAGGGTTAGGTGGACATTTCGGTCGAGATAAAACTATAACACTAGTGGAGGACAAGTACTTTTGGCCGGGCCTCAAACCAATGGTCAATAAAATCGTAGGGAGTTGTCGTGCATGTCAATTAGCGAAAGGTAAGAAGACCAACGCTGGTCTTTACACACCACATCCGATTCTATCTGTTCCATGGGAGGACGTTAGCATGGACTTCATATTGGGCCTACCCCTGACATTTAGGCGACATGATTCCATTCTGGTCGTAGTGGATCGATTTTCCAAAATGGCCTACTTTATCACTTGTTATAACACCAATGATGCATCACATGTTGCTAAGTTGTACTTCAAGGATGTCGTGGCACATCGGGGCATCCCCAAAACGATAGTGACTGATCGGGACGTTAACTTTACAAGATATTTCTGGAAAACACTTTGGAATCTCTTGGGTACTACACTTATGTATTCATCGGCCTATCGTCCCCAAACTGATGGGCAAACAAAAGTGGTTAACCGAAGCTTGCATGGTTTACTTCGTTGTTTAGTGGGTGATCATAAAGGTACGTGGGACCTTATTCTTCCTCATGCTCAATTAGCTTAAAATATTTCTAAAAATAGGTCCACCGGTTTATCTCCAAATGAGATCGTGCATGGATATAAGGCGCCCATGCCTCTTGACTTGGTTCCTTTGCCACCATCTTTTAAATCCAGTCAATTTGCACAGGACTTCGCCACGCACGTTCACACTCTCCATAAGCACATTAGCGAGACGTTAGCTAAACAATATATTATTTATCAATCGAATGCTAACGTACATAGGCGTGCAGTCCCCTTGAATATTGGTGATTTGGTAATGGTTCGTCTTATCCTAGAATGGATGCCTTCGGGCACCTTAAAGAAATTGGCGAATAGGAGAGCCGGTCCTTTTCGGCTTTTAAAGAAGCTAGGAGAAAATGCATATTTATTAAAGTTACCCACTGATTGGGGAATCTCCCCTATTTTTAACATTTCGGATTTAACGCTTTATGTCGCTCCACCACCTGAACTTTCTTTCTCTCCGTTTAATATTTCCAGTATGCCTTATAATGGGGTGGGGGTGAGATTGTTTCTGGATCGTTGTCCCCTTCAGATTCTCCGGGAGGTATGTTGCCTATAGATGATGAAAGTTGTTTTTCTTCTTTGCCTAACGCATTTCCAAGGTTCCCCCGAACCACTTTCTTGCCTGACAGGATTTTGCAGGATGCAGTGTTTCCCACTCCCTACGGTGACATTCACAGGTTTTTGGTCAGGTAGCGTGGCCGTCGTGCTTCGGAGGCCTCTTGTCTCTCTGCCTCGGAGGTGGATCTACTAGATGAGGATCTCTTACGCAGTTACCTTCCCGCCCACTCATCGGTGATGAGTCCTTTTGAGCGGGGGAGGATTGATGGTGACGGCCACCACGACGGCCAACTTGGTGAAGACGATGACGTCCATGGCGCACTTGGCGATCATGGGATAGTGGTGGAAGATGATGATGATGATCCACCGGCCAAAGACTTGCGGCGCCGTAGTGGCCACGACTACAAACTTCGCCACGCAACAATATTTAAATTTAATTTATCTTGCTAATTTGTTGTCTGCATTTATCCATTTATATGGTTTGTATTAAACTGTTTTATTTCTGTCATTTTGAACTTGTGGTGTGCGTTTAGCCAGTAATTATGGGCTACTAATAGCCCCTTGGATGTAAGACATATATGGCCAAAACCCTTTTTGTCATTTAGACAATTATTGAAATCAAAGTTATTTTCCAAACCCTAATCTCCTCTCTCCCTCTACCTCTCTCATTTCCGCCGCCCAAGGGGTTTCTCCCTCCGCCAAGTTCTGGCCCGCCCCCCCCCCCCTTTTCCTCTCTCTCTCTCTACTCCTTTCCTCCCTAACCTCTATTAAATCCTTTCCTCTCATCCACGGATCTCCCCAAAACTCTTGAAAGCTTTGTTGGCCAACCATGGAGGAGAAGATTCAAATGCAACAAAGAAAGGCTGGGGTGAACTTCAACGGCGTGAAGCGGGGAAGACGGACGAGTTCTTCATCCGCGGTGCGCTTCCTGCGGATTTTCGAGGGAAGAGCGATTATTTCTTATGGATCCAAAATCTCGGATCTACATTTCCGAGAGGGGTAACGAAATTCCTACTCAAGAGATTTTCCCTCCTTAATAGTTCTTGTGGTGGACGATTTTTGCATGATTTTTCGAAGCCTTAAATTTTCGCGGTATTACTCATAATAGATTTGTGGCTTTCATTTGTTTTCCGATAACTCCCGAGAGGATTGGCGATCCTCGCTTTTTCTTTAGTTGGGATAGATCCTACCACTTTTGAATCGTGATTTCTTTGTTGGATCTATTTTGGTACAACTCCAAGTTCGTCGGAACCAATATTGTTCCTTTTGGCTGGAGAGAATTTTGGCCTATATCTAATCTCCGATCCACTTGCAGTTTGGCTACCTGTAAGTTAGCATGAGGGATAAATAAAATCAATTGTAGTTGCTGCGTTTCGTTAGTGTGCTGAAAAGACAGCGTTGAATGAAGCGAGAGTCATCGATACGCCGTCCATATAGGATCTTTTAGGTCGGTACTACATCAGATTGTCTCTCCCTCAGTAGGGACAAGTATCTGGGAAGTCGCTCCTCAACTTCTGCAACCATCTGAGATGTCTCTCCCTTAACATCTGTCGATATATTTTCTATTACTTGTCCAATCAGTAATTCCAGAGCTTTAGCTGGAATCTATTTAGATTGAGTTCCACTCAATTGATTCCTTGATGCAGGTTTAGAGGAGATTAAAACATGAGCACTCATGTATTTCCTTGGTTCTTCAGAAGAACTACTTTCAGTCAGCTGAGGATCATGTGGCTCTACCTCATCTTTCTCAGAAGAGCTGCTGTCTGTGCTGTCTTCAGTAGCTAGGACTGCTTTCTTTTTCTTCTTTTTAACAGTCTGTTGATGTGGCAACAGAACTCTGTCCCACATATCAAGCATCTTTGAGTCCATCCTCCTCATGTGATGGATTTTTGTTCCTAACCTTATGTTTAGGATCCCTGCAACAGTGTTGTGCAAATACATAAACAGAATCCTTCCCAGGTTTGGCTCTGTGATCCTTCCCAGGTTTGGCTCTGTGATGCATTCTACTATTTTTTCAAGAAGTACCTTTCCGTAGTTTGTTTTCTTAGAAAGAATTATTCTTGTCATCTACCTAAACATCTTCTTAGATATCTTATCATGAGATCTAGTCATGCACAACAGAGCCTTCCCAATAACATCAGTTAGAAATTTTCCTTTTAGGTTCAGCTCATTTCTCAATATTGATCCAGTTGACTTCTTTGATAGTTCACACCACTTCAAGGCAGATCTGACGGATAGGTGCGGTCATGGGTACCGTACTAGATTGACGGACTAGAGTGTTAGTTAAGTAAAGCTAACACTCACGGAGCCAGAGACTGTTGCTCCCATACTAGATTGACCCACCTCCATATGCATCGTGCTTTGCTAGTGTTGCATCTCCTACTGTTGCTCCCTGTCTCGTATCTGTGGCCCCTGAAATGTTTGGTCCACCGATTGTTAGTCAAAAGACTAAGCCTGATTTCCCCCACACCTCCCCCAGTTATGATGTAGTGACCCAGAGCCGACCCACTCTATCGACCAGGCTTCGCAGCTGGCCTAGCCAGAGGCCCACGTACGGCGGACCACTGCCGAGCTGCAGCCCAAGCACCCCACCAAAGACCGCACCTATTCTCAGCGCGGCGGGATGTTGAGGCAAGGTCTCGAACCCATCCCCCTTGATAAAGATCTTTCCTAACAGCTCTCATCACCAACTAAGCTGCTACTCAGTTGGTGATGAGAGCTGTTTGGAAAGCTCTTTATCAAGGGGGCTGGGTTCGAGACCTTGCCTCAACATCCCCCCGTGCTGAGGATAGGTGCGGTCATGGGTGGGGTGCTTGGGCTGCAGCCCGGCAGTGAGCCGCGGGACGTGGGCCTCTAGCTAGGCCAGGTGCGAGGCCTGGTCGACAGAGCGGGTCGGCTATGGGTCACTGCATCAAAAAAGTGCACTTTTTTGATGCAGTGGCCCAGAGCCGACCCGCTGTGTCGACCAGGCCTCGCACCTGGCCAAGCTAGAGGCCCACATCTAGCGGCCCACTGCCGGGCTGCAGCCCAAGCACCCCACCCATGACCGCAGCTATTCTCAGCGCGGCGGGATGTTGATGCAAGGTCTCGAACCCAGCCACCTTGATGAAGAGCTTTCCTAACATCTCTCATCAATAACTGAGCTGCAGCTCCGTTGGTGATGAGAGCAGTTTGGAAAGCTCTTTATCAAGGGGGCTGGGTTCGAGACCTTGCCTCAACATCCCGCCGCCCTGAGAATAGGTGCGGTCATGGGTGGGGTACTCGGGCTGCAGCCCGGCAGTGGGCCGCCGGACGTGGTCCTCTGGCTAGGCCAGGAGCGAGGCCTGGTCGATAGAGAGGGTCGGCTCTGGGTCACTGCATCAAAAAAGTGCACTTTTTTGATGCAGTGGCCCAGAGCCGACCTGCTGTGTCGACCAGGCCTCGCACCTGGCCTAGCTAGAGGCCCACATCCAGCGGCCCACTGCCGGGATGCAGCTCAAGCACCCCACCCATGACCACACCTATTCTCAGCGCGGCGGGATGTTGAGGCAAGGTCTCGAACCCAGCTCCCTTGATAAAGAGCTTTCCTAACAGCTCTCATCACCAACTGAGCTGCTGCTCCATTGGTGATGAGAGCAGTTTGGAAAGCTCTTTATCAAGGGGGCTGGGTTCGAGACCTTGCCTCAACATCCCGCCGCCCTGCGAATAGGTACGGTCATGGGTGGGGTACTCGGGCTGAAGCCCGGCAGTGGGCCGCCGGACGTAGGCCTCAGGCTAGGCCAGGTACGAGGCCTGGTCAAAAGAGCGGGTCGGCTCTGGGTCACTGCATCAAAAAAGTGCACTTTTTTGATGCAGTGACCCAGAGCCGACCTGCTCTGTCAACCAGGCCTCGCACCTGGACTAGCCAGAGGCCCACGTCCGGCGGCCCACTGCCGGGCTGCAGCCCGAGTACCCCACCCATGACCGCACCTATTCTCAGGGCGGCGGGATGTTGCGGCAAGGTCTCGAACTCAGCCCCCTTGATAAAGAGCTTTCCAAACTGCTCTCATCACCAACGGAGCTGCAACTCAGTTGGTGATGAGAGCTGTTAGGAAAGCTCTTTATGAACCGGGCTGGGTTCGAGACCTTGCCTCAACATCCCGCCGCGCTGAGAATAGGTGCGGTCATGGGTTGGGTACTTGGGCTGCAGCCCGGTAGTAGGCCTCCAGACGTGGGACTCTGGCTAGGCCAGGTGCGAGGCCTGGTCGACAAAGTGGGTCGGCTCTGGGTCACTGCACTTTTTTGATGTAGTGACCCAGAGCCGACCCGCTCTGTCAAACAGGCCTCGCACTTGGCCTAGCCAGAGGCCTACGTTCGGCGGCCCACTGCCGGACTACAGCCCAGGAACACCACCCATGACCGCACCTATTCTCAGTGCGGCGGGATGTTGAGGCAAGGTCTCGAACCCAACCCCCTTCATAAAGAGCTTTCCTAACAGCTCTCATCAACAACTGAGCTGCAGCTCAGTTGGTGATGAGAGCTGTTAGGAAAGCTCTTTATCAAGGGGGTTGGGTTCGAGAACTTGCCTCAACATCCCGCCGCGCTGAGAATAGGTGCAGTCATGGGTAGTGTGCTTGGGCTGCAGCCCGGCAGTGGGCCGCCGGACGTGGGCCTCTGGCTAGGCCAGGTGCGAGGCTTGGTCGATAGAGCGGGTCTACTCTGGGTCACTGCATCAGTGTGCACTCATGCGTCCAATCAAACTTCTGTTATTTCCTCATCAGAGTCGTGAGGGGTAACGCTATCCGCAAGAAGTTCTCCACGAAGCGCCTATAATAGCCGGCAAGCCCCAGAAAACTCCGGATTTCCGCTACCGTAGACAGCACAGGCCAATCCTATATACCAACTATCTTCGCCGGATCCATCACAATTCCCTCTCCACTAACTATGTGACCAAGGAACGCTACTGAGGACAACCAAAACTCGCATTTGGAGCTCTTGGCATACAGTTGGCTCCTCCTCAGCATTTCCAACACCAAATGCAGATGCTTAAAGTGATCCTCCTCACTCTGCGAGTACACCAATATATCGTTGTTGGGTATTGTATCCACAACGTACCTGATTTGAAGAAGCCCCCGAGCAAGCTAAGGTAAATAGATAATGTATTTGATGAATTCTTTCAAGTTATGCTTGCAGTCATTCTACGCTAAGTACACACCAATGTCAGGGTGCAGTAGGTCAATATACACGGGTCTGCCCGACGTAATCCCTCGTTGAGCAGATTAGTGTGTTGGCCTACGTGTACTCTCTCTATTGAAGCGTACCTATTTTCAAGTACAGGGCTGTGATAATGCAAGAGCAGACAAGGAGCAAGGATGGGTCAAAGAGCAGCTCATGGGTGGAAAGACGAAATATCGTCTAAGTGATAATCGACGAGAATCACTAGTGATTCTCGCCAAATCGCCGAGAATCACTGGCTGATTCTCGCTGTCTCTATCCGGCTAAATCAGAGCGTGTCAATAAGTCAAAATCGACGAGAATCACCTTTGATTCTCGCCGAATCGACGAGAATCACCTTCGATTCTCGCTGATTCGACGAGAATCACCTTCGATTCTCGCCGATTTTGCCTTAGACGAATCTCTGAGCTCGCTGGACCGGATCAGACGTTAAGACACTGTTTTGAACCGGTTTTAGGGTTTCTTCTGGTGGGACCCACAATGGTCATAAAGGAGTATTCTACTGTATAAATACACGCATATTTTGAAGAGTAACAAGACACACAGAAAAACCAAGCCGACCCGCCGACCTTGACCTAGATCGCGAAACCAGCTCCGCCGCCGTCGCCGCTCGTGCAAATAAATCGCCGGCTTTGATCGTGGTTGCTTCCAGATCTCCCGGCGACAGAAGCTTAGCCAAGCATAGCGTCTCACGCGTCTAACCAGAGATCCTTTGTCTCTTGATTCGTTGATCGGGAAAACCTTCCCCTTCCGAATCGATCGAGACGATCAATCCTAGTGTGACTGTTGGAAGACCTTGCTAGCTTTGCTACGAAGATTGAATCTCTAAAGTACAACAGTTGCACACCGTTGTCGCCGCCGATCCCGAGAACCAAGCCGCCGCCCTTCTTGCCGCCGCAGGTTTCGGGGAGATTCTCTCCAAGTGAGATCTAGGGTTGTGGACTCTTCGTTGACTTCAAGAACACGTCATCGAACGAAGAGGGACACCTTAGTCTCCAAAAGTTGTTTGTATTTCTTGTACACTATATTTTTAGTTTTGTTGTAAAGGAACGTTGGTTCCTAGTTGTAAGGGTTGGGTGCAACCCGTGTTGTGGGAGTGTTGTCTCCTATGTGTGGAAGGGTTCCTTCCGATAGTGCAAGGATTGGATTTCAATCCTGTTGGTGAAGTGACCGAGTCGTCCCTAGTTGGGAGATAGGTCGAAGGGGGAAAGTGGATGTACCCAAATCGGGGAACCACTATAAATTGCTTGTGTCCTTTCTGTGCTGTGCTGTTTTGTTTTCTTGTGCAAGTACAATTTTAATTCCGCAAAAACGCTGCACGTCACCTATTCCACCCCCCCCCCCCCCCCCGACAAAGGTGAAGGTAGTTGACACTAAGTGGACTTTCAAGTGGTATCAAAGCGAGGTTTCTCATCAAAAAGGTTCACACCTTGAGTAGAATCCTGCCACTAGTGTCAAGAAGAAGGCAAACATCTACTATGGACGGACTCATGTACACAGGCAAGATCACAGTGTGCACCAGGCTCAACTTTCCTATCTGGAAGGAAAGGATCAGGTTCTACATGGAAGCGGTCGATCCCCGACTCTTCATGATCGTGGAGGACGGACCTTATGACCCCACGAAGGTCTCCACCATTGATCCTACCAAGAAAGTGCCAAAGAAAATTTCAGAAATGGACAAGGACGAGATGGTGCTGGTGGGACTTGACAAGAAGGCGCAGAACATTCTGGTCAGAGCGGTCGATGAATCTATGATGCAGAACTTCTGCAACTGCAGGACAGCAAAGGAGATCTGGAACTGCCTGATTATCCTAATGGAGGAAACTGATGAAGTGAGAGATGATCGGAGATCCCTCCTGAACCATAAATATGAGGCCTTCAGACAAGGGCCTAAGGAAGAGATCGAAGTCACCTTCGAGAACTTCCTCGAGATTGTCAATGCCCTCAAAGGATATGGAAGAGTGTTCACTGATGGTGAACTTAATGATAAATTCCTTAGGTCCCTTACTAAGGAATGGGACACAAAGATCTGTGCCATCCGAGAGTTTGGCAGACTAGCTGAAACAGACCCACAAATTCTGTTTGGGAAGCTGATGTCCGATGAGCTTCAACTGAACACCAAGAAAGCAGAAGAAGAAGCAGAGAAGGCTGCAGCCAAGGAAAAGACTGTGGCCCTAAAAGCCATTCACTCCAGGAAGGGCAAGGGTGCGGTTTCATACCGTGCCAGGAAAAAGGATGAGGAGGAGGACTCCGAGCCTTGCTCCTCCAGCTCAGAGTTGTCTGAGGAAGATTTCTCCCTCATCACCCGAGAATTCAAGAAGTTCATCAAGATGAGGAATCAAAGAAAGAGAGACGGATCCTCCTCCAGGCATCAGAAGAAAAATTATTCTTCTGACAAGTATGCATCTAAACCGAACAAACATCGCTCCTCTGACATTATTTGTTTTGGATGCAATAAGCCAGGACACGTCGTGGGCGACTGCCACCAAGGCAAGAGAGAAAAGGGGAAGGGAGAGGAGCACAAGTCCTCTAGAGATAAGAAGAAAGAGAGGAGCTACATTGCCAAAAAGCCAAAGACACTGAGTGAATCTGATTCATCAGACTCCAGTGATGATGAGGAAGCCTACTTCGGGCTGGTGGGTCGCTCCGACTCAGAAGGAGAATGCCCCCCATTTACTAGGAAGGTAAAAGCTCACACCCCTCTCTTCGACTCTGAATCTGATCCTGAGTCTCAGGATGATGACCCTGAGGATAGCCTTTCGGCCCGGGAAGCGGAGCTCCTCGAGAAGTATGAGCTTCTGCTCAACACTTTCGAGGAGTGTCGTAAGAGATTGAAGGCTGAGAAAAAGGAAGTGAAATTCCTTAAGGGTGAGAGTGTCTCCCTAAGGGAAGAGATAACCAGTTTGATCTCTCTCCGACAGGAGCACCTAGACCTGACTTCAAAGCATTCAGAGTCTCTTAAGCTCCTTGATCTTAAGCAGGAGGAAGTCAAAAAGTTGGAAGAACAACTTGCGGCAGAAAGGAAGATCGTCAAGAGCTTCTCTATGCCAAAAACAGTTCTTCCAGTAGTTGATACCTTCTCTGCTCAGGCCAAAGGAGCTGGCTTGGGACATGTAGGGGTATTTGGTTCCTCATCCAGGAGAAACAGGAACATAGCTTAACATAGCTTAACATAGTCTTCCTCAAATCTACTTCCAAAGATCTAGCCGACTCCACCAAGGCTCGGAATCCCAATAATTTTGGTCCCAGTAGTAGGATTCGCAGCACACCACGCAGACCATTATAAAATCTATAGACTATAGACTGCTTGTTCTCCAACTCAAAGCATGGGTAGCGGCTTATCATAAGAAATGATTGCAAATATTCATCAAGTGAGTGCGCTCCTTGCACAAAATGCATGTTCAACTGCTGACCCGATGGTCTACCAAATGTCATTTTCTCCATCACTCCACCCGTTGTTGAAGCCACATCAGGGGCAAAGGGATGTGCATTCCTTCCATGATGTGCATTAGTCACAGCGAACACCACTTCAATGACCCTTCTTATGGTTTCAAACGAAGGAGGGGTCTCGAGCACGTCGCTGGGTGCACTATATTCCTCAGAAAGCGAGCGTTGTTACGGCCTAACACCACTCCTGGTCACCTATAGTCGTACGAAACACCATTAATTTACCGAAAACAATTGCTAAAAGCAATTATAGGAACACGCAGGTTCCTCAAACATGTGTATTTTCATTCCTAAGTGGACATTCATATGTTATAACGATGACGCACACACATGTGCTCACCACGAATTAAAAGAATTCGTCTACTAATTCATTTAAGTTGATCGAAAACAGTCCTCTGATAACAAATTGTAACACCCCCTATCCGTCACATAGCATATAGCAGTAGGTCCGGCTGAGTCCCCACGCCATATACCACAAACACATCGGAAGGTTACGCAATGAAACCATCGTGCCAACAACCAACGTCCTACATAGAGTACATTCTAGCGGAAGCATTTTAAAAGTTGCAAAATAAGAACCCATCCACAGCATGAATGTCCACAACATAAATCCCAAAGGAATGAACGTATAAATACACAAGTACTTGGCCTTATGGCCTTACAGGAGTTTACTTATAAAAATAATGTCTTACAATCCTCGGCACGCAGAACGGTCACACATGAGAATAAAAGTAAACATTCATATATAGGCCTTTGAGGGCCGGCTCAGCAAAAAGGGCTTTTACCCGCTAATTGCCACTATGCTCTGCTGCACCTGCAAGCAACAATCCACCGAAGCAGTAGCAAACAAAAGAAACGGTCAGTTAAAACTGACCAAATTATAGCAACCCCGCCCCTAAACTAGGGGAGGCAATGCTCCTTCCCTGCACTTTATTAGCATAGCTTAATAGTAGTGAAATTACACATCATCACAGGCATAGGCTCGCACGGCCACACACCCCGTGCTCTCAGGGCATATTTTCGGTGAACCCGGTCAAAATCCATGGCCTCACCACTTCCCCTTGGACGGAAAATCTCATGAGCATTATGGTCTTTCTGGTCAAATCCTAAGACCCTCCATCTATGCCAATGATGAGTACCACGTACCCTAGGTCTCTCTAACCGAACGACATAGATCGGGTACGGTTCCGCCTGACCCGTTGCTCACATCGCAACGTCAATTTAAGCCATATGCGCCGGTCAAGCTTTCCCGAGTCCCAATTCGATCACACACTTTACATAACCCAGTGATGTGCAAGTTGGCTCCCAGGCCACCATGATGGCAGAATCACGCATCTGCCCAGTTTTCCTGGTACACCTTGGAGTTAGTCCCCAAGGTTCCATGTTGCAATCTACCGTGTAGAAAACCCGAAAAACAAACATCGGTGCGGAGTCTTCTCCGACAATTCATGCAATGCAACATCACCGATCGAGACCAACTTGTCCGGGTAGGCTTCACACACCATGCCTATGTTCGTTTCTCGATTCCAGACTCTACATGCAAAACAACGGGGACTATTCATATATACCCGAAGGAACACCTCACACTCACCGCATACTCGCGAGAGCGGGCTTCCTATGCAAAAGGAAAGAGGACTTCAAATGTCCAAGATGAGAATCGTTACCCTAGCATTTCTCTTTGGAGGCATGAATATCTAGATGGATGAAAAACACCGTAACAGCCCCGCCTCCATAGATCCGAACTCGGCTTGCAATTTGGGGCTCTGAAGCTCCACCGGCAACCGGAACTCTCCTACTTCTCCTTCCTTGCTCTCCCCTCTATTTAAGGTTTTAGAAAGAGAAATCTTGGAGTAGAATGAGGTTTTCAAAAACTATTCCCAGATTAAACACTGCCAGTACCAGCTAGGGCCCTTGGATCCCAAAATAAGGAAACGAACGACCACGATTCGCACTTAAAATCAGATTCCTGGGCCGAACTCGGCTTGTGACATGCCTGTTTCCAAGGCCGTGTTCCTCAATCAACGCCAAAACCATCTCATCCAGACCATGACACGGGCTCTCGACACGCCTATGTCACACCTAACATGCCCGTGTCATTCAGTACACGCCCGTATTGTGGGGCATGTTCCTCCATCGACACAGGACCACACACAACCCGAAGAGAACACAGGTACTCGACATGCCCGTGTCACATTTAACATGCCCGTGTCAAACCCGAACACTCCTGGGCTCCTAGCCATGTTCCTCCCTCGAAATAGCTCGGCTAACAGCTCGAGCAGGACACGGCCTGGGACAAGCCCATGTCTCAGGCCGTGTTCGCTATCTCGACGATCGTCGACTGCAGTTTTGTTGACCACACGGCCAGATCGTCGAACACGAGCATGACACGGCCCTGGGACATGCCCTTGTCCTAGGCCGTGTGACCCCTACCAAGTCCCAAACATGGCTCAAAATGCTATCCGTCCCTCTTTTGAGTTTCGGGGCGTTACAAAGGTGACCCGCGCAATTAATTTTAGTTGTTCTAAAACAAAAACTCAACCCCCAAACCTTTGTTGCGTTTGAAATCACTTTACAACATAGAAGATCACACTCCCAATCTGCTCTCCTTGAGAGATTCGATACTCGGAGGATACCTCCCCAGTTTATTACTTGATGACGATCCGTGCACTTGCCGATATTGCATAAAGTTTTTGGCGCTGTTGCCGGGGAGTACAACAGTTGTGTGTATTTTTATATTGAAAAAGTTGTTGCAAGTGTTTTTGGCATTTTGATCGATTTTTTTGTTGTATTATAGATCCAAACCCCAGCGATAGAGGTGAAGATCTTGGAGTTGATCTTGAAACAACACGAGCGAGGCGAGCCCGCCGGCGTGCTGCTGCTGCTGAAGGAATAGAAAGAATGGAAGATTTAGGTCAAGGAGGAGATGGCCTCGGTGAACCGGTCGGTGAGGACCAGGAGGAGGTCTGACCCCACATTAGGACAATTTGCGACTTCACAACCCCTACCGCGGGATGTGTTTACCATGGTTTCGGCCCGACCATCGTGAACCACGACTTCGAGATAAAGTCTGCCATCCTCAACATGATGCGCAATAACACGCAGTTTTTGCGCCTGCTAAGTGAGGATCCGCAGCTCCATCTAGTGGAATTCTAGGAGATCTGTGGCACCTTCCGCTATGCTGGTATTATAAATGACATGGCGAAGCTAAGGATGTTCCCATTTTCGCTAAGGGACGAGGCGAAAACTTGGCTCCACACTATTCCTCCCGGGACTGCGACTACGTGGGAGGCTCTTTCCTCGAAGTTCTTAGCCAAATTCCACCTGGTGGACAAAATATTGAATGCCCGAAGGGATATAGACACCTTGCGATAGCTGGACTAGTAAACATTATCTGAAGCCTGGGTGAGATTTGCTGATCTGCAGCGTCGAACCCCCCAACACGGCTATGAGCCGTGGAATTTGGTTGAAATATTTTATTTTGCCTGTTGAGCCTAATTGCGGGGCCACGATCGACGCGGCTGCTGGAGGTACTATCATGAACCTGAATCTCGATGAGGCTTTACGACTCCTTCATGACAACATTTATCATAGCATGTATTGGACTGCTAGAAGAAATGTACCTAGGGGTGCAAGAATTTTGTTTGAGGTGATGGCTCGTGTCAGGGTTTTGGAAACCCCGACCATCATACATTTGAGTCCCCAGTTGGGGAAGCTTTTGTTGATCCCTGGAGTATATCTGCTGACCAGAGTGTGAAGTTTATAAATAATCATTACCGCGCTGCTCCTTATAACAATGCTTATAGCCCGAATGCGAAAAATCATCGAAATTTCTCCTAGAACCAAAATGGTCTCGGTCAAAGGTGGCAGGGAGGTCAGCATCAGATTGATGCTTAAGCTTCTAATATCGAGCAGCGACCGCTGTAATGGAGTTATAATTAGAACGAGCATGGGATGCGAAAGAGTGCGGTAGAAGAGAAGATGGACAAATTTGTGGAGATGGCTCAATCCAACATGGCCACTCAGACCTCCTCCACGAAAAAAAATCCCCACGAGCTAGTGGGGCGACGTTGCAGTTTAACTCGAGCGGCATCACCTGGGCATCTAAGGTTTATTTGCCTTTACCGTCGTCCCTTCCCTCTATGATCCTGAATGAATTCGAAAAACTGTAGGATTTGAATGTTGTGTTATCTAACGGTTTGACTAGTGTTGTTGAGACAGGTGAGTTGCAAAAATGGGAAGACTTGGCGGTTAAAGTAGCAGAAATGTTGAAGATAGCTGAAGGGGAAACAAAAGCGGAGTTTCTTGGAGTGCAGCAAGTTGCGGATGAGAAGGTTAGTGAGCGGAGTGAAAGGCACATTGCTGAGACTAAGGAGCAGAGCACGGCTGTTGAAAGCGTGCATAAATTAGAATCAAAAACATATATCGAGCCAAATGATTTGCGTAAAACTATAAAATAGGTTACATGTGCATATCTATCACCCGCCGCGGGTGAGGAATGGATGCCTCCGGAAGGGGAAAGCTAGAGCAACCTCTGAATTGGATGGAGTGGTTGTACCGCTATGACGATCTCCATCAGTGGAATTGCAAAAAAAAGAATTGCGAATGCGCAAGGTGCTTGATTTTTCCTGCCGGTACGAGAAGGAAAAGGTGAGGGGCAGGGGAGATTCGTCTTCCCTGGGCCCTAAAGCTTACACTTCTCCCTCATCTCGCGTGTCAGGGGGGATCTGTCACAAGTTAGCAGTTAGCTGAGATGTGAAGGATCTCCCCCTTTTATTATATTATTTGCTTAATGTTGTGTGTGAAGTTTTAGACTTAATCGTTGCATTCTGCACTTATGTTCTTGAACTATATATAAAATTGCTAATACAGGTATTTGGTCCACTTTAAGGATGGTAAAGAAAAGTGGCTCCTGGGAGACAACCCATTATTTTGTTTTTGTTTTTTTTTTGCATATTGTTTAATATGGATTGTTGTGCTTGGAGGTATTTTCTTTTGCAGGTGGAGTTCATTCGGGTCGTGGACTTTCAACAAAAATTAACGTCAATCTTCTAGTTTGCTCATTTCTGAGCATTGGGTAACCCCTTCTCCTTACTTACTTTTTAATTTCACGATCACATTATGGTGTTAGGATGTTTAGGCTAAGTATGGTGGGGAGAGTTATGAGGGGCACTCACGAACGTGCATTAAACCATTATCATTTTAGAAGAATATATTTAATTATTGTCTATGATGATTGATATTGCATACCACTGCACCATACTTGAGCGCGTGCTTGAACAGGGGCACGTCGTGAGTTTTATCGTCACTTGTCTGCGATTTGGAAAATTTTGGCGCTGTCCTAGGATTGTGAGGCGGAGTAAAATGTTTCCTCCATGAGTGCTCTTAATCGATTGCTCATGTCTCATTTAGGATTACGTGTAGAATTAGAATCTTTTAATGCTCATAGCGTATTTTATTTCTATTGGCATAAATTTTGTTTATTCTACTCTCCTACTTCTAATCCGGTGTGAATCAAACAGTATCGTAGGGATGTGTGTCGACATCGCTAGCCTCATATTGCACGAGTCGGGAGGAAGGATTGCCTTTCTCGGAGTCTAAGAACATGCCACTACCTACTCTCGAGCATGGGTACATGGTTAGTGAAGTGCGCGCGTGATGTAGGTCGTCACTTTGTTCTAGTTTGAGCCTTGTACCATTACCAATGTCTATCCGTTGCTATCCCCGTTGATCCTGTGCCTTCCTTTGACATCCCGACGACTTGCTACCAAAGCCATATAGTCTTTCCTACTCGCACACCCGAATGTGGTCGCTCGGTTTGTTTGTTTTATTGTAGTTTTGTATCTGTTATATGTGGCTGTTATTCGGGACCTTTGTGTTGCTTGTGGTGTTACCGGGTTTTCGGATCGTTTTGGTTATTTGTTTAAATAAAAAAATGAAATGAAATGGAAATGAAAATTCCCAATGTGAAACAAAAGAAAAAAAATTTGTTGTAGAGTTGTGGTTTTATGGTTGTGAAATTTTGTTGTATTGTGTTCGTTATGAGCGTGCATGCACCGTTAAAAGTCCAAGTCTGGTGGTGCGCTGAACTTGTTTGGCATTTCGTGTAGCTGTGTGTGTTTTCGGGCGGTCTCATTTTGGGTGTGCATATCCGTCATTTTATCTTTGTATACCCCACCTTCGCCTACGCCTCAATTATACTCCAAGTCCTACGGATTTGCGCTTGAGTCAAACTAGTGCCGTGGAGAGAGTGTGAACGGGCGAACATATGGTATTCAACATTGGTGAATTCCTTTGGAGGTTATCCCGATCCCTTGCTTTGGCAAAGCTCAACTCAGTGATTGTCTGCTTTCTCCTTGCGCATGACCGAATGATTCCCCTCGATTCTATAGTAGTGTAGTAATAATATTTTGATATGACTTTAGAAATATATAGGTTATTCGTGCATAATTAGAAATTCCTTCTATGGTATTCCTATAAGCGTGAGCATGCAATTACGCATGTTACTCCGCTGGGCAGCTATAGGACAGCTATGCTGTTTTTCTCGTCCACGTTAGGGATGATTTGCTCGGGACGAGAAAATGTTTATGTCTGGTGGTGTGATGAGTCCGAATTATATATGATTTTTCGGACACATCTGGGCTTATTATCTTGCATATGCACTACTATTTCAGTAGGAAACGTCGTATATTTGATTAGGGCTTCACTTAGTCATTGTTGCAATGTTTCGGCCCATTTTTGTTTGCGAATTGCACCGGGATGTCGGGGGTAAGTACTGGGGTACTCTTCATGCGGCTTTGGTTATTTTAATTTTTATAATTGTGTTGGGAGCTTTTTCTCCAGCTATGGTTTTTGCTGTGTAGGTGGTTAGTTTTCCCCCAAATCAGGAATTCTGACATGTGGAAAACGCACGGTCGTGTGATTCCTTAACGCACGCTTTCTACAAAGTCATGCATTTTCTGCAAGTTTCTCGGGAGGATTGACCAACCCATGCGATTTCTTCATGCACGGTTTCTTATGAACCGTGCGCGAAGGAGACGCACGGTTTTCCTGTTGCTGTCAAGTTTTATAGCGCTTTGTGGTTAATCGTGCAATTTGTTCACGCACAGGAAGAAGTTCCCGTGCGCGAGTAAAATGCACTGTTCCACCTGCTTTCCAGGAAATACAATGCTCTGTGGTTATACGTGCATTTTCCTTCACGCACGGGCAGAATAGTCTGTGCGAGAGTAAAACGCACGGGTCAACTCATCTTCGTCTGCAACCTTTGTCCTGGAAGTTAATATCGCACGGTTAACGCATAGTCATGCGCCAAACCGTACGTGACCATTTTTCTGACCTGCTTCTATTTAAGCTCTGGAGTTGACTAGAGCAAGGGGATTCCTCCATTTCCACTGCTCCGAGCGGGAAAATCTTCCTCCTGCCGTTTTTTACACTCTCCTCCTTGGGGAGGTCGTCCGGCCACCATTCTTCCTCCAAACTTCACCGCATGCGAAGAACTTCCATTTTTTTCTTCATCTCCATCTCAAGAGGAGCATTTGGAGCTCCTTCTCGCTGCCATTGGAGTGCTTTCTGGCTAATACCCGCCATCATGGATCGTGAAGAAGACGGGGAAAACACCTTTGAAGTAGGTGACAGTCCTTCAAGCTTCCTCTGACGTCAACTACCGACTGAGCCCGGACGAAGACTGACAACCTTCGACTAAGGCCGAGAATCGTGGCTATCCTTCATGCATTGGGTTGTAAATCTCCTCTTTACTTTCATTTGGATGTTGTTTCTATGCTTTGGATGTTAGCTAAACTTGTTAGGAACTCTTAAAAATGTTCATGGTGGTTTACTATTGCAAATGTTGTGGTATTTCATAGATTGGCTTTACTTCATCTACTTGCTTTGAGTTGTTGCTTGGTGATATGCCGCAATAATGTGTGTTTGTGGCTGGCATGGCGAAGAAGTATTTTTGACCCTCAACGGTTACAAACACACGCCCTAATACTCATCGGAGTATTCCATCATTGTGAAGCGATGAAGGCGACCCACGTAATTAATTTTAGTTGTTATAAAATAAAAACTCAACCCCCAAACCTTTGTTGCGTTTGCAATCACCTTCCAATGAGTCGAAACTGTGCAACAATGACTAAGTGAAGCCCTAATCAAATATACGATGTTTCCTATTGAAATAGTAGTACAGGTGGTTAGTTTTCACCCAAATCAGGAATTCTGACATGTGGAAAACGCACGGTCATGTGATTCCTTAACGCACGCTTTCTACCTAATCATGTATTTTCTGCCGGTTTCTCTGGAGGATTGACCAACCCGTACGATTTATTCATGCACGGTTTCTTCTGAACTGTGCGTGAAGGAGACACACGGTTTTCCTATTTCTGTCATGTTTTATATCACTCTGTGGTTAATTGTGTGATTTGTTCACGCACGGGCAGAAGTGCCCGTGCGCGAGTAAAATGCACGGTTCCACCTGCTTGCCAGGATATTCAGCTCTCTGTGGTTACCCGTGGATTTTCCTTCACGTACGGGCAGAAGCGTTCGTGCTAGTGTAAAATGCACGGGTCAATTCATCTTCCTCCACAATCTTTCTCCTGGAAGTTAATATCACACGGTTAACGCACGGTCGTGCACCAAACCGTTCATGACCATTTTTTCTGACCTACTTCTATTTAAGCTCTGGAGTTGACTAGAGCAAGGGGATTCCTCCATTTTCGCTGCTCTGAGCGGGAAAATCTTCCTCCAGCCAGTTTTTACACTCTCCTCCTTGGGTAGCTCGTCCGGCCACAATTCTTCCTCCAAACTTCACCACAAGCGAAGATCTTCCGTTGTTTTCTTCATCTCCATCTCAAGAGGAGCATTTGGAGCTCCTTCTCGCTGTCATTGGAATTCTTTCCGGCGACTACCTGCCTTCACGGATTGTGAAGAAGACGGGGAAAACGCCTTTGAAGTAGGTGACAGTCCTTCAAGCTTCCTCGGATGTCAACCACCGACTGAGCCCGGACGAAGACCGATAACCTTTGACTATGGCTGGGAATCGTGGCTAGCCTTCACGCATTGGGTTTTAAATATCCTCTTTACTGTCATTTGGATGTTGTTTCTATGCTTTGGATGTTAACTAAACTTTCTAGGAACTCTTAACAATGTTCATGGTGGTTTACTATTGCAAATGTTGTGGTGGTTCATAGATTGGCTTTACTTCCATTACTTGCTTTGAGTTGTTGCTTAGTAATATGCCGCACTAACGTGTGTTTATGGTTGGCTTGGTGAAGAGGTGTTTTCGACCCTCAACGGTTACGACCATACGCCCTAATACTCATCTGAGTATTCCACAAATGAGAAGTGCTGAAGGCGACCCGCGTAATTAATTTTAGTTATTCTTAAACAAAAACTCAACCCCCAAACCGTTTTTGCTATTGCAATAACTTTCCAATGAGGAAGATCATAGTCCCAATCTGCACTCCTCGAGAGATTCGATACTCGGAGGATAACTCTTCCAGTTTATTACTTGACGACGATCGGTGCACTTGCCGAGATTGCATTAGTGACCTTGAGGGTGTGTCAACCAGATGGATTAGATCTTCTATCATCTGACAAGTGAAACATGGAGGCAGAGATTGGAGGAAAGGTATTCGAAGTGCCGGAGTTGATTCTAGGGATGCTGGACTTCAATTTGATCCTGGGCATGACTTGGTTGCATTTGAATCACGCCCGGATTGATTGCCCTTCAAGGAGGATCACCATATGACATGGGGATACCGACATCATCATAGAAGGTATTAGACCTGTTTCCCATACTCTATTATCATCAGTGCAGGCTATTAATGCACATGAGCAGGGAAATGAGGTGTACAAGATCTATTTTGAGATGGTGGAGGTGGATGCCTTCGTTGTTGATATTCTAGTAGTTCGGGATTTCTCCAACGTATTCCCAGAGAATTTTCCCGAACAACCTCCGACTAGAGACATGGATTTTCGGATCTAGTTTGTACCAGGACCGAGACTTGTGTTTCGGTCACCTTATCAGATGGCATCCAAGGATCTAGCAGAGTTCTAGACTTAATTACAGGAGTTGGTGGAGTCGGGTATTATCCAGCCAAGTTCATCTCCATGGGGATCATCAGTGTTGTTTGTGAAGAAAAAGGATGGGTCTTTGCGGCTATGCATTGACTACTGGGAATTGAATTGACTAATAGTACGGAATACGCATTCGTTTCCCTAGATTGATGAGCTAATTGAACAACTACAGGGAGCCATATAGTTTTCCAAGCTCAACTTGAGGTCAAGATACTACCAGCTCCGCATTCAGGAAGAGGATATACCAAAGACGACCTTCAGTTCTCAGTATGGAGTATACGAGTTCTCGGTAATGCCCTTCAGGCTCAAGAATGCACCTTCCTCATTCATCAGTATGATGAACCGTGTGTTAGAACCATACTTTGATATGTTTGTCAAAGTCTTCATTGATGATATATTGATCTATTCCCGGACGAAGGAGGAGGACTCCCCGCATTTGGCTCTTGTGCTAGGCAAACTAAGAGAGCATCAGATGTACGTGAAGTTCTCCAAGTGCCAGTTCAGGCTACATGAGTTTGTATTTATGGGGCACACGATCAGTGGAGCTGCGTTGGCTGTGGACCCGGCCATGGTACATGCAGTTAGAGATTGGTCGCGGCCCAAGTCAGCTTCAGACATCCGTAGTTTACTGGGACTAGGGGGATACTATCGAAAGTTCATGGAGGGGTTCTCGAGGATAGCGCTTCCCCTCATGTACTTGATGTAGAAGGATACAGCTTTTACTTCGACCAAGAAGTGCGAGGCAGCATTTCAGGAGTTGAAGGACAGGCTCACCTCCTCACCCATCCTTGCACTTCCATCTGTGAAGGAAAGATTTCATATTTATACTGACTCATCATATTAGGGGATGAGTTCAGTCCTGATGCAGCATGGACACGTCATCGTATATGCTTTGAGATAGCTGAAGAAGCACGAGCAAAACTACACCGCACATGATTTTGAGCTCGGGGCAGTGGTATTCGCGTTGAAGATTTGTAGGGATTATTTGTATGAGATTCATTGTGAGATCTTCTCAGATAACAAAAACATCATGTATATTGATACGAAGAAGTATCTAAATCTATGCTATAGGAGATGGCTTGAGTTTCTGTGTGATTACGACTACATGATGCATTATCACATAGGGAAGGCAAACACTGTGGCGGATGTCTTGAGCTGGAGAGCTGGCACTACTGGACTAGAGCCCAGGGTGATGGCTATGGAGCTAGTATAGATGATGGAGGATATGCACATTTCCATAATTTATAGGGTTGAGTAGGATGTTTATCGGGAGTACTTGGCCTCCCTAAACATTGTTTGCAACATACGATACCATATCTGGGCACAGCAGAGATAGGATGCAGCTTTGGAACATGCATTCAGAGCCCTGGAAGGGGGTAATTCAGAGGATTATTCACTAAGTGATGACATAGTTCTTTTTCGTGGACACATTTATATACCTGTAGGAGGTGGCATCTGGGAGGACATACTCAGGGATAAATATTGCACTCGGTACTCAGAGCACCCCAGAATCACTGGGATGACAGAGGTCCAGCGGAGGGACATGTATTGGTAGGGTATGAAGAGTGAGATCATAGATTATGTGATACATTGCGAGACTTGCCAGCGAGAAAAGGTGGAATGCAAAAGCCCAGGATGGATACTATAGTCGTTGCTGGTGCCAGAGTGGAGGTTTGAGGATAGATATATGGATTTCGTTCACAGTTTGCCTTTCTCTCACTCTGGGCACGATTAATATGGGTCATCATCGATAGATTGACCAAGGTGGACCGATTTATACCGATCAAGAAGGATAACCCAGTTGCAGTTTTGGTGAGCTTGTTTGTGGAGCAGTTTGTCTGCTACCACAGCATCCCTCAGACGATTGGCTCAGACCGTGACAGTCCGTTCACTACTAGGGAGCGGAGAGTGGGGTAGGCGTACTTGAGTTCTCAGCTTGCTTTTAGCACTGCTTTCCATACACAAACCGACGGCCAGACAGAGCAATGGTAAAGATTGTTGCCACTGATAAAGTTCTACTACAACAATAATCACCAGGCGAGCATTGGGATGCTGCCATATGAGGCCCTATATGGTAGGAAGTGCCAGACACCACTATCTTGTGTCCGAGATGAGGATCTGCAAGCTCTTAGATCAGATTATATTGAGGATACAAACACTCATATATGGCTGATCAGGGATCAGATGCTGGAGGTGTAGAGCAGACAGGCCAAGTATTACAATGCGAGGCATCAGAAGGTGGATTTTCAGGTGGGCAACAAGGTATTCTTCAAGATACGTACTATGCATGGTGTTTCTCGGGTGCGGAGGCACTAGAAGCTATGCCATAGATTTATGGGACCATACTTGATCCTGGTGCGGATCGGTCCTTTGTCTTTCCGACTGGAGATGCCGCTAGAGTTACGGAACCTGCAAGACATCTTCCACGTCTCCTCGCTTCAGTGAGAACTACTTCGGCCAGAGAAGCATATCAACACTACAGCAGGCCCAGTGGCACCTGATAGATCAATTCATTTGGAGGCATTCCGGATCGATGACACGGCGATCAGAGTGCTTCAGAAGAAGAAAGTTCCCTTGGTCAAGGTGTTGTGCTCCAACCACAGATATGAGGAGCACACCTTGGAGCCGATCGATCTGATGTGGTAATAATATCAGGGACTCTTCACCTCAGGTATATCATAAGTATTTTTGAAAAGTTCTTAAATTCTTGTGCATAGGAAACACCATAGACCCGAACTTGAATTCTGCGGACAAAATTATTTTTTTTGTTTATTGGGATATGTAACATTCCATTTCCTTCTAGACCCCTTAAATTAGATTAGGGTAGAACATGTGTCAAGTGAACTCAACGCCATGCCCTTTAACTTGGGAAAATTGTTCTGGATTAAACATGCGTCGAGTGAACACGATGACATTTGACGAAGCATCGAGTGAGTTGAGTGAACTCTACGCCACACGATGAAGTGTTGAGTGCGTCGAGTGAACTTAACGCCAATCGATGAAGCATCGAGTGGACTCAATGCCATGCACTTTAAATTAAAAAAATTGTTATGGATCAGTAAGCGTCGAGTGAACACGACGCCATTTGACAAAGCTTCGAGTGCGTTCAGTGGACTCAAGGACATGCTCTTTAACTTATAAAACTTGTTCTGGATTAATAGGCATCAAGTGAACACAACATCATTCAACGAAGCATCAAGTGCGTTGAGTGAACTAGTTGCTATTCGACGAAGCATCGAGTGAACGCGACACCGTTCAATGAATCGTCGAGTGATACTAGACGATTTTTGACATAGGATATTTTTTGGTCTGGTTCACCAGGTTTTTTGGATAAAACTCTGATAACGTATTTGAACTTGAACCCTTCAACAAACCTATTTGATACATTGATCATCTCAAGAAGGCCTATTTAAAGCAATGATTGGCGATCAAATACAAGGGTGACACGTGGCAAGCAACTTAAACCCTAACTCTTTTTATAAAAGGGAAGATACAAAACCTAACTGTTACTCCCATTTCTACCAAGCCCGCCATCACCATTGTTGAGCCAGAGGAGTGGGAAATGACTCATTGAGTTAAGCTTTAGCCGAAGAATCAAGCATTGGAGCTAACACGCCGAAGCATGGATTCTCCATGGCGCACCACCACCAAACCCGCCGCCAAGAATGATTAAGGGTCCATTTCTCTTCCCCACCCTCGATGCTTGTTTTCTAGATCTACTAGGAGACATATCATGCACAACTAAGGCAGATGCCATGAGAGGAAGAGGTAGAAATACCAAGCTTTTCTTCTTGCTCGGGTTTGCCGGAGCAGATGCCTCCGGCAGCCATCGCACCGGGAAACGCTAGCCAACACCTTATGGAGGTCGTGGCAATAATTGTTGGTGGTGGAAGTGGCCCAGGTGGCCGGAAATGAGAGATCAACATTGCCCAGCTCTAGATGGTCTGGGCCATCGGCTCAGTGTAGAAGACAATGGGATGTCGTTGAATAAAGTTACATTAAACTATATTGTCATTAATTATTTTTTCTCATTTATTACAGTATTTTGAATATTATTTGTAGGCCCAATAGATGCAAATTAAAAAATGGTCACCAACATGAAGCTGGTACATCTATGTCTTACCTTTAATTTGACATCCTAAACATACAATTTGGAGCAACGTAGCTCCTTGTAGGTTCAGACTAGTAGGACTGCTCCTTAACTACGGCAGAATGTCAAAATGGATACCTAAGCTAAACTATAATTCTACATGCAGTGAAATTTAGTTCATGCAAGTGTGTATAACATATTTAGACTATGTCCAAAAAATCATAATTTTTTGGAGGACATTTTCCTATAGTTTTAGTCAAAAAATAAATTTATTTAATAAGTGTAATTTAGGGAGTTTTACAACTCCAAATACCACCAAATTTGGTTGGCATGGCTGTAAGGTCATCCTATGGTTTTGGTAAAAATTTGGAACCATTTGGGTCTCTGTATGTTAAAGGATCCAACATGTACGATGAAGGTAGATTTGTAAATAGTTTGTAAATTATAAAATGGGAATTTAGCCCATTTGGCCCAATGTATGTCCTTGAAATTTTCTACAATGACTTATGGAGATAAAATACTCCTTTCATGAGAATATTGGAATTTTTGGAATCAAAATCCCATAAGTTGGAATTATTTCAAAATTAGCACATTTAGGTGTTTAAATCAAAAATAGGGCTACTGACCTTAGAAAATTTCAAATTGTTGATCCAAGCCCCAATAGGTCATTTCACTTCTCTGGAAAATATATGACCATTTTTGAGAGTTATTCCATGTATAAATAATGTAATTACTTTTTTACCCTTATTGGACATTGATCAAAAACATTAGCAATGGTTCATAGAAAATTATGAGAAAATGTCTAAGCACTTATTCCTACAATATGAAACCATGTAAATATTATTAAGATTTTTGGATGAATATTTATGATTAATATTATAATAGTGACATTTTTGTAATTATTTTAACATTTAAATGTCTTAGGTCAAATTATTGAGTTTTAGTATGAAAATCTGCTTTAACCTTTATCTTGTTAATATAAGTGAGTGTAAATTTTCCCTGAATTTTTACATGATTATTTTTAGTACTTCATTTGGAAAAGGAAGACAATGGGATTTTGAGCTTAAATGGAAAATAATAGTTAAATCAAAGTGGAAAATAAGGATTTTTGTTGAACAAGCATTTTTAACCTATATGAACATCAAATAATATATTTAGACCTAATGGACCACTGGTTAGAGTAGTTTATGTTCAAAGTGACCTAGGTCACTTAATTAATTAATTTAAATTACGGTACAAAATAATTATAAATATGATGAAATTCTGAATGATCAATATTATAAATATGACAAACCCATGATAAAAAAGTTTGAAGGTTTTGGCCCAAGGAATTGAAAGTCATCTCATATGGGTCAGAATTAGGTCATGGGTTGCGCTTAGTAAGAAGTGACGAGTAACACTAGGACCCACAGGGAAATGATGGGTGGATGGACTGAGAGATGAATTGGGAAGTTGAATACTTGCTTGGTGTCTCAAGTATGTCACTACATTGTAATGAGTGTTAGAGTGTAACCAACAAGGAGACTATCTATAATGGGGTACAACAGAGGACCATCACTCTCCCAATCAGCACCTTAAGTCATTAGGTTTACTCAGGAGTAATAATGAAATTGGGATATTAATAATGGGTAGACACTAATAAAAGTATGTCTCCTTTAGAAAGGGATCTTTGAGCTTCAGCCCATCGTAGTTACTAGTACCCTCGAGAGCCCTTCACCCGACATGCCATGGGCAGTCCAAGGATTAACCCTAAGATGCTATTTATAATAAGAATTATACATGAGTAGTCTAATAGGTTAAGGGAACAATGTGACAAACTCACCCGTATAGGGTTGGAGGGTTTGAGGAATGGTTTATTCCTACGAGCAGGATGGTCAGATGTTTGAAAAAGGATGGGTTTAGTTCTACGAGCTGGAGGATCGAGAGGAATACTTCAAGACGGGTTGGTCCTGCGAAATGGAGGCACGAGTTTCTAATGACTTGCTTGTGTATAGAACATATTTTTGGCGGGTCATGTGGTACTGGCCAGTCATCACATTGATGGAAGTATGGTGAATCTAGTGAGATATGATAGTTTTAGGAGCCACTAGGTTGTTTTATACTGCGATCTAAAGGACAATCACCGATAACGCACACCGACCAAAAAGACTGAATGGGACAACCAGCAAATTAGTACGTAGAGACTTGAGAGTGCACCTCAGACATGTAAAGAGGCGTACAAAGGGTCTAGCCCGGTAGTGTGTATACTTGACTTGGTAGTGGAGATGCCCGCTCTATTGCTGCCATAGCCACAACAGTGGTACAAGAGAGTTCAGCTAACTCCAAAAAGTGGGAACAAAAGGTCTCTGAACATAGAGTCGTGTGTGTGAGTTGCACATGTATGAATCAAAACCTACATAACTCATCATATCATAACATACATACTTAGGGCATACGCGCTGCGGATCCTAATCATATAAAATAGTGTGGGGTTGTTTATATGATATGTTATATTTATGAAACCTTATGTTATAAGTTTGTATGGGCATTCATATAAGTTAAGGTACTCCTATGATTTTATTGAAGTGATAGATAGTTTACTTTCTACTCAATCTCTTTACTTTACTTACAACACTTTCTTTTTGTTCTACTTTACTTACTGTACTTCTTTTCATTACTGCTTTACTTACTCTACTTATGTTATAAGAACTGTTAGTATAATTAAATAACTGTTACAAATATGACCATGATAGAATAATCACACTATCACCTACTTCCATTTTGTATTACGTTGTTGTCCTCCACTTTCGTCCTCCCGCTCGGTGCCTAGGAGTCGCGGGGGTGAGGCGACGAAAAAATGGGTTAGTCTTTATGACTAACGATCGGATGTGACCGTATCATTTTTGGAGCTCGAGGAATTGGAGCACCAGTACGACCAGTAGGACGAGGTGGTTGGACCTGAGGAGCAGATACCACGTACTACTATTGCAGCTCAGTGTCAGGTGATGATGGGTGTTTTACTTCCACTTCTGAATAGTGATGTTGAGAGAGAGAGAGAGAGAGAGATTTGATTCCATTTTGGCATGTACCGGGCATAATCCATAAATTGCATTTTCAATACTTATTTTGGACTGATGTACCTTTCATTTATATATATTATGATGACATTGCAGTGACTTGTGGACTTGCTAGTTTTAATTTACTACTTTTTGTACTTCTTTTCTCACTTTGCATACTGGTTGAATGATTGTACTAGCTAGCAGGATCAGCATCATGTGGTGTCGACTATCTACAAAGATATTGTCACCGTAAGGCGGAGGTTCAAGGCATAAGACCGGGTAACCCCCTTAGTAAGGGTGAGTGGGTCTTACATTAGAAGGTTTTCACGAGTTTACTTCAGGTACTCGCATTATATTTTAAATTTACCTTCATTTGACATCTCTTTTGCAGAGATTAGCAGGCGTATGCGAGTTCACTTCAGGTACTCGTGTTATATTTTAAAATTACTAGATGTTGAATTCTCCATTGAATAGATTAGCAGGTATTCACGAGTTCACTTCAGGTACTCTTATTATAGTTTAAATTTACCTACTTTTGACTTCTCCTTTGCAGAGATTAGCAAGTGTTTTTGAGTTCACTTCAGGTACTCGCAGTATATTTTAAATTTACATGCTTTTGACTTCTCCATTCTAGAGATTAGTAGGTATTCGCGAGTTATCTTCTAGTACTCGCGTTATATTTTAAATTTACCTACTTTTGACTTCTCTTTGGAAAAGATTAGTAGGTGTTTGCGAGTACACTTCGGGTACTCGAATTATATTTTAAATTTACCAGCTTTTTACATCTCCTTTTTAAAGGTTAGCTAATGTTTATGAGTTCACTTCAGGTACTCACATTATATTTTAAATTTACTTGCTTTTGACCTCTCTTTTGTAGAGATTAGCAGGTATTTGTGAGTTCACTTCAGGTACTCGCATTATATTTTAAATTTACCGTCTTTTTACTACTATTTTGATGGCTCGCGAACAGAACCTTATGTGGGTGGTTGGTTTGATGAGTCGATTGTCACGGGCTTGCTAAGGGAGGCAAGTGCACATATCACAAGTAATACAGAATATTTGTGGGAATATCCAGATCGTAAATTTCCAGGGAATGGGTTGATTATCCCTACTGCTCCGAAAGCAATATTATTTTACCGAAATAGTAAGTTGTTGATTTTAACTAAAATAGGACGAAAATGGATTTAGATTAAAGTCGATGAAGAGATAACACTCGGTATTGAATTACGTTAGGATTAAAAATAGATTTGAATAACTAGAGAACTAAAGTTTCAATTTAATTAAAGCGGAAACTTGGCTGTGGAGGTTCCAAAATAATGAGATCACCTATCTCTAGGAATATCGCTCACGTGAACATTAAGACTATTCGACCGGGCTCTCGTCCGATGAAGGATACCTCTTAATGCCCGCAGTAAGCTAAGAACCCCGATATTGGGTGGGGAACCCAATCCAGTAGAGTTAGCCACCTCCTCTCTCGAGGGTTAGTGTGGAACTCTCTTTCCCAAGGGGTGAACAGTCCATACGCACGGCCTCTCGGCTAACTAGCGTATGGATAACGGAAATAGAGCCCACACATCGATATGTGGTTCTACGCATCGTTAACCCGGGGTAAACCTTAAATTTTTAATTAAATAGAAAAATAAGACCTTTAGTTATTTAAAACATTTTTTTATATCTCAATGCTCCTTGATAACGAGGGCTAAAAGCGGTTAGCCACTCATCGGAATAGGGATAGCTTGAGTTTGGTTAGGTGAGCATTCTAATCTATTTGCTGAAGGGTTATAAAGAGAATAAGAAGAAAAGCAAGATAACCTAATATTAGAAAAGTTACTACATATAAAAACACCTGCACTCATCCAAACACATAATAACGAGACAGAAATAAAACTAAGTTACAAGTAAGAGCCAATTGCATAATTGAAATTGCAAGTCCCACTCAAACGAGTGGGCGAGAAATATAAGCTGAAAATTTACAAGTCCTACTCAAACGAGTAGGACTGAAATGAAAGTGAGTCCTACTCAAACAAGTAGGCGGAAATTAATGTGATTACAAGTCCTTCTCAAATATTAATGGTCATGTGTGGAGAGTGTCCCGGGGAGACTAGTCCCCTTCTGTGAGACTGATAAGAATGCCAAGCATGGGGCAAGCCCGGGCAATGAGGCCATGAGCGGGTGGGGTCCAGCAAGGCTTCTTAGAATGGGTCAGTGTGTTAGATGGAATCCTAACATGAGAAGTCAGAGCTTGCAGGCAAGCCAGGGTCTAAGACTATGAGTGGGTGGGGCCTTGGAAAGACTTCCGTGTGGCGGCTTGCATGTTGCTCGGGGAATTGTAGTGCCCCCTTTGTTTGCGGCTTAATGCCAATGGGGAAACGATGAGTACCCAGATGATGTGATGATGTACTAGATGCATACGCGTTAGGGTGCCTTGGGTGAAGCCCGGGTTTTGCATTCATGCTACATAGTAGGCCCCTTTTCTTTATATGTTCAACAGTAGAGAACGTGCATGTTGTTTGAGACAACCAAGCCTGTTCATTAGTGCTATACTTGTTTTTGTATATTGTATACGAAGTGCTGACTTGCAGGTTGGAGGGGTACCCCAGGGTCCGTTAGGGGCGGTCGGGAGAAGATGTGTTTATTACACAGTTTGAGGTGAGCCTTTGCTGACCCACGCTACAGCAAAATTTTATAAAGCAAGGATCGCAAGCAGGAGCTAGCTCGCCGGCCAGAAAGGCCTAAGCCTCATGAATTGTTACCATCCTTGCAATGGCTTTACTTTTGTGTTTTTGTATGTTTGATGTTGTTGACTTCCGGCTTGCATGCCGAGGTAGCTTAGGTGTGCCTATGCACTTTGATGTTTATGTATTGTTGGAGATTTGGACCCTCTTTTATTGTAAGACCATAAGGCCGTTTCGAGACTCTTATGGATGTGGATAACTTCTAGTCTTGGTTGATGTTTCCGCTATGTTTTGCTTATAAGTTTTGAGTTTGGGTAGTTATATCATCTTATAATACTAAAGCTGTGGCGTCTATATGTTGTGGGGCCCCAGTCGGACCCATATTGTACGATCATTATACGGGGGGTGTTACAATTTGGTATCAGAGAGTGGTTAGATTCAAGGTCGGTACGTATAGATGTTATCCACATAAGAGTAATGCAGGACCGTGAGTGTCCTTGTTCTTGAGTCTTGTGATTAGAGACTGATTCCTTGTTTTCTTACTTTTCTTAAGAGTGCAAGCAACGAGGCGGGTACGTCAAGGCCAAGAGAAGAACTTTCAGCGAGGAGCGCCACTGCTCAAGGTCCTTTAGGCATGGGTGTAAACCCGGCCGACTTCTGACACATGCTAGCTGAAGCAATGGTGGCAGCCCAAGCTACAGCGACAGCTCAGGAAGCAACCCCTGTTACACCAGATACGACGACGGCCGTGCCGGGCGGAGAAGCCAGACGAGTAGAGCCTTTGGCAGAAAGGGTGGTTGTAGGGCTTGGACACCGACAGATGAAGTATTTTCTGAGCTTCCATCCCCCGATGTTCAAAGGAGTCGGTACACCGACCGATGCAGAGGATTGGTGGGCACGAATGCAAGAGCTTCTGTGGGTGGCAAAGAGGCCGGAGCAGAAGAAATCTGAGTTTGCGGCGTTCATGTTGGAGGGAGACACAAAGTTGTGGTGGGTGAGCCATAGCGGCCGCCAATTTCCTGGACGCACCCCGTCCATGGAAGAATTTGGGGATGCTTTCCTAAATAAGTACATACCTGTTTCAACAAGGTTGGCCCTTCAGAGGCAATTTCTGCACTTGATGCAGCGAGATAAGATAGTAGGAGAGTATGTTCAGGAGTTCACTCGTCTGGGTCGTTACGCGGGGACGACCTTGGAGGATGATGAGGAGAGGGATAACCTCTTCTACCAGGGGCTGAGGGAGAATCTAAGGCAACCACTCATTTCCATGAAGGGAGCCAATTTCAATGAGTTAGTTGAGGCGGCCAGGACATTGGAGAGTGATTTAGAGCGAAGCCAACATCGCAAGGGTTTTGCTCCCAAGCAAGGAGAGGGGAAGCCTTCTCAATCACAAGGAAAGTCGGAAGGGAGTAGATGGAGGAGGAAGCCTCTCCAGAACAAGTCCAGTGAGAAAAGTAAGTGGATGTCCGGACGGTCTCACTCTAAGGGTCCACTGACGTGCTTTAACTGTGGTAAGGTGGGGCACATTGCTCATTTTTGTAACTAAGGAGGTGTGTAGCAGTAGGCAAGGCAGGAGCAAACTGTGCGCTCCGGCCCCAGTGTCGTAGAGAAAGGGAATATGGCGGAGTCTAGCGCTTCTCGGTTCTAACCAGTGCAACCAAGGGCCTACAACCTTGGACAGCAGGAAGTGATCCGTCAACCCGATGTGGTGACAGGTATGAGGAAGTTTAAGTTTAACTATGGGCTTCATGTTTTTAGAAACTTATGATTGATGTCTATGTTTTAGGCTTTGTGTTAGTCACTGGATACCCCGCTAGGGTGTTGTTTGAGATGGGAGTGTCACACTCCTTTCTTGCAGAAAGCTTCATCCGGAGGATTGGAGTTGAATCATTTTTGTTGGATGCGGAGCTGAAGGTGTGCATGCCTAATGGCATGACCACCGGGAAGAAAGGGCTCATTTGTTGCGAGCTAGGCGGAGTTGACTTCATGTTGATAGCAGCGGTCCTACCGTTAGTGGAGTTTGATGTGATTTTGGGAATGGACTAGCTAGCGGAGCAGCGTGCCAGTATTGATTGCCTATCCAAGGTGGTGACCCTGAGGAGCGAAGGGAAGACGGAGGTCAAGTTTTAGGGCCTTAATGGAGTGGCATGATCTTTGATCTCGGCCTTGTAGTTGGCGCAGGCAGTTAATCAGGGTGGAGTAGCGCTTGTAGCGTTATTGAAGGTTCACCTTTCCAGTTTATCACTTGGGGAAGTGCCAGTGGTGGCAGAGTTCGAGGATGTGTTTCCTAAAGATCTTCCTGGGGCACCACCTCGACGGGAGATCGATTTCTCAATTGAGTTGGTACCAGAGGCACGACCGGTGTCACGTCCTCCGTTTAGGATGGCACCGAAAGAGTTGGCTGAGCTCAAGGTACAGTTACAGGAACTGTTGGAGCAGGGGTATATCAGACCCAGTTCTTCACCTTGGAGCGCGCCGGTGTTGTTCGTAAAGAAGAAAGACAGTAGTATGCAGCTGTGCATAGACTACCGAGAGTTGAATAAACTGACTGTCAAGAATAAGTATCTGATTTCTCGGATTGATGACCTGTTTGACTAGCTGGTGGGGTCGGTGGTGTATTCAAAGTTGGACTTAAAGTCAGGATACTATCAGTTGTGAATTCGAGACGAGGACATACCCAAAACAGCGTTCGGTACGAGGTATGGTCACTTTGAGTTCTCGGTGATGCCGTTCGGGCTGACGAACGCACCATCGGTATTCATGGATCTGGTGAATCGAGTGTTTCGGAAATACTTGGACTCTTTTGTAGTTGTCTTTATTGATGACATCTTGGTATATTCCAAATCAGAGGGGGAACATGAGACTCACTTGAGGGTGGTCTTGCAAGTGTTGAGGGAGAACCAGCTTTATGCAAAGTTCTCGAAGTGCGAGTTCTAGCTCGAGAAGGTGGCATTTTTAGGCCACGTGATTAGTGGGGATGGGGTGGCAGTAAATCCAACAAAAGTGGAGGCCATCAGAGATTGGCCAGTTTTGAGAACCATGGCGGAAGTCCGAAACTTTCTTGGACTAGCCGGGTACTATAGAAGATTCGTGGAAAACTTTTCGCGGATAGCTCTACCCCTCACGTCACTAACTCGTAAGGACCAGAAGTTTGTGTGGACTCAGTAGTGCAGTCAGGAATTTTAGACACTGAAGGAAAGACTGATGACGGCTCCAATCCTAAGTCTACCGATGGGGACCGAAGGATTTCAAATCTACAGTGACGCATCAGGATGCGGTTTGGGTTGCATTTTAGTGCAACATGGCAGTATAATAGCCTTTGGGTCTAGGCAGCTGAAGCCTCACAAGAGGAATTACCTCATTCATGACTTGGAGTTGGCGGCGGTAATTTTCGCGTTGAAATTGTGGCGGCACTATGTTTATGGTGCGAAGGTGGAGATCTTCACGGATCACAAAAGACTGAAGTATCTCCTAGATTAGAAGGACTTGAATATGCGGCAGCGTAGGTGTGTCGAGTTCCTTCGAGACTACGAGGTGGAGATTCAGTATACATCAGGCAAGGCCAATGTGGTGGCAGATGCCTGGAGTAGAAAATACTCGAGGCAAGGAAATTGGATCGAAGCTCATGATGAGCGGTTGGTACGGGAATGGGAGTCCCTCGGCTTGGAGTGCATAGCAAGGGGCGAGTCTAGCGTGACTCGGTTAAACTGGATTGAAATGCAAAATGACTTGTCCGATCGTATTCGGGAAGTGACTCGTTTGGATGTGGAGTTTCAGCCATTGGTGGTGGAAGATCAAAAAGGCGAGAGCAGCGCCTGGGAGATGATTGACGGGATTCTGAGGAAGGATGGAAGGATTTATGTACCGCAGTTCGGCAAGCTCCGCGAGGAGTTTATGTTTGAGGCTCACTTCACAAAGTACTCCATTCATCCGGGCAGTACAAAGATGTACTTGGATATGAAGAGATCCTTTTGGTGCACTGTACTGAAGCGGGACGTAGCTTTGTACGTGAATCGATGCCAAACTTGTGCCTTGGTGAAGGCCGAGTCTCAGAAGGCAGGCGGGTTCCTGAAGCCACTTCCAATCCCCGAATGGAAATTTGATGACATCTCCATGGATTTTGTGCATGGGTTACCTAGATTGCAGCAGGGTAACGACGCGATTTGGGTGATTGTGGATCGCTTACCAAAGTGGCTCACTTCATCCCAAACCGGAAGGAGGACAGTGTGGAGAAGCAGGTGGGATTGTATGTTCGCAACATTGTGCGACTACAAGGGATTCCTAAAAGTATAGTCAGCGATTGTGACGGACGTTTCACGTCCAAGGACTGGAGGTTGGTTCAGAAGAGTCTGGGCACGAAGCTAAAGTTCAGTATGGCTTTCCATCCTCAAACTGACGGGCAAACCGAAACAGCGAACCGTACTATAGAGGATATGCTGAGGATGTGTGTCCTTGACTTCGTCAAGAAATGGGAGGATCACCTTTTCATGGTGGAGTTCGCGTATAACAATAGTTACCAAGCAAGTATAAAGATGGCGCCATAGGAATCTTTGTATGGGAGGCGGTGTCGAACACTGATGTCATGGACAGAGGCGGGAGACACCAAACTATTGGGAAAAGAAGTGATAGCTGATGCTTGTGAGTTGGTACGGACCATTCAAAAGCGCATAAAGGTGTCTCAAGATCGGCAAGCAAAATATTTTAATCCTCGCCATCGAAAGTTGGAGTTTGTGGTAGGCGATTGGGTCTATTTGAAGATCAAGCCGTTCAAAGGCGTTTCACGGATTCGTCGACTCAAGAAGTTGAGTCCATGGTTTTGGGGACCTTTCGAGGTTATTGAACGGGTGGGAGAAGCAGCGCACCGGTTGGCGTTGTCCGCAGAGTTGAGTGGACTGCACGACGTCTTCCATGTCTTCGTCTTGAGGAAAGCCTTGGTAGAGGCTAATATGGAGATCGAATCGGCATCGGTGCCGATAGAGGAAGACTTGAGGACTCGAGTCCGTCCAATTGCTATATAGGATTCAGAAACTCGGTAGTTGCGGAGCAAAGAGGTCAAACTCGTAAAAGTCTGATGGGACAACTGCGGCCGAGAGGAACTCTCTTGGGAGCGAGAGCAAACCATGTTGGATGAGTATCCAGAGTTTTTCCGTTCAGGTATCATTTATGTTTTGTGTACCTTTCTTTTTGGTTTTTGTAATTTCGGGACGAAATTCTTTTAAGGGTGAGAGAGTTGTAATGCCCCAAAAATTTGAAAGAAGGACGAGCAGCGTTGAGAGCTAAGTTTGGGTCTTGGTATGGATCACACGGCCGAGGACACGGGCGTGTCCATGGCCATGTCGTGTCGGGTTTGTCGAGAGCCCGGGAAGTCGACGATTTTCACTCGACGATGTGTCGAGATAGGGAACACGGCCTAGGACACGGGCGTGTCCATGGCCGTGTCATGCCGGGTTCGTTGAGAGCCCGGGTGGTCGATAAACTGTGCTCGACAATGTGTCGAGATAGTGAATACGGCCTGGGACACGGGCGTGTCCAAGGCCGTGTCAAGCATGTTCGACGAATTTTCCTGCGAAGTCGACGAAGAGGCAGTCGACGATCATCGAGACATCGAACACGACCTTAGACACGGGTGTGTCCCCGGTCGTGTCCTTCTCGGGTTGTGAGTCGGGCCGTGTAAGGGGATTGAACACGACCTGGATCCCAGGCATGTTCGAGTGGGACATGGCCATGTCAAATGTGATACGGGCGTGTCAGGTACCCATATCCTGCTCGGGTTGTGTTTGGACCTGTGTCGATAGGGGAACACACCCAGGCACACAGGCGTGTACTGCATGACACAGGTGTGTCAGCTTTGACATGGGCGTGTTTAGAGCCCGTGTCCTTCTTCGGGTACGATGGTTTCGGCGTCGATTGGGGAACACGGCCTTGGATACGAGCGTGTCACAAGCCGTATTCGGCCTAGGTGTTTTGATTTTCAGTTCGGATCGTGGTCGTTCATTTCTTTCTTTTGGGATCTGATGGTCCAGGGTTGTCCTTGATGAGTTATATCCGGGAATAGGGTATAAAAACCCTGATTCTTCTTCAAACACTCTCTTTCTAATATCTAGAGAGAAGGGAGAGCAAGGAAGAAGGTGAAGGAGAGATCCGGCTGCCGGAGAAGCTTCGGTGCTCCAAATCGTGAGCCGAGTCCAGATGCGTGGAGGCATGACCGTTGCGAAGGTTTTCATCCTGCTAAGTTGCCATGGCTAGGAAGAGAGGTCGGAAGGTAATGACACTTCTCCTCTTAGTTTTAGGATGCATGTTTAGCATCTTTTACTTTCTAGTTTCTGGGCACCAAACTCTCAAATGAGAGAGGTTTTGGTCGCCAAGGTTCAAGAGAAACCTCCAGGTCGATTGAGTCCGTCCCCGGCATGTTTTTGCATTAGAGATCTGCTCCGTTAGTGGATTAGGCATGGTGGGTGAATCCATTGTCACGACTGTTAGTCCGACTCGGTGATGTTGCATACGAGCTTTAAGGATTCGTAGAGATCCGTTGCGGAAAGATGCCATTTGTGATGTTTGTGATGTTTTCCCCCTTCTCTCGAGTGAGTACGTGTAGTCGGAACCGGACAAGGTTAGCTCCTCAATGGCGGTAGATGGTTTCCTTGGTGGACAAGGTTAGCTCCGCATTGGCAGTAGATGGTTTCCTTGGTGCACAGGGACGTTGCAGTACGAATGAGGGATTAGGGTGGGAATGGTTTTTGGATTGTAATGTGCTAAGGCGTGGCTTTATCTCTGTGGTCGGCTGGCTATCCCGTGACGTGCAGGTCATGTGTGGAGAGTGTCTCGGTGAGACTAGTCCCCTTCTGTGAGACTGACGACAATACCAAGCATGGGGCAAGCCTGGGCAATGAGGCCATGAGCGGGTGGGGTCCAGCAAGCCTTCTTAGAATCGGTCAGTGTGTTAGACGGAATCCTGACATGAGAAGTCAGAGTTTGCAGGCAAGCTCAGGTCTAAGACCATGAAGGGGTGGGGCCTTGGCAAGAGTTCTGTATGGCGGCTTGCATGTCGCTGGGGGAATTGCAGTGCCCCCTTTGTTTGTGGCTTAATGCCAATGGGGAAATGATGAGTACCCAGATGATGTGATGATGTGCTAGATGCATACACGTTAGGGTGCCTTGGGTGAAGCCCGGGTTTTGCATTCATGCTGCATAGTAGGCCCCTTTTCTTTATTTGTTCAACAGTAGAGAATGTGCATGTTGTTTAAGACATCCAAGCCTGTTCATTAGTGCTATACTTATTTTTGTATATTGTATACGAAGTGCTGACTTGCAGGTTGGAGGGGTACCCCGGGGTCCGTTAGGGGCGGCCGGGAGGAGATGTGTTTGTTACACAGTTTGAGGTCAGCCTTTGCTGACCCACGTTACAACCAAATTTTACAGGGCAAGGAACGCAAGCAGGAGCTAGCTCGCCGTCCAGAAAGGCCTAATCCTCATGAAGTGTTACCATCCTTGCAATGGCTTTACTTTTGTGTTTTTGTATGGTTGATGTTGTTGACTTCCGGCTTGCATGCCGAGGTAGCTTAGGTGTGCCAATGCACTTTGATGTCTATGTATTGTTGGAGATTTGGACTCCCTTTTGTTGTAAGGCCATAAGGCCGTTTCAAGACTCTTATGGATGTGGAAAACTTCTAGTCTTGGTTGATGTTTCCACTGTGTTTTGCTTATGAGTTTTGAGTTTGGGTAGTTATATCATCTTATAATACTAAAGCTGTGGCATTTGTATGTCGTGGGGCCCCGATCGGACCAATATTATACGGTCATTATAGGGGTGGTGTTACAGGCCCAACCAAACATTTCGAGACATCAAGGTGAGTGAGAGTGAACCTCTAGTTACACTAGTAACTCTTGCAATTTAGTTTTACCTACAGTTTAGGTTAGCCCAGGACTGCCCAAGGTATACCCCGTGAAGGGCTCTCGAAGGCACTAGGAACAATGATGGGATTACGCCCAAAGCTCCCTTTTGTAAGACACTTACTATTATTGGTTGCTATCAAATTCCCAAACCCTTACGTCTTGTACTGTATCTAACCCTAGAGTATTTGACATTTCCTCCCCACGGGAAAGACAATCTTTCGTCGATCTCGTGCACCACTTAACACTAGCCAAGCCACACTCTACTCATCCTATCTTCCAATGATGAACTAATTTTTTTTATTTATCCAAACCAGCAACCTCTAACCCCAACTCATGTGCCCAAAATCACATTCCAACAAGAATTCTGCAGTTTTACAAAATGCAGACCAAGTTAAGCTATATGACATATATAATGGGAGGCATACAAAATAGTCATCCAATATCCCTATAATAATTATTGGAGGGCTGTCATGAAATTTTTAGCCTGGACCCAGAAATTTATAATTTTCCAATTTTATCTAATAATTTATTTAATTAATCTAGTAATCCAAAAAATCCAAGTTTGAACATGAAGTACCCATTTTATACAAGCAAATACTCTACAAAATTTATGATAAATTCAATATGGCCGTTTAACATAAACCCTAATGTATCCCACTTTTTCAGCAAGGTTTAAGTCCCTAATCCCAATTTTAGATATCTTCTACAATAAATCATTTTAAGAGGTAAATACAGTAATAATACTTCCAAAACTTCTGAGAAAATTCAAGGATGATTTTAAGGACATATAAAAGCTCTAGGTCAAGACTAATAATTTATTAGCAAGTAATAAGCTCTAAGCAAATTATTGAACAATTTTCCACATTAATGAGCTTGTGAAGGAAGTACTTCAAATATGTACTCAAAAATTCTAATAAAATTCATACATAAGAAATAAGGTCTAAAACTCTCTCTGCCAAATTTTCATGAACTTCCAATGGGCAGTGGGATCATAATATCCAAATAAATAATTAGGGCTCTCTCATGCATTTATAAAGAAAGTACCAAAATTTATGACCCAAAATTCTCGCTTAAATTACCAGAGGTTCAATCTACCCTTTTGACCACACAACCCAAATTTCATTGTTGTTCAAAGAGTTTTGCTAACCTATTCTAGCCCAATAAAGTTTGTGCCCTAAACTAGGGTTACGGTTTTGTGGGGTCTACCCATTTCCAAATCCCCTAATATTTTTACCAGAGAGTTTTATCTACCCTAGCACCCTCCCTACCAAAATTTAAGTTCATTCAAGGTCTTTTGGCCTCATGCCCTTCACAAGGCACAAAAGTCCTTCCATAGGGTTTGGTCTTAGATCCTAGGGCAAAACTACTCCAATCTACCCCATCTTGCATGGGAAGGTGCTAATAGCCATGCTAAGTCAGTGGACCTAATATCAACCTCTGTTGAGGTGATTTGGTCACTCAAACCCAAGGTGCACTTTTCGACCAAAATACCCTTTTAAAGGCAAGGTTAGGGTTTGCATGATTTCAACTCAAACCACCTCCAAATGAGGTGAATTTTTAACCAGAGCTTTGTAAAGACCCCAAGCACTACTCACCAAAATTTGGGTGAGTTTGTGTGTAATTTGGTCCCTGTCCAAATTTCAAGTCATTTGTACCAAAGATGAAGTGTGCGCACCCACTTTAATTTCTGTCTAGCCCTGGGTATAGACCCCACCAAAATCAGTGCCCTGGTCAAACCATGCACCAAAATTGGTTCAAACCAATTTTTGCAGTAAAATAGACTCTCCAGGCTATAATTTTTATGTTGACCTCATTCTGTGAATTAGCCTCTAAGTATTTTAAAAAATTTAAAACATTAAATACACAAAGTGTGACAGAAATGAAATAATCATACATATAACCTATAATTTAAAATCATTTCAGCACGAATCTTGGCGCAGCTTTGGACGGCATCCGGTTGTCTTCCACCTCCAGCCGACGGTCCCGATTCAACCCGCCTGGAGCCATTTCCAGCCGCTGCTGCCGGCCATCCGGCCACCTCCCCGGCCGGCCACCGACACCACCACCTCCGTTGAGGTGGTGGCTGTCGCCAGGTGGCGGCAAAGCCGCCGGAGGGCCTTATTCTGGCGAAACAGACAAGTGCATTTTTGCGGAAAAATGTGCAGAGCAGCTCTCCCGATCGGGCTCAATTGAGCCCGAACCTTGTCCCTAAGGATTGCTATGAACAACCCATCGAAGAAGGAGTGGAGGAGGACCTTGCTTGCGGCTTGGAGTCGTGTCGATCGCCGGGAAGCCATTGGTGGTGGTGGCGGCGCTCGGGTATCTGCAACTGCATAGTGGAAAGGTTCGAACTCTTCAGGTAAATGGTTGGGAAAACTCCCCTCTACCCACTGATGGTGTTTAAAGCCTCAGTTAGGGACGGGAGTGGCCAAGTCATCAATGGTCATTAATGTTCATTGAAAGCTTGGCTCAGCCATGGTGGTTCTCCTCCCCTAGTCACTGCCATGGCCGGGAAAACTCTTGGCCTCCTCTTAACTACCTAGGGGAGATGGTTCCAACAGGGGAGAGGGCTCTTGGCCTCCCTAGCAATGAATGGCCTCTTCCTTGCATTTTCTCTCTCCTCCATTAAAGGGGCAAATTGAGTTTTCTCTCTCCTACTCACCATGGCCGAATTTTAATCTCTCCACCTACCTATTGGCACCCCACTAACCCATATAAATAATAAAAATGAGGTTAGCCCAAGTGGGGGAATTGGGTTTGAGTTTGGGTTATCCCATTTGAGCTAGGTTTGACCTAACCTTGACTAGGGATGACCTAGGTCAAATTGACCTTTTGTGTCACCATCATTGGGTCCTTGGTGACCTATTGGGCTCCCCTAGGGTCTAGGTAGGGATGGATTGGGTTGACTTGGCACTTTGGGGTCACCTTCCCTTATGAAGGTTACTTTACCCAAATTAGGGTTAGGGTTGACTTTGGTCAACCCAAACTCTTTGGTTGACCCCAATGGGTCTTTGGTGACCCTTTGACCTGACCTAAGGTTAGTAGGGTATGGGTGGGGTCCACTTTGGCTAGGGGAGGGTCAATTGACCCTAAGTAGGCTAGTTTGACCCATTTAGGGATAGAGTTGACTTTGGTCAACTTATCCACTTTGACTACCCTCCATGGGTCCTTAGTGACCCATTGACCCCACTTTAGGTCTAGAAAGACTCTGGTAGGGTCAGTTGGGCTTTTACTTGGGCACCCTGCCTTTACTTAGGGCACCTTGTCCAATTTAGACCTAAAGTGGTTTTATGTCAACTTGGCCACCCTGAGTCGACTCCAATGGACCCTTTGGGCTCAAATGAACTTTACATTGGATTGGTGAGGCCATGGTGGGTTCTTGAAGTCTTGGTGAGGCCCCATGATCATCTTAAACTATGGTTCAGAAATCTACTGTTTGCAAACCATAGAGGTTTCACCTTCATTTCTAGGTTCACTTGGCCTCCTTGGGCTTCCTAGTATTTTTTTCATGACCTAGTCATGACAAAAACCACTCTTAGGGGCATAGTTGTTTGAGGGATGTTACAAATCCCAATATATAAACAAAAAATTTCTTCCTCGAAATTCTAGTTAGGCCTACGGGGTTTCAAATATGAAAGGAAAATGTAACATCACGAGAGGTTGTGAGTAATACCTGACTGAAATGCTCTGGGTACCTCTGTTGGATCAAGTCATGAGTCTCCCATATGTGGTCCTCTCGCCCCTGATTCCTCCATAGGACCTTGACCAATGGGACCTTCTTTGGGTGCAAGACTCGTACCCCCTTATCGTCGATCCGGACCGGTTCTAGGTGAACTGACCGATCATATGCTACCGACCCATCTATGGCCGTAATCTGCTGTACCGGGCGTAGTATAGCCCTCTTGAGAGAGGATACATGGAACGTGTCATGCAGGTTTGCCATCTCCGGTGGCAGATCCAGCCTGTATGCCAAGGGACCGATCCGCTCCCGCATCCTATAAGGCCCCATATATCTTGGGCTGAGCTTCTTCTTCCGACCGCGCACCCGTGGAACCCCATGCATTGGTCAGATCTTCAAGAACACCTGGAAATCCACCTGACGATGTCGAGCGTCATAATACTTAGCATGTCGGCTCTGTGCCTCTAGCATCCTGTCCTATATCAATCTCACCTGAGCCTCGGTGTCCCCGACAAACTCCGAACCCAAAGCCTTCGGATCCTCATCCTGTATCCATGACAGCGGAGTCCTACACCTCCGTCCATACAGGGCCTCATAAGGAACCATCATTATGCTGGACTGGTAGCTGTTATTATATGAGAACTCGATCAGTGGCAACAGCTTCTCCCAGGGCTCACTGTGATCCAATATGCAAAGTCGCAGCAGATCTTCCCAAGTCTGATTGGTGTGTTCCGTCTGCCCATCAGTCTGAGGATGAAATGTTGTACTGAATGTCAGCCAAGTTCCCAAGTACATCTGCACTGATCTCCACTCCCTGAACGTAAACCATCCATCCCAATCCGATACAATTGACCTGGGTATGACATGATAACGGATGAACTGTTCCACGAACTTCCGAACCAGCAAACCAACTGAGTCATCCTTCTTGATCGGAATAAATCTGGCTACCTTCATCAGCCGGTCGACGATCACCCAAATCGAATGGTTTCCCGTTCGCGATCGGGGAAGCCCATGTATGAATTCCATCGCGACATCGTCAAACTTCCACTCCGGCACTGGGAGTGGCTCAATAATCCTTCGGGGTTTCTACACTCTGCCTTCACTAACTGGCATGGCACGTAATGGGTCACGAAGTAGGTGACATCCTTCTTCATGTCCGACCAATACATGGTATTCTTTAGATATGCAGTCATCTTCGTCACACCCGGGTGTAGTGAATATCGACTGCAATGAGCCTCCGTCATGATATCTTCCCGGACCTGGCCTCCCTCTGGTATGTAAATCCGTCCCGTGAAACACACTAGACCATCCCTCAATGAGTAATCTCAAGCTGTGCCTGCTTCTAAGTCCCGGAATATCGGTTCTAGATGGGCATCCTGCCTCTGCCCATCTCTGACTCGGTCTCGAATATCATCTGGGGTAACCAACGATGCTAGGTACTCCCGGTACAGCTCTGGGTGATCCTCGGACACCAATGATATCTGCATCTTTTCTAACATTTGAACTAAATCCAACGCCATCAACTATGTACCCACTCCAGAGTTTGTGGCCTTACGGCTCAGCGCATCTGCCACTACATTCGCCTTCCCCGGGTGGTAGTGCATCTCGTACTGGTAATCTGCTAGAAACTCCACCCATCGTCTCTGCCTGATATTCAACTCCTTCTGCATTTCCACATAACTCAAGTTCTTGTGATAGGAGTAAATGTCGCAGTGGATGTCGTACAGATAGTGTCGCCAGACTTTTAGAGCAAAAATGACCGCTCCCATCTCTAAGTCATGAACCGGGTAGTTCTGCTCATTCTTCTTCAGCTGCTGAGAAGCGTAAGCTATCACATGACCATTCTGCATTAGCACCGCGCCCATGCCCTGGTAGGAAGCATCGGTGTAGACCTGGAATCCTTCTCTCCCTGAAGGGAGGGCAAGTATAGGAGCCGAGGTGAGTCGATTCTTCAGCTTATGAAAAGCCACATCGCAATGCGGGGTCCAGAAAAAGGGCATATCTTTCCTTTTCAGGGATGTGAGTGGCAGGGAAATACGAGAAAATCCCTCCACGAACTTCCGGGAGTAACCAGCAAGTCTTAGGAAACTCCGCACATCTGAGGCCGACTTTAACTGCGGTCAATCCTGAACTACCTAAATCTTGGCCGGGTCCACTGCCAACCCTGCACCACTGATGATATGGCCTAGGAAAGACACCTCCTTCAAACAGAATTGGCATTTGCTGAACTTCGCATAAAGCTGGTGCTCCCGTAGTCTCTCCAGGGTCAGCATCAGATATAGTGTGTGCTCCTCCTCTATCCTCGAGTAGATGAGGATGTCGTCAATAAATACAATGACGAACACATCTAGAGATGCCTCGAACACCCAATTCATGAGGTTCATGAATGCCGACGGTGCATTCGTGAGCCCGAAGGGCATCACAGTAAACTCGAACAGCCCATATCTACTATTGAAGGTAGTCTTTGGTATGTCCTCCTCCTGAATACGCAGCTGATAGTAGCCCGACCTCAAGTCCAATTTTGAAAAGAAATGTGCGCCCTCCAGCTAGTCAAACAGCTCATCTATCCTTGGCATTGGATAGGTATTCTGGACTGTCATTCAGTTCAGTGCCCGGTAGTCGATGCACAATCTGAGTGTCCCATCATTGTTCTTGAAGAATAACACCGGAGCTCCCCAAGGTGAAGAGCTTGGCCGGACAAATCCGGCATGTACTAGCTCCTGCAGCTGGCTCCGAAACTCTGTCAGCTCCTTCGAGGCCATCTGGTAAGGTGCTCTCGATTCTAGTTTAGACCCGACACCAGCTGTATCTGGAAATCCTGCTCCCGGTGTTGGGGTAGCCCTGGCAGCTTCTCTAGAAATACGTCTGCAAAATCTCGCACCACCGGGATTTCCAAGATGGAACCCTTGGCCTCGGTCATCTCATACAACACTTCATAGACTTCCTCCCCCTGCAAGTTGGCCTTGACGGCCTGCACGGATGACAACAAGAGAGGGGGAATAGATCTAATACCTTCGATGACGATGTAGGAAACCATATGCCTTACAGTAATCATCTTGGACATTCAGTCATTCTGAGCGTTGTTCCAGCGCAACAATGTCATTCCCAGGATGAAATCAAAGACTGGCATCTTCATGATCATCGCTGGTGCTTCAAATATCTTCCCGTCGATCTCCGCCTCCATGTTATAGCGGGCGGTGGTGAATAACTCTGATCCGTCGGGTAGCCGTATCCTCATCATCAGGCCTGTGAATCGCTCCACGCCTTCCAGCCCTTCCACGAAGGCTTCCAACACGAACGAGTGTGAAGCCCCCGTATCGAACATTTTATAGGCGGGCTTGCCGCTAATGAAGACTATGCCTGGGGGTGGGGGTAACTTAAAGTCTTAGAAATCTAATTGTGGTTTTCTTTCCTAGTTTATCAGTTCTATATCCATAACTTTAATTATCTAGGAAAGAGAAGACTTAAAAAAATTTAACCGACGTACCTGTGATCAATTGCTCCAGATTTGGTTGCTGAGTCAGATCCAGTGCATACACTTGCTCCCTCTCCTACCTGTGGTCCCTGCCCGGGTATCCACGACCTCGGCAATATCCTCGGCCTCCAAAATACTAAGCTGGCGGGGCAGCCGGTGGTGCTGGTGGTGGTGCCACCCTCATGGGGCAGTTTCTCCTGATATGCCCCACATGGTGACAGTTGAAGCACACTAGCGGGGGATATGCCATACCCCTGGGTCTCTGCACCTCTCGCATCTAGGGTGGCTGAGGGGCCACCACTACTGGTTTCCTCTGCTCCTATCTCACCACCTAACGAGGATGATCTTCTGCTCTTCTCCCAACTGTGACGCGGCCCTATCGCTGATCATTTCGGGCTCCCCGGCCCTAGTCCTCAGTTGGCCGCTTCCGGCCTTGGGTAGTATGGCAATCTACCTCGATCCTTTTAGCCATCTCCAATATCCGAGGAATAGGCCCGTCGGACACGAACAGCAGAGCCTCCCTCAGATCCTATCGCAGGCCCTTATAGAACCTCTTAGTGTAACCTTCCTCATCCAACTGATAAGAATCCGCAAACCGGGCTAGGTTGTTGAATTCCCAATGATACTCCACCACCGTCTTGCTACCCTGTCTCAACTGTAGAAATCTATCTTCCAACTCATCTCTAGCCGACTGATGGACAAAATGCTCCAATAGTGCGGCCCTAAATTCCCCCCCCCCCAAGCTATCTCAGCAACCTCTCTGTCAGTAAACGTCATGTCAAACGAAGTCTTCCACCATCTCTTGGCATGGGACTCCAAGAACGAGACAACCAAGGGCACTCTCTCCTCCCACGGGCAACGGATCCCTGTTAACATCTCATACATAATGTCCAACCACTCCTCCGTCCGAACGGCCGACTCTGTCCCCATGTAGGATGGGGGAGAAAGACCTCGAAAAATACTCAGCCAGTTGGCCCCCGGGTTTGGCTGCGGAGCCGGAGCCTGTTGAGCCCTCAAAGCCTCCAAGAAAGCTATCAGAGTCTGCCCCATCTCTGTCTGTAGGAATGGAATGGGGACCTGGTGGGTGGTGCAACATTCAGAGTCTACTGGACTCCGCCTTGTAGTGTAGGCTGTGCTGGGGGCTGCGTAACAAAAGCCAATTAGTGAATAATCGACTCAATCCTTATTAACAATGGACAATTTACATGTGATCCCCTTATGGGCACACCACTGCTTCCGCTGCTTAGTTTGTCCTCAAAATAAACTCGCGCGGGGGTGATCCAGGGGTTGTGGACTGCTACTTTTCGATCGAGGTTAGCTCTGATACCACTTGTAAGACCCCCTTTTTTTGAAACACCGGGGTCTTAGGCCCAGAACCGCCGCTTTGCGGTAACACCTTCACGCCCGGGAAGGTCATCACTACAAAACACCGATCCTGCCGGCCAAATCGATCACAACTGTAGCAATATAACAAAAGACAAGTCCACAGAAAATCACATATATAATAATAATCTCCACGAAGGGAGTGTCCACAGAAAAAATAAAGGCACTAAATCTTGGGCTCATGACCAGTACATCAAATCCTCGCTACATGTTTCTCATCATGGAAGCAAAATAAATATAACTACTGGCGATCAGGACTCACAGTCCCTGCTGTCTGAACTCCGGTACTAGACTGCCCCATCTCCAAGCATGCCGACCTCCGGGGTTGCTCCTCCATGCTGGGCTCCACGGTCCCCTAAAATTATGTGGTTCGAAAACTGTTAGTCTAAAAGAGTAAGTCGTATCATCCCCCGCCCCTTCCCCCATGGCTCCTAGGCACTGAGCGGGGAGGAAGAGAGAAGAGGACATGAGAGTGGAGAATAAGAATAAGCAGGTGGCGTCGAAACTAAACTTGTAGTTCTATAGTATATAAGATAGAATGAAGGTAAAAAGACTGATCAAGAAAACGTAACCTTAACTAATATGAAAAACAAATAAGCTAGGGGATCTTTTGCAGGGCTCCTATCGTATAAAGAGTCCCATACCAATTTATACGATAGGGTTTCGGTTTTCTAGCAATTCTATATTTATATTTTCTGAAATAAACCTTAACTTATAAGCACGCTCGCACGAGCTTATAAACCAAGGGGTCGTCCTGCAGGGCCTATTGTATAAAGCGTCCCATACCACTTATATAATAGGTGTCGGGTATTATACAATGATTATGCCATGAAATACAATTATGTCATGATGTGAACATGCAAGTGCAACTCACCCACTCGACTCTGTATACACAGACCTTTAGTTCCCCCTTTCTGGAGCCGAACCTCCCAGGATACCTCCGTACTGGCAAACTGAAGCGTTGGGTTGGGCCTCTCCCACCTATAAACCGATAATTGCACTACCAGTCAGTCCTATCGCATGCCTCAATGTTGGTGCACTAAGCGGAGCTCCTGCGTACTCTTGCCGACTGGTGCACCGGACTTTATTTGGTCAAGTGCTAAACCACACTTGTCGAGTGAACGTATTAGCGTCGGTGCATCGACTCTTCAATACCGAAGACCCACCACCTTATACTTGATGCACATGAAAAATTGAAGTATAACCTCCGAGTCAAAGCTCTCCGGACCATCCCGTTCGTCTCAAACAACAACCGAGCTAAAGCTCGTCGGGCCAACCTGCCCATCACAAACTCCACCGAGCCTACTGCCCGAGTGACCCAACCTAACATTCCGAGACATCAAGGTGAGTGAGATTGAACCCCTAGTTACACTAGTTACTCTTGCAATTTAGTTTTACCTACAGTTTAGGTTAGCTCAGGACTGCCCAGGGTATACCCTGTGAAGGGCTCTCGAAGGCAGTAGGAACTATGATGGGATTACGTCCAAAGCTCCCTTTCACAAGGCACTTACTATTGTTGGTTGCTATCAAATTACCAAACCCTTACGTGTTGTACTTGATCTAACACTAGAGTATTTGACATTTCCTCCCCACGGGAAAGAAGATCTTTTGTCGATCCCGCGGACCACTTAACACTAGCCAAGCCACACTCTACTCATCCTATTTTCCAATGATGAACACATTTTTTTATTTATCCAAACCAGCAACCTCTAACCCCCAACTCATGTGCCCAAAATCACATTCCAACAAGATTTCTGCAGTTTTACTAAATGCAGACCAAGTTAAGCTATATGACATATATAATGGGAGGCACACAAAGTAATCATCTAGTATCCCTATATTAATTATTAGAGGGCTATCATGACATTTTTAGCCTGGACCCAGAAATTTATAATTTTCCAATTTTATCTAATAATTTATTTAATTAATCTCATAATCCAAAAAATCCAAGTTTGAACTTGAAGTGCCCATTTTATACAAGCAAATGATCTACAAAATTTATGATAACTTCAATATGACCTTTTAACATAAATCCCAATGTCTCCCAATTTTTCAGCAAGGTTTAGGTCCCTAATCCCAATTTTAGATATCTCCTACAATAAATCATTTAAAGAGGTAAATACAGTAATAATACTTCCAAAACTTCTGAGGAACTTCAAGGATAATTTAAAGGACATATAAAAGATCTAGGTCAAGACGTATAATTTATTAGCAAGTAATGAGCTCTAAGCAAATTATTGAATAATTTTCCACATTAATGAGCTTGTGAAGAAAGTACTGCAAATATGTACTCAAAAACTCTAATAAAATTTATACAAAAGAAATCAGGTCTGAAACTCCCTATGCCAAATTTTCATGAACTTCCAATGGGCAGTCGGATCATAATATCCAAATAAATAATTAGGGCTCTCGCATGCATTTATAAAGAAAGTACCAAAATATATGACCCAAAATTCTCACTTAAATTACCAGAGGTTCAATCTACCCTTATGACCACACAACCCAAATTTCATTATTGTTCAAAGAGTTTTCTAACTTATTCTAGCCCTATAAAGTTTGTGCCCTAAACTACGTTTAGGGTTTTTTGGGGTCTACCCATTTCCAAATCCCCTAATATTTTTACAAGAGGGCTTTATCTACCCTAGTACCCTCCCTACCAAATTTTAAGTTCATTCAAGGTCTTTTGGCCTCATGTCCTTCAAAAGGCACAAAATTCCTTCCATAGGGTTTGGTCTTACATCCTAGGGCAAAACTATTCCAATCTAACACAGCTTGCATGGGAAGGTGCTAATTGCCATGCCAAGTCAGGGGCCCCAATATCAACTTCTGTTGAGTTGATTTGGTCACTCAAACCCAAGGTGCACTTTTTGACCAAAATACCCTTTTAAAGGCAGGGCTAGGGTTTGCATGATTTCAACTCAAACCACCTCCTAATGAGGTGAATTTCTAACCAGAGATTTATAATGACCCCAAGCACTACTCACCAAAATTTGGGTTAGTTTGGGTGTAATGTGGTCCCTAAACTAATTTACCCTAGATAAATTAAATAATTACCAAAACTATAGAAAAAGTATCACCAAAACTTATCATTTTTAGGCAGTACCTATATATGGTCTAGGGTGACTTCCTGTCCAAATTTCAAGTCATATGGACCAGAGATGAAGTGTGGGCACCCAATTTAAATTCTTCCTAGCCCTAGGTATAGACCCCACCAAAATGAGTGCCCTGGTCAAACCAGGTACCAAAATTAGTTCAAACCAATTTTTCGGTAAACTAGACTCTCCAGGCTACAATGTTTATGTTGACATCATTCTGTGAATTAGCATCTAAGTATTTTTAAAAATTTAAAACATTAAATACACTAAGTGTGACAAAAATGAAATAATCATACATATAACCTATAGTTTAAAATCATTTCTGCACGAATGTTGGCGCAGCTTTGGACGACATTCGGTTGTCTTCCACCTCCAGCCGACGGTCCTGATTCAACCCGCCTGGAGCCATTTCCAGCCGCTGCTGTCGGCCATCCGGCCACCTCCCCGGCCGGCCACCGCCACCACCACCTCCGTTGAGGTGGTGGCTGTTGCTAGGCGGCGGCATAGCCGTCGGAGGGCCTTATTCCAGCGAACATGACAAGTGCATTTTTGCAGAAAAACGTGGAGAGAATCTCTCCCGATCGGGATCAATTGAGCCCGAACCTTGGCCCTAAGGATTGCTATGAACTACCCATGGAAGGAGTGGAGGAGGACCTTGCTTGCGGCCTGGAGACGCACCGATCGCTGGGAAGCCATTAGTGGTGGTGGCGCCGCTCGGGTATCTGCAACTGCACAGTGGAAATGCTCGAAATCTTTAGGTAAACGGTGGGGAAAACTCCCCTCTGCCCACTGATGGTATTTAAAGACTCAATTAGGGAGGGGAGAGGCCAAGTCATCAATGGCCATTAATGGCCATTGAAAGCTTGGCTCGACCATGGTGGTTCTCCTCCCCTAGTCACTGCCATGGTCAAGAAAACCCTTGGCCTCCTCTTAAATGCCTAGTGGAGATGGTTCCAGCATGGGGAGAGGGCTCTTGGCCTCCCTAGCCATGAATGGCCTCTTCCCTTCATTTTCTCTCTCCTCCATTAAAGGGGCAAATGGAGTTTTCTCTCTCCTACTCATCTTGGCCGAATTTTAATCTCTCTGCCTACCTATTGGCACCCCACTAACCCATATGAATAATAAAAATGAGGTTAGCCCAAGTGGGGGAATTGGGTTTGAGCATGGGTTAGCCCATTTGAGCTAGGTTAGACCTAACCTTGACTAGGGTTGACCTAGGTCAAATTGACCTTTTGTGTCACCATCATTGGGTCCATGGTGACCTATTGGGCTCCCCTAGGGTCTAGGTAGGGATGGGTAGGGTTGACTTGGCACTTTGGGGGTCACCTGCCCTTAGGAAGGGTACTTTGCCCAAATTAGGGTTAGTGTTTACTTTGGTCAACCCAAATTCTTTGGTTGACCCCAGTGGGTCTATGGTGACCCTTTGACCTCACCTAGGGTTGGTAGGGTATCTGTGGGGTCCACCTTTGGTAGGGGAGGGTCAATTGACCCTAAGTAGGCTAGTTTGACCCATTTAGGGATAGAGTTGACTTTGGTCAACATAACCACTTTGACTACCCTCCATGGGTCCTTAGTGACCCATTGACCCCACTTTAGGTCTAGGAATACCTTGGTAGGGTCAGTTGGGCTTTTACTAGGGCACCCTGCGTTTAGTTAGGGCACCTTGCGTAATTTAGACCTAGAGTGGTTCTAGGTCAACTTGTCCACCCTAAGTCGACTCCAATGGACCCTTTAGGCTCAAATGAACCTTACATTGGATTGGTGAGGCCATGGTGGGGTCTTAAAGTCTTGGTGAGGCCCCATGATCATCTTAAACTAGGGTTTAGAAATCTACTGTTTGTAGACCATAGAGGTTTCACCTTCATTTCTAGGTTCACTTGACCTCCTTGGGCTTCCTAGGGTTTTGTCATGACCTAGTCATGACAAAAACCACTCCTACGGGTCTAGTTGTTTGAGGGATGTTACATACTCACTCTATATTTTAAATTTACCAACATTTGACCTCTCTTTTATAGAAATTAGCAGGTGTTCATGAGTTCACTTTAGGTGTAACGCCCCCGATTTTCCAGTGATTTATTTAATTTCTTATTTGATGTATTATGACGTCAGAGCGTTATGTTAGCGCGTGTTGGTCATGTGACGTTGTTAGAGCGTGCTCTTAGCTCTTTAGGTTCCCTGCGTGGCTTGGTGATGCCTGGTAGCAAGATTCCCTAGCGAGCCGGAGTCTGTTTGGTGACTCGGTGGAGCCTCTTGGGGAATGCTTGTGTTTTAGCTTCGGGAGAAATTTGCTCGAGTTTTGTTCGTCGGATTTTGTTACCGACTTTGTCGTTAGCGCGTTTTGCGTTCGTTAGGTTTGACCGGCCAAATTTTGGGATTTGCGTCGGGAGTGGAAAATTTTACATTAGGAAATTAGATCGGCTAATTTTAGACTTGCTCGTCAAGTTTCGTCGCGTTCCGAGCATTTTTGGAGCCTCGGCGCGCGATTGAAGTTTGTATGTTTTCGCATACGCCGTTAACTTTAGAAATTATTATCTTGAAAATGGTGCGTCGGAATTCGATTTCGACTTCGCCGTTGGATTCGTAGCGTCGTCATTCGCCTACGGTGCGAATTACGTTCGATTCGGCGCGCGTTTGGCCCTCTGTATCGATATAATGTTATATCTTTGTTTTTAATAATTATAAATATTATTATTTTTATATATTTATTAAAAAAAAAGAAAAAGGGGGAGAGGGAATCGGTGAGAATGGTTTACCATTCTCACTGATCAGCCCCCCCCCCCCCTATTGCCTTTCCCGCCGATCGAGCAGCCCCCCCCCCCTTTATGTTATATTTATAATAAATATTATGTTATATTAATAATAAATATAATATTATTATTAATATTAATCTTATTAAGTATTTATATATATATAAAAAAAAGAGAAAACCCCCTTCTCCTTCCTCCGAACCAGCAGCCCCCCCTCCTGTGCGAAAAAAGAAGGCGAGTGCGGATCCTCTCGTTCGCGAACCTTCCGGCGGCCGCCACCGCCGATCTGGTGGACGGAATCTCGATCCGATCGCGGCGTTGGAAAGCTCTCGGCGAGAGCTTCGAGATCGCGGTAAGCTTTTCCCGTTTCGGTGACCGTTTCGCCATAGATTTTTTCGGCCCTAACCCCGGTTGTCCGTTTTTCGTAGATCTCGTCTCCGCGTGCCACCTTTTGGACGGATCTACGTGGTGGAGTATTTTGGGTGGACGTTTTCAAGAATGATTTGAGGCAAGTGGATTTCTCCCCTCTTGCGTGCTTCCATGGGTTGTGTTTCGCCTTATTAACTCTCCTTGTCGTAGATTACCAGAGTAGTATAGGTGAGATTAGAAATATTCCTAGGTTAGGGCTTGTGGTCGGCATAAACTAGGAAGATATCGCAATTTATTTTAAGTTGATTTCGGCGGGTAGGGGGAAATAATTCGGCGGGTAGGGGGAAATAATTCGGTGGGTAGGGGGAAATAATTCGGCTGGTTTTGGTTGTAGAACTTGGTAGTTTCTAAGTGGTGTTGTCGGCTAGTTTTGGCGCCGAATCGTGGATCCTTAGCATGTGGTAGCTGGGTTTCTGAGGGAGTATGGTACCGGGGGAGTTCGAGCCATGGCCACCACCATTCCCTCCTTTGGACATTTTGGGTTCCTGTAAGAGGTTGGAACTCTATGTGTGTGGACCCTGTGGCGGCCCCTTTAGTACTCTTGAGACACCTGGACCTGGTTGTTCGGTTGTGACTGTTCTTAGTCTCCGACACAGGTTTGGGATTTGTGCCAGTGCTAACGATTTACAAGTTTAGGACTGTTAGTTCCTTTCATACTGTTCATTTGATGCATATTGGTTTCCTTTTTGTCTCTGCAGGCTTGAGCGGAGTTTGGTACGTTTTAGTACTTGATGCATTTCTCTCGCTTTACTGATCGTTATACTTACATTTTGTCCCTTTTTGGATTCTTTAGCTGAGATTTTCAGCATTTTCCCTTGCAGGGTTGGTAACCCTTTTTCTTTCTGCTCTTTTCATTCAATTATTATCTGATGTTTCTTTGCCTCTTGTTTTATTATTTCTTGCTGAGGTTTTCTTCTTTTGAATGCCTCAGGTTCTGGTCTGTAGCCGGCTGAACGGCTAATTTCAGGAGTTCCCTTGTGGACTGCGTTGTGGCAGTGTTTTCCTCACCTGTTGAGGTAGTTCTTTAGCTTTGTAGTAGTACAGACATGCATGCTCGCCAGCGAGTTCGTGTCAGGTTGTTGAGACTCGTTGGTGATTTTCCTTGGTGATACTAAGTCTTTGCTTAACTGCTAGTTTACCTATTTTGTGGTAGTTTCACTTGCTCTCTGGGAATGTTTTATGCTAGGTTGCTAGTTACTTTAAAACCTATAAAAAAAGAACTACTATATGTATTGCATGATCAGCATATTTTATAAAAGCTCAATCATTATTTTCCAAATGCGTAAAAAGATTGTTTTCTTTATAAATATTATAAATTGAAATCTAGGGTCTTGCATAGTGTATGTTGTCCTCTTAGGACACTTATGCGCTCTTTTAGGATGTTAAGCATAAATGAAGTATTTTTCCGCTACGTATAAAAATAGTTTTCAAACCGTGGACTATCTGATCCACTGAGCCGAGGGATACGGCCAATTAATTTAAAAAATCAGTTTTCTAGTCATTTTAACTTATGATTTGAAGGATTAGAGTGTTGCCTGAGCGTCAGCAGTTATCCCCTGCTTGACTTGGCATCACAGCTCGTAGTTATCTCGTGCTCTTATTTATTTATTAATGAGAAAAATGCTAGTTGTGACAGTTGGTATCAGAGGGAGGTTGCTTGACAAATTGTCGGGGAACCTATCCCTGTAAGTATTAGGTGTTTAGAGTCATATCATACAAACACTGATATGTCATCAGCACATCTTGGCTGAAGCACGAACACTACACTCATAGCATGACATGAAGTATACGAGGCATATTATGTAGTATGGGATGCATACTATGTGTTTGTATATGGATCCACCATAGGAGGCAACATATGAGGGTTATGTAGTATGGGATGCATAACCTCACCACATGAATGCGGCTAGCACATTTTCTTTTTCGTTGCATGGAAATGTTATGTAGTATGGGATGCATAACATTTTCATGTGTACGCCACTCATAACATGTATTAGGGCCTTTTTAGAATGCATAGCACAATCATGCATAGCATAACATTGCATAAGCACAACGTGCCAAGCTAAAGATTTGCAGGATGACATGTGTACACACATAATTTTTGAGTCAAAAAGAATATAAATTCATGCATTCCCGATCTAGGCAAAAGAGTTAGTGTGATGATAGTGAATCATCGTAGGATAAGCATAACATCATTATTGAAAATCCCAGAGCAAGTTAGCAGCATGAGCAAGTACTTAAGTATGTATTGTTTGTACTATGTTGTTTGGTTCTAGTGGGTGGGCTAGGTGTCTAATTAGTGTTTTGTTGTTCCATTAGAATGTCGAGGCGTCCTTCGACAAGGTTGACTCCCCAATCGGAGGGAGAATCTTCAGATGCGCAGAGCAGCGCAATGATAGAAGGTCTGAGACAAAGCAATGAGCTTTGTCAAAGCAAGTAGTGGATTTGCAGTCTCAGGTCCAGTCCTTGTTAGCAGTTGTGGCAGGGCAAATTCCGAGAGTTCAGGACCCTGTTGTGGGTCAAGCTGTCCCTGTTCCCCCCGCTCCTCTGGTGCCTCCGGTCATGGTGCCACCAGAGATGACCTTTATTTCTCAGTTTCAGCGACTTAGGCCTCCAACGTATGATGGCAAGGCAGATTACATGGTCTTAGACGATTGGATGATATTAATCGAGGAGATGTTCTCATACTCCGGGATCACTGATGATCAGAAAGTGATGTTAGCCGCATATCAGCTCAAAGGGTTGGCAAAGGGCTGGTGGCTAAGGGAGAAAGAAGGTCTGAAGGACAGGTGTTCCTGGGAGTCCTTTAAGGAGCTACTTCTGAGCAAGTTTCTGCCATCGGTCGAGAGGGACCGTCTGATGAATGATTTCCTGCACTTAAAGCAGAGGCAGCTCACGTTTAGTGAGTACGAAATCGAGTTTAGTAAGCTAAGCCGATTTGCCCCAGACTTGGTGAGTTCCGATGAAAATAGAAGCAAGTGATTTCTGGCTGGGCTAAGGAGTGACGTCCAGCAATTAGCAAGTGCCTATGCGACCTCAAGTTATGCTGGTATGGTGGAAGCTGCCTTAAAGGTAGAGGCAATTGATAACGCCAAGAATCGAGGTCAACAACTGAGAAAAGATAAATGAAAGTCTGATGAGGGTAAGAGTACTCAGGTCCCTGACGCTGCTCCGAGGAAGAGAAACAAAGAGGTATGCAGTTTCTGTGGCCGACCGGGCCATCCATTGGAAAGGTGCTATCAAAGATTAGGAGCTCAGAAGAAAGAGCAGATTCATGCGATCCAAGGTATCCCAAAGAAAGACTTGCTTTGTTTTGTATGCAAGAAGCCGGGGCACGATGCTGCCCATTGCTGGAAGAAGGCGAGAAGTTGTTTCTTGTGCGGTCAAGAGGGTCATCTCAAGTATCAGTGCCCGCAAGCTCAGCTTACTCTGCAGCCAGTTCCTCTTCTGGCCTTGCCGCCGCCGCTGCGAGTGGACAAGGGAAAAGGAAAGTTGAACGTGGTCTCTATGGAGGAAGCTCAGGCGTCCACGCAAGTGATATCAGGTTAGATTATCCCCTAGTTTTAATGTTTAGCTCATAGTTATAGTTTTGAGCGTTCGCTTCCTTAGTCGCGTGTGCAATTTTATAGGATGATTTAAGGTAAAGAACCGCTGGGCGCGTGTTCTGTTCGATTCCGGCGCTACCCACTCATTTGTGGCTAGGGCCTTCGTAGAGCGTTACCGTTTGGATCTCGATCGTGTTGGTGATGCGTTCTGTGTCAAGTTTCCTTCAGGTGAATCTGTAGTTTCGGATCAGGGTATTCAGAGTTGTCCGATTTTACTAGGCGATTTTCTCGCGATTGCTGATTTCAAGCTGTTGGATCTGGAAGACTTCGATGTGATCCTAGGCATGGACTGGTTGTCTAGATATGATGCTGTGATCCAATGCAAGGGTAAACGCTTGGACTTCAGGATGGACAACGGTCAGCCCGGGAGTGTTTACGGTTATCCGCGTCAGGATTCTCCGACTATATCGGCGGTATGTGCTCGGAAGCTTGTAGATTCCGGATGTTTTGCTTGTTTGGTTTCGGTTTTAGAAACCAAGGTTTGTTTGCCGTGTTTGGAGGAGATCCCGGTGGTTCGTGATTTTTCTGATGTCTTTCTAGCTAATCTTCCTGGTCTCCCGCCTGATCGAGACGTGGAGTTTGTTATAGATTTGGAGCTCGGTACGCGTCCTATTGCCAAGGCGCCTTACCGGATGGCCCCACGCGAACTGGAGGAGTTGCGTATCCAGTTAGACGAGTTGCTTGAGAACGGATTTATAAGGCCGAGTTCTTCGCCTTGGGGTGCTCCCGTTTTGTTCGTCAAGAAAAAAGATGGATCGATGAGGTTGTGCATCGATTATCGAGAGCTAAATAAGGTAACGATTAAGAATAGGTATCCGTTGCTGAGGATAGATGATTTGTTTGATCAACTGCGAGGCAGTGCCGTGTTCTCTAAGATTGACCTTCGTTCGGGCTACCACCAGTTAAGGATCCGTGAATCAGATATCCCGCGGACTGCCTTCCGTTCCAGACATGGACATTTTGAATTTTTGGTGATGTCGTTTGGCTTGACCAACGCACCTTCTGCTTTCATGGACATGATGAACAGGGTTTTCAAGGACTTTTTGGACAAGTTTGTAGTCGTATTTATAGACGATGTGTTGGTGTATTCACGCAATGTTGAGGAGCATGACCAACATTTGCGTCTAGTTTTATCCGCCTTGAGGGACCATAAGTTGTTCGCCAAGCTAAGTAAATGCGAGTTCTAGTTGCCTCAGGTTTCTTTCCTGGGTCATGTGGTTAACAAGAACGGAATCTCTGTCGACCCAGAAAAGATAGCCGCAGTTATGGAATGGACAAGGCCTGCCACACCCAAAGAAATAAGAAGCTTCCAAGGGTTGGCTGGCTACTATAGAAGATTTGTAGAGGGTTTCTCTACATTATCTGCGCCATTGACCAAATTGACGCAGAAGAATGCAGCATTTGTGTGGAGCGATAAGTGCGAAGAAGCGTTCCAAGAGCTAAAGAATAGACTGTGCACTGCTCCGATATTGACATTGCCTACGGAAGGATTAGACTATGCCGTTTACGTGGACGCATCCCACGTGGGTCTTGGTTGTGTGCTGATGCAAGAAGGAAAAGTGATTGCGTATGGGTCAAGACAGCTTAAGATTCATGAAAGGAACTACCCTACACATGACTTGGAATTCGCAGCAGTTATTTATGCATTGAAATTATGGAGACACTTGTTGTATGGCGCGCAGTACAAGATTTATACAGATCATAAGAGTTTGAAGTACGTCTTCACTCAAAAGGAGTTGAACTTGTGCCAGCACAGATGCTTAGAGTATGTGGCTGATTATGAAGTGGAGATCCTATACCATCCGGGTAAGGCTAACGTGGTAGCCGACACCTTAAGCAGGAAGACAGGGAAAATTTTCAATCTCTCCACTGAGTTGTTAATAGAAGAGTTCCTTTTAATGGATATTTCAGTTGGTAGATGTGACTCGCCAAGCAGTTTGGAAGTGTTTGAGCCTTCATGGATTTCTCTTACGAGGCTTCATCAAAAGGACGATCCTGATCTACTGCACCTTCATAATAGAACTGACAAGGGGGAGCTGCCTGACTTTTCGATCGATGACGCGGGTACTCTAAAGTACCGCGGTAGATTTTGCGTCCCCAATTTTCGAGATATTCGAGTTAAGTTGTGCAGTTAGGCACACGGTTCAAGTGTGGCCTACCATCCAGGGTCTACAAAAATGTATAAGGACTTGAAACAGATTGCCTGGTGGATTGGGATGAAGGGTGACATTGCAAGGTTTGTTTCAGAATGTTTTACGTGCAAAAGAGTTAAGGCTGATCATGGAAGGCCTGGTGGAAAGTTAGCGCCTTTAGAGATTCCAACTTGGAAGTGGGAGAGTATCTCAATGGATTTCATTACTGGTTTGCCGAGATCTCCCCGAGGGCATGACTCTGTTTGGGTGATTGTTGACAGATTAACAAAGTGTGCGCACTTCGTACCCTTTCAGATTGGTTACTCGATGAAAAAGATAGCGGAACTATATTTGAATGAAGTTATCAGGTTACATGGAGTACCCGTAAGTATAGTATCAGATCGAGACCCCAGGTTTACGTCTCGTTTCTGGAAGAGCCTTCAAGAAGGATTGTGAACTGACTTGAGATATTCTACCGCATATCATCCACAGACCAATGGTCAAACGGAGCGTGTTAATCAGATTGTGGAAGATATGATCCGTTGTTATATATTAGACCACGGAGGAGCGTGGGATGAACGCTTGAGGTTGATGGAGTTCGCATACAATAACAGTTATCAAGAGAGTCTGCAAATGGCTCCTTTCGAAGCGTCATATGGAAGACGATGTAGAACTCCTCTATTTTGGGCTGAGGTTGGTGAGAGGCCGATGTTAGGTCCAGATGCCTTAGAAGAAATGGAAGTCTCTGTAAAGCTTATTCGAGAGAAGCTTCGGATAGCTCAAGAGCGATACGAGAAGAACGCCAATCGGCGTAGGTCCGTTTTGGAATTTTCTGTGAGGGACATGGTATTCCTTAAGGTTTCCCCGATGGTTGGAGTGAAGAGGTTCGGTAAGAACCATAAGTTGGACCCAAGGTATGTGGGACCATTTGAAATTGTGGAGCGGATCGGTGTGTCAGCCTACAAGTTGAAATTGCCCGCAAATTTTCCTGGCGTGCACAATTTTTTTCACGTGAGCCAACTGCGGAGGTGCGTGCTAGGTGACAGACAAGTTCTGGATGCAGTGCCCCAGTTGGAGCCTAACCTTTCCTACGTCGAAGATCCTATTCGTGTTTTGGATGTGCAAGATCGAGTGTTGCGGAGAAAGACAATACCGATGGTAAAGATTCTGTGGAGAAACCAAGACGTGGAGAGCACGACTTGGGAGTTGGAGTCAGCTATGAGGGAGGCGTATCCTCATTTGTTCTCCTAGCTGTGCTCGGTAAGCACTCGATAACCCTTGGTTATTTTCTTTTCCTTCTATGGTAGAAGTGTTTTATGCGTAAAGTTTCGGGACGAAACTTTATTTTAGGGGGAGTGACTGTAACACCCCCGATTTTCCAGTGATTTATTTAATTTCTTATTTGACGTATTATGACGTCAGAGCGTTATGTTAGCGCGTGTTGGTCATGTGACGTTGTTAGAGCGTGCTCTTAGCTCTTTAGGTTCCCTGCGTGGCTTGGTGATGCCTGGTAGCAAGATTCCCTAGCGAGCCGGAGTCTGTTTGGTGACTCGGTGGAGCCTCTTGGGGAATACTTGTGTTTTGGCTTCGGGAGAAATTTGCCCGAGTTTTGTTCATCGGATTTTGTTACCGACTTTGTCGTTAGCGCGTTTTGCGTTCGTTATGTTTGACCGGCCAAATTTTGGGATTTGCGTCGGGAGTGGAAAATTATACATTAGGAAATTAGATGGGCTAATTTTAGACTTGCTCGTCAAGTTTCGTCGCGTTCCGAGCATTTTTGGAGCCTCGGCGCGCGATTGAAGTTTGTATGTTTTCGCGTATGCCGTTAACTTTAGAAATTATTATCTCGAAAATGGTGCGTCGGAATTCGATTTCGACTTCGCCATTGGATTCGTAGCGTCGTCATTCGCCTACGGTGCGAATTTCGTTCGATTCGGCACGCGTTTGACCCTCCGTATCGATATAATGTTATATCTTTGTTTTTAATAATTATAAATATTATTATTTTTATATATTTATTAAAAAAAAAAGGGAGAGGGAATCCGTGAGAATGGTTTACCATTCTCACCGATCAGCCCCCCCCCCCCCCCCTTTTTGCCTTTCCCGCCGATCGAGCAGCCCCCCCCCCCTTTTATATTATATTTATAATAAATATTATGTTATATTAATAATAAATATAATATTATTATTAATATTAATCTTATTAAGTATTTATATATATATATAAAAAAAAAGAGAAAACCACCTTCTCCTTCCTCCGAACCAGCAGCCCCCCCCCCTCCTGTGCGAAAAAAAAGGCGAGTGCGGATCCTCTCGTTCGCGAACCTTCCGGCGGCCGCCACCGCCGATCCGGTGGACGGAATCTCGATCCGATCGCGGCGTTGGAAAGCTCTCGGCGAGAGCTTCGAGATCGCGGTAAGCTTTTCCCGTTTCGGTGACCGTTTCGTCATAGATTTTTTCGGCCCTAACCCCGGTTGTCCGATTTTCGTAGATCTCGTCTCCGCGTGCCCCCTTTTGGACGGATCTACGTGGTGGAGTATTTTGGGTGGACGTTTTCAAGAACGATTTTAGGCAAGTGGATTTCTCCCCTCTTGCGTGCTTCCATGGGTTGTGTTTCTCCTTATTAACTCTCCTTGTCGTAGATTACCGGAGTAGTATAGGTGAGATTAGAAATATTCCTAGGTTAGGGCTTGTGGTCGGCCTAAACTAGGAAGATATCGGAATTTATTTTAAGTTGATTTCGGCGGGTAGGGGGAAATAATTCGGCGGGTAGGGGGAAATAATTCGGCGGGTTTTGGTTGTAGAGCTTGGTAGTTTCTAAGTGGTGTTGTCGGCTAGTTTTGGCGCCGAATCATGGATCCTTAGCATGTGGTAGCTGGGTTTCTGAGGGAGTATGGTACCGGGGGAGTTCGAGCCGTGGCCACCACCATTCCCTCCTTTGGACATTTTGGGTTCCTGTAAGAGGTTGGAACTCTATGTGCGTGGACCCTGTGGCGGCCCCTTTAGTACTCTTGAGACACCTGGACCTGGTTGTTCGGTTGTGACTGTTCTTAGTCTCCTACACAGGTTTGGGATTTGTGCCAGTGCTAACGATTTACAAGTTTAGGACTATTAGTTCCTTTCATACTGTTCATTTGATGCATATTGGTTTCCTTTTTGTCTCTGCAGGCTTGAGCGGAGTTTGGTACGTTTTAGTACTTGATGCATTTCTCTCGCTTTACTGATCGTTATACTTACATTTTGTCCCTTTTTGGATTCTTTAGCTGAGATTTTCAGCATTTTCCCTTGCAGGGTTGGTAACCCTTTTTCTTTCTGCTCTTTTCATTCGATTATTATCTAATGTTTCTTTGCCTCTTGTTTTATTATTTTTTGCTGAGGTGTTCTTCTTTTGAATGCCTCAGGTTCAGGTCTGTAGCCGGCTGAATGGCTAATTTCAGGAGTTCTCTTGTGGACTGCATTGTGGCAGTGTTTTCCTCACCTGTTGAGGTAGTTCTTTAGCTTTGTAGTAGTACAGACATGCATGCTCGCCAGCGAGTTCGTGTCAGGTTGTTGACGCTCGTTGGTGATTTTCCTTGATGATACTAAGTCTTTGCTTAACTGCTAGTTTACCTGTTTTGTGGTAGTTTCACTTGCTCTCTGGGAATGTTTTATGCTAGGTTGCTAGTTACTTTAAAACCTATAAAAAAAGAACTACTATATGTATTGCATGATCAGCATGTTTTATAAAAGCTCAATCATTATTTTCCAAATGCGTAAAAAGATTGTTTTCTTTATAAATATTATAAATTGAAATCTAGGGTCTTGCATAGTGTAAGTTGTCCTCTTAGGACACTTATGCACTCTTTTAGGATGTTAAGCATAAATGAAGTATTTTTCCGCTACGTATAAAAATAGTTTTCAAACCGTGGACTATCTGATCCACTGAGCCGAGGGATACGGCCAATTAATTTAAAAAATCAGTTTTCTATTCATTTTAACTTATGATTTGAAGGATTAGAGTGTTGCCTGAGCGTCAGCAGTTATCCCCTGTTTGATGTGGCATCACAGCTCGTAGGTATCTCGTGCTCTGATTTATTTATTAATGAGAAAAATGCGGGTTGTGACATTAGGTACTCGCATTATATTTTAAATTTACATTCTTTTTACTACTCTTTTATAGAGATTAGTAGGTGTTCGCTAGTTAACTTCTGTTACTCCTATTATATTTTAAATTTACCTAGTTTTGACTTCTCCTTTATAGAGATTAGAAGGTGTTCGTGAGTTCACTTCAGGTACTTGTGTTATATTTTAAATTTACCTGCTCTTGACTTCTCTTTTGTAGAGATTAGCAGGTGTTCTCAGGTTCACTTCAAGTACTCATATTATATTTTAAATATACTTGCTTTTGAAATCTCTTTCGCTGAGATTAGACAGTATTCGTGAGTTCACATCAGGTACTCACATAATATTTTAAATTTACCTACTTTTGACTTCTCTATTATAAAGATTAGAGGGTGTTCACTAGTTCACTCCAAATACTCGTGTTATATTTTAAATTTATCTGTTTTTGACTTCTTCATTCCAGAAATTAGTTAGTATTCGCAAGTTAACTTATGGTACTCGTGTTATATAATAAATTTACATTTTTTTGACTGTTCTTTTGTAGAGATTACAAGGTGTTCAAGAGTAGATTTCAGGTACTCATGTTATATTTTAAATTTACCTGCTTTTAACTTCTCTTTTGGAGAGATTAGAAGTTTTTCGTGAGTTCAGTTTAGGTACTCGCATTATATTTTATACTTATATTCTTTTGAATACACTTTTGTCGATATTAGAAGGTCTTCGTGAATTCACTTCAGATACTCGTGTTATATTTTAAATTTACCTGCCTTTGACTTCTCCTTTGTACAGATTAGCATGTATTAGCATGACCACTATAGGTACTCACTATATATTTTGAATTTACCTGCTTTTGACCTCTATTTTTTAGAGATTAGCTAGTTTTCACGAGCTCACTTCAGTACTCTCATTAAATTTTAAATTTACCTGTTTTTAACTTCTCTTTTATAGAGATTAGTCGGTGTTTGCGAGTTAACTTCAGATACTCATGTTATATTTTAAACTTCATGTTTTTGACTTCTCCTTTGTAGAGATTAGCAATTGTTCTCAATTTCACTTCAGCTACTCGCATTATATTTTAAATTTATCTGCTTTTGATTTCTCCTTTAGAGTGATTAATAGGTGTTCGCGAGTTCACTTTTGGTACTCGCATTATATTTTAAATTTACCTTCTTTTGACTTCTCTTTTGGAGAGATTAGCAAGTATTCATGAGTTCACTTCAGGTACTCATGTTCTATTTTAAATTTACTTGCTTTTTACTTCTCCTCTGCATAAATTAGCGGGAGTTCATGAGTTCATATCAGGTACTCGTGTTATATTTTTAATTTACCTCCTTTTGACTTCTCCTTATCGAGATTAGCAGGTGTTCGCGAGTTCACTTTTTGTACTCGTATTATATTTTAATTTACTTGATTTTGACTTCTCCTTTGCGTTGATTAGCAGGTGTTTGTGAGTTAACTTCAGATACTCATGTTATATTTTAAATTTACCTACTTTTGACCTCTCTTTTCAATAGATTAGCACATGTTCGAAAGTTAACTTCAAGTACTCATGTTATATTTTAAATTAACCTGCGTTTTACTTCTCCTTTGCAGAGATTAGCAGGTGTTCGCGAGTTCACTTCAGGTACTCACGTTGTACTTCAAATTTAACTGCTTTTGACATCTCTTTCGAAGAAATTTGCCGGTGTTCGTGAGTTCACATCAGGTACTCGCATTATATTTTAAATTTATCTACTTTTGATTTCTCTTTTATAGAGATTAGCATGTGTTCACGAGTTCACTCCAAATGCTTACATTATATTTTCAATTTACCTACTTTTTGACTTCTCCTTTCTAGAAATTAACAGGTATTACGAGTTAACTCATGGTACTCGTGTTATATTATTAATTTATCTTTTTTTACTTTTCTTTTGTTGTTATTAGCAGGTGTTCACGAGTTCACTTCAGGTACTCGTGTTATATTTTAAATTTACTTGCTTCTAACTTCTCTTTTGGAGAGATTAGAAGGATTTTGTGAGTTCACATTCGGTACTCGCATTATATTTTTAATTTACCAGCTTTTGACTTCACTTTTGCCGAGATTAGCGGGTGTTCGCGAATTCACTACAGGCACTCGTGTTAAAATTTAAATTTACCTGCTTTTGACTTCACTTTTGTAGACATTAGCAGGTGTTCGCGAATTCACTTCAGGTACTCGTGTTATATTTTAAATTTACTTGCATTTCACTTCTCCTTTGTTGAAATTAGCACGTGTTTGCAAGTTCACTTCATGTGCTCGTGTTATATTTTAAATTTACCTGCTTTTGACCTATCTTTTGTAGAGATTAGCACGTGTTCTCGAGATTACTTCAAGTACTCGTATTATATTTTAAATTTGCCTGCTTTTGACTTCTATTTTATAGATATTAGCAGGTGTTCGCGAGTTAACTTCTGGTACTCATGTTATATTTTAAATTTACTTGCTTTTGACTTATCCTTTGCAGAGATTAGCAGGTGTTCTGAAGTTCACTTCGGGTACTCGTACTCGTGTTATAATTTAAATTTACCTACTTTTGACTTCTCTTTTGGAGAGATTAGCAGGAATTCACGTGCTCACTTCAGGTACTCGTATTATTTTTAAAATTTACGTGCTTTTTACTTCTCCTCTGCATAAATTAGCAGGAGTTCACGAGTTCACTTCAGTTACTCGCGTTATATTTTAAATTTACCGGCTTTTGAATTCTATTTTACAGTGATTAGCCGGTGTTTGCGAGTTCACTTATGCGATCTCCTTATATTTTAAATTTATCAGCTTTGAGTTCTCTTTTAGAGAGATAAGAAAGTTTTCGCGAATTCACTTCAGGTACTCGTGTTATATTTTAAATTTACGTGCATTTGATTTCTCTTTTAATGAGATTAGCTGGTGTTCACGAGTTCATTTAGGTACTCGCATTATATTTTAAATTACTTGCATTTGACATCTCATTTGCATAAATTAACAGGAATTCACTAGTTCACTTCAAGTAATTGCATTATATTTTAAATTTACCTACTTTTGACTTCTCTTTTGTATAGATTAGTAGGTGTTCGCAAGCTCACTCCCGATACTCAGGTTATATTTTAAATTTACCAGCTTTTGAATTCTCTATGGGTGAGATAAGAATGTCTTTGAGAGTTCACTTCACGTACTCGCGCTATATTTTAAATTTACTAGCACTTGACCTCTCTTTTGTTGAAATTAGCATGTGTTCGCGAGTTCACTTCATGTACTCGCGTTATATTTTAAATTTACCTACTTTTGACTTTTCTTTTTTATAGATTAGCAGGTGTTCGCTTGTTTACTCCAGGTACTCGTGTTATATTTTAAATTTACCTGCTTTTGAATTCTCTTTGAGAGAGATAAGAATGTTTTTGCGAGTTCACTTCAGGTACTCGCGCAATTTTTTTAAATTTACCAGCATTTGACCACTTTTGGAGAATTTAGCACGTGTTCGCGTGTTCACTTCAGGTACTCGCATTATATTTTAAATTTACCTGCATTTGATTTCTCTTTTATATAGTTTAGCAGGTGTTCGCGAGTTAACCTCTGGTACTCTTGTTATATTTTAAATTTACCTACTTTTGACTTCTCTTTTATAGAGATTAGCAGGTATTCGCAAGTTCACTTCAGGTACTTGCGTTATACTTTAAATTTACCTATTTTTTACTTCTCTTTTAGAGAGATTAGGAGTTCTTCGCGAGTTCACTTCATGTACATGCGTAATATTTTAAATTTACCTGCTATTGAACTCTCTTTTGCAGAGATTAGCCGGTGTTCGTGAGCTCATATCAGGTACTCGCATTATATTTTAAATTTACCTACTTTTGACTTCTTTTTATAGAGATTAACAGATATTCGCAAGTTCACTCTAAATACTCGCATTATATTTTTAATTTGGCAGTTTTTGACTTCTCCTTTACAGAAATTAGCAGGTATTCACGGGTTAACTTATGGTACTCGTGTTCTATTATAAATTACATTTTTTGACTTTTTCGTTTATAGAGATTACCAGTTGTTTGGGAGACACTTCGGGTACTTGTGTTATATTTTCAATTTACTTGCTTTTGACTTCTCTTTTTTAGAGATTAGAAGGCTTTCGTGAGTTCACTTTAGGTACTCGCATTATATTTTAAAATTACATTCTCTTTACTTAACTTTTGCAGATATTAGAAGGTGTTCATGAATTCACTTCAGTTACTCGTGTTATATTTAAATTTACATGCTTTAGACTTCTCCTTTGTAGAGATTAGCAATTGTTTGTGAGTTCACTATAGGTACTCGCATTATATTTTGAATTTACCTGCTTTTGACCTCTCTTTTGTAGATATTAGAAGGTGTTCGCGATCTCACTTCAGGTTCTTGCTTTAAATTTTAAATTTACCTCTTTTTGACTTCTCTTTTATAGAGATTAGGAGGTTCACGAGTTAACTTCAGGTACTCATGTTATACTTTATATTTACCATCTTTTGACTTCTCCTTTGTAAAGATTAGCAGGTGTTCTCGAGTTCACTTCAGGTACTCGAATTATATTTTAAATTTACCTGCATTTGACCTCACTTTTGGAGATATTAGCAGGTATTTGGGAGTTCACTTCAGGTACTCGTATTATATTTTAAATGTACCTTCTTTTGACTTCTCTTTTGGAGAGATAAGTAGGTATTCACGAGTTCACTTCAGGTACTCATGTTCTATTTTAAATTTATGTGCTTTTGACTTCTCCTCTGCAGAAAGTAGCAGGAGTTCAGGAGTTCATATTAGGTACTCGCGTTATATTTTAAATTTGCCTACTTTTGACTTCTCTTTTAGAGAAATTAGCAGGTATTCGCGAGTTCACTTCAGGTACTTGCATTATATTTTAAATTTACCTGCTTTTGACTTCCCTTTGGGAGAGATATGAGGGTTTTCACGAGTTCAGTTCTGGTACTCATGGTATATTTTTAATTTATCGGCAATTGACCTCACTTTTGTAGAAATTAGCAGGTGTTCGCGAGTTCACTTTAGGTACTCACATTATATTTTAAATTTACATGTTTTGACTTCTCTTTTATAGAGATTAGTAGGTGTTCACGAGTTAACTTCAGATAATCGTGTTATATCTTAAATTTACCTACTTTTGACTTCTCCTTTACAGAGATTAGCAGGTGTTCGTGAGTTTACTTCAGGTACTTGCATTATATTTTAAATTTACATGCTTTTGATTTCTATTTTGGAGAGATTAATAGGTGTTTGCGAGTTAAATTCAGGTACTCGCATTATATTTTAAATTTTCCTACTTTTGACATCTATTTAGCAGAGATTAGTCAGTGTTCGTGAGTTCACATCAGGTACTCGCATTATATTTTAAATTTACCTACTTTTGACTTCTCTTTTATAGAGATTAGCTGGTGTTCGCTAGTTCACTCCAAATACTCGCATTATATTTTCAATTAACCTGCTTTCGACATCTCCTTTTCAGAAATTAGCAGGTATTCACGAGTTAACTTATGGTACTCGTATAATATTATAAATTTACCTTTTTTTACTTTTCTTTTGTAGAGATTAGCAGGTGTTCCGGAGTTCAATTCAGGTACTTGTGTAATATTTTAAATTTATCTGCTTTTGACTTCGCTTTTGGTGAGATTTGAAGGTTTTTGTGAGTTTACTTTAGGTACTGGCATTATATTCTAAATTTACCTACTTTTGACTTTACTTTTGCAGAGATTAGCAGGTGTTCGCGAATTCACTTCCAGTACCCGTGTTATATTTTAAATTTACTTACCTTTGACATCACTTTTGTAGAGATTAGAAGGTGTTCGCGAATTCACGTTAGGTACTCGTGTTATATTTTAAATTAACCTGCATTTGACTTCTCCTTTATAGAGATTAACAAGTGTTCACAAGTTCACTTCAGGTACTTGTGCTATATCTCAAATTTACCTGCTTTTGACCTCTCTTTTGTAAAGATTAGCAGGTGTTCTCGAGCTTACTTCTGGTAGTCATGTTATATTTTAAATTTACCTATTTTTAACTTTTAGTTAATAGAGATTAGCATGTGTTCGTGAGTTAACTTTAGGTACTCGTGTTATATTTTAAATTTTCCTGCCTTTGACTTCCCCTTTGACGAGATTTCTAGGTGTTCTCGAATTCTCTTCAAGTACTCACGTTATTTTTTAAATTTACCTACTTTTGACTTCTCTTTTAGAGAGATTAACATGGTTCATGAGTTCACTTCAGGTACTCGTGTTATAATTTAAATTTACCTGCTTTTGACTTCTCTTTTGGAGAGATTAGCAGGTATTTGTGAGCTCACTCATGTACTCACATTATATTTTAAATTTACAAGTTTTTGACTTCTCCTCTACATAAATAAAAAGGTGTTCACGAGTTCACTTCTGGTACTCGCATTATATTTTAAATTTACTAGCTTTTGAATTCTCTTTTATAGATATTAGCAAATGTTCGCTAGTTCACTTCTAGTACTCGCCTTATATTTTAAATTTATCGACTTTTGACTTCTCTCTTAAAGAGATAGGAAAGTTTTGCGAGTTCATTTCAGGTAGTCGCGTTATATTTTAAATTTACGTGTTTTGACTTTTCTTTTGGAGAGAATAGCAAGTGTTCGCGACTTCACTTCAGGTTCTCTTATTATATTTTAAATTTACTTGCTTTTGACTTCTCATTTGCATAGATTAGCTGGAGTTCACTAGTTCACTTCAAGTACTCACGTAATATTTTAAATTTACTAGCTTTTTACTTCTCTTTTGTAGAGATTAGCTGGTGATCACGAGTTCTCTCAAGGTACTCGCGTTATTTTTTAAATTTACCTTCTTTTGACTTCTCTTTTATAGAGATTAGTTGGTGTTCCCATCTTCACTTAGGTACTCAAGTTAAATTTTAAATTTAATTACTTTTAACTTCTCCTTTGCAGAGAATAGCAAGTGTTTGCGAGTTCACTTCCGGTACTCGCTTTATTTTTCAAATTTACCTGCTTTTGACTTCCCATTTGCAGAGATTAGTTAGTGTTTGTGAGTTAACTTCTGGTACTCGCATTATATTTTAAATTTACCTTCTTGTGACTTTCCTTTTGTATAGAATAGTTGGTGTTCGCGATCTCACTTCAGGTACTCGCATTATATTTTAAATTTACCGGCTTTTAACTTCTCTTTTGTGGATATTAGAAGGTTTTCATGAGTTCACTTCAGGTACTCGCGTTATATTTTAAAAATACATGCTTTTGACTTCCCTTTTGCGGAGATCAGCAGGTGTTCACGAATTCACTACAGGTACTCGTGTTATATTTTAAATTTACCTACTTTTGACTTCTCCTTTAAGGAGATAAGCAGGAGTTCATGAGTTCACTTCAGGTACTCACGTTATATTTTAAATTTACCTGCTTTTTATCTCTCCTTTCTATAGATTAGTAGTTACTCGTGAGTTAACTTATGCTACCCGCATTATATTATAAATTTACCTTTTTTTCACTTTTCTTTTGTAGAAACTAGCAGGTGTTCGCGAGTTCACTTCAGGTACTCGGGTTATGTTTTACATTTACCTATTTTGACTTCTTTTTGGAGAGATTAGAAGGTTTCCATGAGTTTACTTTAGGTACTCGCATTGTATTTTGAGTTTACCTGCTTTTGACTTCACTTTTGCAGAGATTAGCAATTGTTCGCGAATTCAGTTCAGGTACTCGTAGTAACACCTCCCCTGAAATTACCATATAATATGGGTCCGACAAAGGGCCCACAACATTCAGACTCCACATCTTCAGCATTATAAGATGATATATAAATTACCCAAACTCAAAACTCAGACGTCAACAGCAGAAACATATAACCAAAATTAGAGGTTATGTACCACAAGCCAAGAGTATCAAAATGTCCTTAAGGCCTTATACATCATAAGTCCAAAACTGCAACATTATTAAACAATAGTAACGTACATATGCACTCCTAGGCTATCTCATTTTGCAAGGAGAATTACATTACATGTTGCATATCTTTCAATCAAAATATATGTAACTGAAAGGAAGTCCACTTCATGAGGCTTAGGTTTTTTTGGTCGGCGACCTTTCTCCTACTTGCGATCCTTGCCCTGTAAAAATTGGTTGTAATGTGGGTCAGCAAAGGACAACCCCAATTGTGTAACTAACACATCTCTCCCGGTCATCCTAAATGGACCCCGGGGTACTTCATCACCCTGCAGGTCAGCACTTTGTATGCAATATAATATAACATGTAAAGCAATGAAGCAGGTTTGGATGTCTCAAGCAACAAACATGTTTCTATGTTGATCAAGTAATATAAAGGGGCCTACAATGCAGCATGAATGCAATCCTGGGTTTCACCCAAGACACTCTAAAGCGTATGCTTCTAACACATCATCACATCGGGTACTTCCAATTTCCCCATCGACGTTCAAGCCGCAAACACAAGGGTACTCTAATTTCCCCCAATGACATACAAGCAGCCACATGAAACTCTTCCCTCGACCCCACCCGCTCATTCGTCTCAAACCCCGGGCTTGCCTATAAATTCTGACTTATCATGTCAGGGTTCCGCCATTCAAACAAACTGATGTTAAGAACCCATGATAGACCCCACCCGTTCGCGACGACCCAGGCTCGACTCCAATATAGGGCCAAGTCCACCGAAGAAGACCCAGCGTGACCAAGCTGGGATTGTCTAGGCTTGTCCTAAGCTTGGCATTCTCGTCAGTCCATAGAAGGGGACTTATCTCATCAGGATACTCTCCACACATGACCTTATAAAGCCATAGGATAGCCAGCTGACCACAGATACAAACCACGCCTTATCACATCACAATCCCATGCGTTTCCCACCCTATTCCAACATTTCTACCATACCATCCCCGTGCCCCCGTGTGCACTCTAATTTGTACCCAGTCCGGTTCCGATCATATGTACTCACATGAGAAAGGGGAAAAACATCATCACATATGGCATCTTGTAGCTAATGGATTTCTACAAAATCCCTAAGGCTTGCAATGCGACATCATCGAGGCAGACTAATGATCGTAACTACGGCATCACCCACAATGCTTGATCCACTAACAGAGCAGATCTCTAATGCAATATCATGTCGGGGATGAACACAATCGACCCGGTAGCTGTAACGCCCCGAAACTCAAAAGAGCGACGGGAGGCGTTTTGGGCCAAATTTGGAATTTGGCAGGGGGCACACGGCCTGGGACACGGGCGTGTCCCAGGGCATGTCATTTTTGGGTCCACGATTTGGCCGAGAGGTCGACCAATTCTGGAGTCGATGATCGTCGAGCAGCGAACACGGCCTGAGACACGGGCGTGTCCCAGGCCATGTCGAGCTCGTGTCGACGATCTGCCTGGGAAGTCGACATTTTCGCTCGACGATGTGTCGAGACAGGGAAAACGGCCTAGGACACGGGCATGTCCAAGGCCGTGTCGGGTGATCGACTAACTATGCTCAACGAAGGGTCGAGACAGTGAACATGGCCTGGAGCCCAGGCGTGTTCGGCTTTGACACGGGCGTGTCCAAGACTGTAACACCCCTGATTTTTCGATGATTTTATTTGTTTGGGCAACGTCAAATTTATGACGTCATGGCGTTACTTTTAACGTCGAGTGTCGGATTTGAGTAGTTTTCGACGTGCTCGTCCAGTTTCGTCGCAACCCGAGCATTTTTGGAGTCTCGGCGCGCGATCGAAGTTTTGGGTTTTGTTTTTGTTTGCCGCATACTTTGACAGTTAATATCTCGGGAATGGCTTGTCGGATTCTGGTTTTGACTTCGCCATTGTGTTCGTAGCGTCAGTGTTTGCCTACGGCGTGAGTTTCGTTTAATTCAGCGCGTTTGATCCTTTATTTTGATCTCATATTTCCACGTTCAACTATCTGAACACGATGATTTCTATATTAATAACTACTTGTTTTTATTCTCGAGAAGCCCTCCTAAAGGTGTGGGATTTCGTCGAGCCCTACGATTGTGATTTTTCTGTGTGCTGTGTTGAGGTCGACGATCGTCGAGCGGAGCTCGACGATTGTCATTTTTTCCGGGCGCTGTGTTGAGTTCGACCATCGTCGAGCGGAGCTCGACGATTGTCATTTTTCTGGGCACTGTGTTAAGGTCGACGATCGTCTAGCGGAGCTCGACGATTATCATTTTTCTGGGCTCTGTATCGTGGTCGATGATCGTCAAGCAGAGCTCGACGATTGTCATTTTTCTGGGCGCTGTCTGGAGGTCGATGATCGTTGAGCGGAGCTCGACGATTGTCATTTTCCTTGGCACTGTCTGGAGGTCGACGATCGTCGAGATGAGCTCGACGAAACGTCGAGCGGAGCTTGTCGTAGGTCTAGCAAATCTCCTTGTTGAGTTCGACGATCAGGCCTTGCGTTCGATGATATTTCGAACAGAATTTGTCGAGTGGAGGTTCTTTTTCCTTTTCTTCGATGAACGTCGAGCTGAGCTCGACCAAGAGTCGATCGGAGTTGTCTGCCTTTAGCACTCGAGTAATTCTTCCATCCTGGTAGTCGATAGATTCTTCCCTTGTACTCGAGTAGTTTCCCTGTGCAGTACTCGAGTAAGTGCCTTAGTGCTTGAGTAATTCGCTTGCAGTACTCGAGTAAGTGCCTTAGTGCCCGAGTAATCCCCGTACAGTACTCGAGTAAGTGCCTTAGTGCTCGAGTAATCCCCGTGCAGTACTCGAGTAAGTGCCTTAGTGCTCGAGTAATCCCCATGCTGTACTCATGTAATTCCCTTAGTACTCGAGTAATCTGTTCCTTCTATCTCGGGGAAACCGGTTCAGCTGAACCCGAATTATTTTGTTGTTCTTCATGTTATCACCTTAGTATAAATACCTTCTTCATCTTTGTCATCTTCTCTGATTCTTTTTCCTCCTGAACCAGGGCGGCGTGAGCGGGAAAGAGGTTGTCCGTCCTTAATTCTTCCGGTGGCCGTTGACGATGCTTCGATGCTCGGAATTTCAAACCGATCGCAGATCTAAAAGCTTTTGTCGAGAGCTACACCCTCGTGGTAATTTCATCCCCATTTCTTGAGATTTCTCGTTAGGGTTTTTCGGCCCTAATCCACTTTTCGACCCTTTTTGTCTAGATTTCAACTCCTCCCGCAGTATTTTTCCCCGATCTACGACGTGGAATGATTCAGAGGACTTTTCTAGTAAAAACCAAGGCAAGTGGTGGTTTCCCCTCATTTCTCTTTGTCTGATCTGATGGTAATGACTATACTTTCATCTTCTTTAAATTTTCTACGCTTATTCTTCCAAATCATTGTAATGATTAATCGTTTCAACGATCCTTTGTTGTTGTAAGGTGTTGTCTTGGAAAGCCCGATTTTGTCGGGTTTTGGTTAATTATTCCTGGTGTGTCTTAATGATGGCTATGCATGTTTTAGCTTTCGTTATTTAGCGCGTTAGAATTTATATAGGACTGTAAATTGCTCCTAGAGGTTGATCAATCGCGTCTTGAGTTCGGTAATGTCAAGTAAAATCTGTCGAGCCAAATCTCGAGATATTTGTGTTGTGGTTTCTTTGGGTTTCTTGAATGCGGGAGTTAGTGGACGATTCCACCTCCACAGTGTTTGTTACCTTCATTAGTGCCCTGTGGAAGTCTACCTGGTTTTTGGATGTCTGCGGTGTATGGTGGAGAGTATGAGACTCCCTCGCAGTTAGATGGATTATATATCCATTTTGTTTTTGGGTGGTGTGTCTAAGAGTGACCACCTCGCCCGTATTTTTGGGTGGTATGTCCAAGAGTGACCACTTCGCCCGTGTTTTTGGGTAGAGTCGACCACAGGTGCCTAATAAAGGTTTTGTATTTTCTTTCTGGTGAAATATTCATGTATTCACCTAATAGCCTTGTGCGTCTGGTGTACCCTTATGGAACGTGACAAATCACGTAGGAGTTCTTTTCCTGTTGATGCCCTATTTTCTTTTGTACTTTACTTCAGTGCTTTTGGTCTTAGGTTGGTACCCCTGTTGACCGTTGTTTATTTTTGGCTTATTACTTTTTCTGCCACCTTTTGTACCTTCTTGCTGAGGTGTTCTATCTTTGGAATGCCTCAGGTTCAGAGCAGTAGTAGTTAGAAGTGCTGGTTTTGGAGTTTTCTGGGCGGCAGTGTTGGCCGTGGTTGTTGCCTCGTCATAGCGAGGTAGTTTGAGGTTTGTTTTGTTTTACTAGTTCAGACAAACGTTTGTTCGTGGGTTCGTGTCAGCTTGTTGGCGCCCACTGAATTGTTAGTTGTTTGATATTTGCTAGCTGCTCGTTTCTTTAAATGTGGATGTGGATTACTTGTTCTCTGGGAGGATTTATGCTAGGAATGCATGTTAGGTATTTTCAACTACAAAATCTACTACTATTACTTCATGCATTGCATAATTTGGAACTCTAACTTGTTATTTTTAGCGACCGTAAAAGCTATCTTTCATACTATAATAAATTTAGAGTCTTGCATAGCATGAGTTGTCCCTTAGGGACATTTTTACTCATGTTGGATGTTTGAGTTGATCTAATCAAGTATTTTTCGCAGCGTATAATATATTTTGATTTGTGGACTAGATGAGCCACTAAGCCGAGGGATACGGCTAACTACTGCACTTAACCGATTTTCCTTAAAATAACTTAAAAAGAACCTGTCTTCATGATTAGTTTGGTGTCTGCCTGAGCGTCCGCAGTTACCCCTGCTGACGTGGCATCATGACGCGCATTTTCCCTTACTCTGATAAGCTTTTTATGCTGTGAAAATACGGGTTGTGACAGTTGGTATCAGAGGGAGGTTGCTTGACAATTTGTCGGGCAACCTTTCCTTATTGGTATTAGGTGTTTAGCATCATATCATACACACACTGATATGTCATCAGCACGTCTTGGCTGAAGCACGAACACTACACTCATAGCATAACATGAAGTATATGGGGCATATTATGTAGTTTGGGACGCATAATATGTGTCTGTATATGGATCCACCATAGGGGCAAAATGTGAGGGTTATGTAGTATGGGATGCATAACCTCACCACATGAATGCGACTAGCACGTTTCTTTTTCGTTGCATGAGAATGTCATGTAGTATGGGATGGATAACATTTTCATGCGTACGCCGCTCATAACATGCATTAGGGCCTTTTTAGAATGCATAGCACAATCATGCATAGCATAACATTGCATAAGCACAACGTGCCAAGCTAAAGATTTGCGGGATGACATATGTACACACATGGCTTTAAGTCAGAAAAAGAATAAAGAATACGTGCATTTATGTCATAGGCACAAGATTCAATAGGATGTGAGGATATCATCGTAAGTAGGACATAACATCATTATAAAATCCCAGAGCAAGTAGTAGCGTAAGCAAGTGTCTTTTAAGTATGGTCTGAACTAGTCGTGTGGCTTTGTTGTAAGCTAGGATTTTGATGAGTTGTTCGTTTGCTTTTTAGAAATGCCGCCAAAGCGTCCTGTGACGAGGTCAACTCCCCAGTCGGAGGGTGAGACATCACGTGTGCAAAGTGACGCGATTATCGAGAGTCTGCGTCAGAGCAATGAGGCTCTGTCGAGACAATTAGTTGCGATGCAATCACAAATTGAGTCTTTGTTTTCTGCCGCTCCCACGCAGCAACCTTCAGTGCAAGTGCCTGCCTTGGGACAAGTCGTACCCGATACCCCTGCTCCTCTGGTGCCCCCGATGGCGATACAACCAGAAATGAATTTCATATCGCACTTCCAGCGGTTGGGGCCTCCCACCTTCGACGGGAGTGCTGACTTTATCATTATAGATGATTGGATCATCTCCATCGAGGAGATGTTTTCGTATTCCGGAATTCTAGAAGCCCATAAGGTGATGATTGCAGCCAATCAGTTAAAACGTCTAGCGAAGAGTTGGTTGATTCGGGAAAGAGAGGGTCTGAAGGAAGGCTGTTCTTGGGAATCTTTTAAGAAGATGTTGCTGAAGAAGTTTCTACCCTCGGTCGAGCAAGACCGCCTGATGATTAACTTCCTGCATCTAAAGCAGAGACATCTCACCGTGAGCGAGTACGAGATTGAGTTTAGCAAACTGAGCAGGTTTACTCCTGACTTGGTAGCTTCTGAGGAGGGTAGAGTGAAGCGTTTCTTGGAAGGATTAAGAAGCAATTTCTAGCAGTTTGCATACGCTTACCAAGCTGAAAGTTATGCTGAAGCAGTGGAAGCCGCTTTAAAAGTGGAAGCGATTGAAAACGCCAAGAATCGTGGTGCTGCGGCAAGGAAGGAGCAAAGAAAAGGCGTTGAGGATGGTAGCTCCAGGGTATCCGGCCTTTTTCGAAGAAGAAAAGTAAGGAAGTGTGTAGCTTCTTTGGTCATCCTGGCCACCCCTACAAAAGGTGCTTCAAGAGGACTGCCACCCTGAAGCAGCAGCAGGTGCACGCCATCCAAGTTGCACCCAAGGGAGAGCTTGTGTGCTCGTTCTGTGCAAGGAAGGGTCATGACGTGACTCGCTGCTGGATGAAAGAAAGGGTTTGCTTCTAGTGTGGGCAGAAGGGACACTAGAAGTCTTCGTGCCCCCAGGCTCAGTCCCCACTACAGCCTGCCCCACTTCGAGCTCTGCCACCGCCACCAAACCTGGATAAAGGAAAAGGAAAGCTGAACGTGATGACCAGCGAGGAAGCCCAAACCTCTACGCAAGTGATATCAGGTTAGTCTCAGTTTAATTTATCCTTGTTAGTTATCGTTGTTGCCCTAGCTATCGTTCGTTTAGTTATGTATGTTACGGTTTAGGGTTGTTTAAGGTGCGGAATAGGTGGGCCCGCGTTCTTTTCGATTCGGATGCCACCCATTCCTTTGTTGCCCGGAGATTTGTTGATAAACATCGCCTGAGTGTGGACCATTTGGGAGGCTCCTTCAATGTCAAGCTCCCTTCCAGTGATTCTGTGATATCTAACCAAGGAGTTCTGAGATGCCCTATTTATCTTGGCAATTTTTTGTCCTTTGCGGATCTGATGATTTTGGATCTGTCTGATTTTGAGGTGATTCTGGGCATGGACTGGCTGTCCAAGTATGATGTGGTCATCCAGTGCAAGGCTAAGCGATTGGATTTCAGAATGGACGACAAACAACCTATGAGTGTCTATGGATTTCAGGACAGAGTTTCTCCTGTCATTTCTGCGGTACGTGCTTGTCGTGCTAGAGAGTCTGGTTGCGAGGCATTTTTGGTTTCTATTTCTGCTCTGGAGACAGCTTTTGTTATGCCACGTCTTGAGGATGTCTCGGTGGTGCGAGAGTTTCCAGATGTCTTTCCTGATAGTCTTCCAGGACTTCCTCCGGAAAGGGAGATAGAGTTTGTGATAAACCTCTAGCCAGGTACTCGTCCTATTGATAAAGCACCGTACCGTATGGCTTCGCGTGAGTTGGACGAGTTACGGACTCAGCTCGATGAGTTGCTCAGTTGTGGTTTTATTAGACCAAGAACTTCTCCGTGAGGTGCTCCAGTTTTGTTCGTCAAGAAGAAAGATGGATCGATGAGACTTTGCATCGATTATAGGGAATTGAACAAGGTAACCATTAAGAATAGATATCCCCTGCCAAGGATTGATGATCTGTTTGACCAATTGCGTGGTAGCTCGGTATTTTTAAAGATCGATCTTCGCTCAGGCTACCACCAGTTGAGGATTCGTGAGGCAGATATTCCCCGAACCGATTTCCGTTTACGGCATGGACATTATGTGTTTTTGGTGATGTCTTTTGGTTTAACCAATGCACCCTCTGCTTTCATGGATTTGATGAATCGGGTGTTTAAAGATCTCTTGGACCGATTTGTTATTGTGTTCATAGATAATGTCTTGGTGTATTCCCGCAATGCTGAGGAGCATACTCAGCATTTGCGTCTGGTTTTGTCGACCCTGAGGGAGCATAAGTTATATGTGAAGTTGAGCAAGTGTGAGTTCTGGCTACCTCAGCTGTCCTTTCTGGGTCATGTTGTAAGCAAGGACTGTATTTCTGTAGACCCGACCAAGATTTCTGCTGTGATGGAATGGGAGAGACCTTCTACACCCAAGGAGATTAGGAGTTTCTTAGGCCTGGCTGGCTATTATAGAATATTCGTGGAGGGGTTTTCAGTATTGTCTGCTCCTCTAACTAGACTTACTCAGAAGAATACTGCTTTCATTTGGAGTGATAAGTGCGAAGAGGCTTTCCAAGAATCGAAGAAGAGATTATGTACTGCTCCGATTTTAACCTTACCTACTGAAGGAGTTGAGTATGTTGTGTATGTTGATGCTTCACATATCGGACTTGGTTGAGTTTTAATGCAAGATGGTAAGGTGATTGCTTATGGATCGAGACAACTAAAGATCCAAGAGAGAAACTATCCTACGCATGATTTGGAGTTTGCTGCCATAATTTATGCACTGAAGCTTTGGAGACACTTATTATATGGCACGTTGTGCAAGATCTATACAGACCATAAGAGTTTGAAGTATGTCTTCACTCAGAAAGAACTAAATCTGCGCCAGCGTCGGTGGTTAGAATATGTGGCGGATTATGAAGTGGAAATTCTTTATCATCCGAGAAAGGCTAATGTAGTAGCCGATGCCTTGAGTAGAAAGACCGCTAAGATTTTTAATCTGTCAGTGCAGTCCTTGATAGAAGAATTTTGTTGATGGATATTGAGGTTGGGAGTAGTACTGTGCCTGCTAGTCTAGAAGCAGAAGAACCCTCTTGGATTTTCATTACTCCAGCACATCAGAAGGATGATCCTGATTTGTTGCACCTCCGGAATAGAACTTTTAAGGGAGAGCTACCTGATTTCTCTGTGGACGAGTTGGACACCTTGAAGTATCGGGGTAGATTTTGCATCCCCGCCTTTGGCGATATTCGAGCTAAGATATGTGCCGAGTCTCATGGACGAATTGTACACCCCTTGATATTCCAAGTTGGAATTTGGAGAGTATTTCAATGGATTTCATCACCGGTCTGCCAAAATCTCCCCATGGGCACGACTCTGTTTGGGTGATAGTCGACAGACTGACAAAGTGTGCTCACTTTGTTCCATTTAAGATTTTGTACTCGATGAAGAAGATAGTTGAGTTATATCTTGAAGAGGTCATCAGGTTACATAGTGTGCCGATTAGCATCGTATCAGATCGGGACTCTAGATTTACGTCTCGCTTTTGGAAGAGTTTATAGGAGGGGTTGGGTACCGATTTAAGGTATTCCACCGCCTATCATCCGCAGACTAATGGTCAGACGGAAAGGGTAAATCAAATCGTAGAGGATATGATCAGGTGTTATATTTTGGATCATGATGGTTCTTGGGATGAGCGTCTCAGACTCATGGAGTTTGCATACAATAATAGTTATCAAGAGAGTCTGCAGATGGCCCTGTTAGAGGCCTTATATAGGAGGCATTGTAGAACTCCTTTGTTTTGGGCTGAACTTGGTGAGAGACCGTTGCTAGGTCCGGAAGACCTTGAAGAGATGAATTGTGCTGTGACTCATATTCGGGAAAAGCTTCATGTGGCTCAAGAGCACTATGAGAAGTATGCTAATCTACGAAAGGTCGATCTGGATTTTGCCGTCGGGGACTTGGTTTTTCTGAAAGCTTCCCCGATGTATGGCGTTAAAAGGTTTGGAAGGAAACACAAGTTAGACCCCCGGTATGTAGGACCTTTCCAGATTCTTGAGCGCATCGGAGTGTCAGATTATAGGCTGGATTTTCCTGCGACCTTCCCTGGTGTCCATGATGTGTTTCATCTGAGCCAGTTGCGGAAGTGTGTTCGTAGTGATCATCAAGTCCTCGACTCGATACCCCATATTCAGCCCATCCTTACATATGTGGAAGAACCTGTGCGTATCCTGGATTCTTAAGAGCGTGTGTTGCGGAGAAAGACCGTCCTTATGGTCAAGATTCTTTGGAGAAATCAAGACGTCGAGAGCGCGATGTGGGAATTTGAATCGGCGATGAGGGAATCTCATCCACACCTCTTCTCTTAGTTTCGGGTATGCTGCTATGTTTTCAATTATGCATGATTTTATCGATTTTGCTTGGTTTTGGAGTTATGATAAGTTTCGGGACGAAACTTCTTTTTAGAGGGAGTGACTGTAACGCCCCCAATTTTTCGATGATTTTATTTGTTTGGGCAACGTCAGATTTATGACGTCGTGGCGTTACTTTTAACGTTGAGTGTTGGATTTGAGTAGTTTTGGACGTGCTCGTCCAGTTTCGTCGCAACCCGAGCATTTTTGGAGTCTCGGCGCGCGATTGAAGTTTTGGGTTTTGTTTTTGTTCTCTGCATACTTTGACGGTTAATATCTCGGGAATGGCTTGTCGGATTCTAGTTTTGACTTCGTCGTTGTGTTCGTAGCTTCAGTGTTTGCCTATGGCATGAGTTTCGTTTAATTCGGCGCGTTTGACCCTTTGTTTTGATCTCATATTTCCACGTTCAACTATCTGAACACGATGATTGCTATATTAATGACTGCTTGTTTATATTCTTGGGAAGCCCTCCTAAAGGTGTGGGATTTCATCGAGCCCAACGATTGTCATTTTTCTGGGCGCTGTGTTGAGGTCGACGATTGTCATTTTTTTCGGGCGCTGTGTTGAGGTCGACGATCGTCGAGCGGAGCTCGACGATTGTCATTTTTTGGGGCGCTGTGTTGAGGTCGACGATCGTCGAGCGGAGCTCGACGATTGTCATTTTTTTGGGCGCTGTATCGAGGTCGATGATCGTCGAGCGGAGTTCGATGATTGTCATTTTTCTGGGCGCTGTCTGGAGGTCGACGATCGTCGAGCGGAGCTCGACGATTGTCATTTTTCTGGGCGCTGTCTGGAGCTCGACGATTGTCGTGCTGAGCTCGACGAAACGTCGAGCGGAGCTTGCTGTAGGTCTAGCAGATCTTCGTGTTAAGTTCGACGATCAGGCCTTATGTTCGATGATTTTTCGAACAGAATTCGTCGAGTGGAGGTTCTTTTTCCTTTTCTTCGATGAACGTCGAGCTGAGCTCGACCAAGAGTTGATCGGAGTTGTCTCCCTTTAGCACTCGAGTAATTCTTCCATCCTGGTACTAGAGAGATTCTTCCCTTGTACTCGAGTAGTTTCCCCGTGCAGTACTCGAGTAAGTGCCTTAGTGCTCGAGTAATTCGCTTGCAGTACTCGAGTAATCCCCGTGCAGTACTCGAGTAAGTGCCTTAGTGCTCGAGTAATCCCCGTGCAGTACTCGAGTTAGTGCCTTAGTGCTCGAGTAATCCCCGTGCAGTACTCGAGTAAGTGCCTTAGTGCTCGAGTAATCCTCGTGTTGTACTCGTGTAATTCCCTTAGTACTCGAGTAATCTGTTCCTTCTATCTCGGGAAAACCGATTCAGCTGAACCCGAATTATTTTGTTGTTCTTCCTATTATGACCTTAGTATAAATACCTTCTTCATCTTCTTCATCTTCTCTGATTCTTTTTCCTCATGAACCAGAGCGGCGTGAGCGAGAAAGAGGTTGTCCGTCCTTAATTCTTTCGGTGGCCGTTGACGGTGCTCCGGTGCTCGGAATTTCAAACCGATCGTAGATCTGAAATCTTTTGTCGAGAGCTACGCCCTTGTGGTAATTTCTTCCCCATTTCTTGAGATTTCTTGTTAGGGTTTTTCGGCCCTAATCCCCTTTTAGACCCTTTTTGTCTAGATTTCAACTCCTCCCGCAGTCTTTTTCACCGATCTACGACGTGGAATGATTCAGAGGACCTTTTTGGTAAAAACCAAGACAAGTGGTGGTTTCCCCTCGTTTCTCTTTGTCCGATCTGATGGTAACGACTATACTTTCATTTTCTTTAAATTTTCTACGCTTATTCTTCCAAATCATTGTTATGATTAATCGTTTCAACGATCCTTTGTTGTTGTAAGGTGTTGTCTTGGAAAGCCCGATTTTGTCGGGTTTTGGTTAATTGTTCCTGGTGTGTCTTAATGATGGCTATGCATGTTTTAGCTTTCGTTATTTAGCGCGTTAGAATTTATCTAGGACTGTAAATTGCTCCTAAAGGTTGATCAACTGCGTCTTGAGTTCGGTAATATCAAGTAAAATCTGTCGAGCCAAATCTCGAGATATTTGTGTTGTGGTTTATTTGGGTTTCTTGAATGCGGGAGTTAGTGGACGATTCCACCTCCGCAGTGTTTGTTACCTTCATTAGTGCCCTGTTGAAGTCTACCTGGTTTTTGGATGTCTGCGGTGTATGGTGGAGAGTATGAGACTCCCTCGCAGTTAGATGGATTATATATCTGTTTTGTTTTTGGGTGGTGTGTCCAAGAGTGAGCACCTCGCTCGTGTTTTTGGGTGGTGTGTCCAAGAGAGACCAGTTCGCCCGTGTTTTTGGGTAGAGTCGACCACAGGTGCCTAATAAAGGTTTTGTATTTTCTTTCTGGTGAAATATTCATGTAGTCACCTTATAGCCTTGTGCGTTTGGTGTACCCTTGTGGAACGTGAAAAATCACGTAGGAGTTCTTTTCCTGTTGATGCCCTGTTTTTCTTTGTACTTTACTTCAGTACTTTTGGTCTTGGGTTGGTACCCCTATTGACCTTTGTTTATTTTTGGCTTATTACTTTTCCTGCCACCTTTTGTACCTTCTTGCTGAGGTGTTCTGTCTTTGGAATGACTCGGGTTCAGAGCAGTAGCAGTTAGCAGTGCTGGTTTTGGAGTTTTCTGGGCGGCAGTGTTGGCCGTGGTTGTTGCCTCATCATAGCGAGGTAGTTTGAGGTTTGTTTAGTTTTACTAGTTCAGACATACTTTTGTTCGTGGGTTCATGTCAGCTTGTTGGTGCCCACTGAATTGTTAGTTGTTTGATACTTGTTAGCTGCTCGTTTATTTATATGTGGATGTGCATTACTTATTCTCTGGGAGGATTTATGCTAGGAATGCATGTTAGGTATTTTCAACTATAAAATCTACTACTATTACTTCATGCATTGCATAATTTGGAACTCTAACTTGTTATTTTTAGCGACCGTAAAAGCTATCTTTCATACTATAATAAATTTAGATTCTTGCATAGCATGAGTTGTCCCTTAGGGACGTTTTTACTCATATAGGATGTTTGATTTGATCTAATCAAGTATTTTTCCGCAACGTATAATATATTTTGATTCGTGGACTAGATGAGCCACTAAGACGAGGGATACGGCTAACTACTGCACTTAACTGATTTTCCTTAAAATAACTTAAAAAAAACATTTCTTTATGATTAGTTTGGTGTCTGCCTGAGCGTCCGCAGTTACCCCTGCTGACGTGGCATCATGACGCGCATTTTCCCTTACTCTGATAAGCTTTTTATGGGGTGAAAATGCGGGATGTGATAAAGACTCGTGTGAGTCTCGGGTTGATTTTGGTCCTGTGTTGAGGAGGAATACGCCCGGGAATATGGGTGTGTACTGGCTGACATGGCCGTGTCAGGTCGAACACGGGCGTGTCGGGTGCCCATGTGTTTTTTCGAGACGCGTCGATTTCGACGGTGAATGGGGGACATAGCCCTAGACACGGGCATGTCGCAGGCCGTGTTCAGCCCAGGTTTTACATTTCAGCTACGGATCGTGGTCGTTCGTTTCCTTATTGTGGGATCCGACGGATGGGGGTTGTTCCTACTGGGATATACCCGGGAATAAGGTTTCAAATCCCTCACTTCTTTCACTTAGTCTCTTTCTAAAAGTCTTGAGATAAGGAAGAGCAAGGAAGTAGAAAGGAGGGTAGATCCGGTTACCGGCGGAGTTTCGGAGCTCCAAATCACGAGCCAAATTCGAATCTACGGAGGCAAGGAGATTGCGGTGCTTTCCATCCGCATATATTTCCATGGCGCCAGGGAAGAATGCTAGGGTAACGATTCTCTACTTGAGCATTTAAAGCTCTACTTCTTTTGCATAGGGAAGACCGCTCTTGCGAGTTTGCGTTGAGTTTGAGGCGTTCCATCGGGTAGACATGAATAGTCCCCATTGTGTACATGTAGAGTCTGTAATCGAAAACGGACATATGCATGATGTGTGAAGCCTACCCGGACAAGTTGTTCTGTATCAGTGATGTTGCAATGCATGAAAGGCCGGAGAAGACTCCGTGCGAATGTTTGTTTTTCGGGTTTTCTACGAGGTAGATTGCAACAGGGGGCCTTGGGGATTAACTCCAAGGTGCACCCGGAAAACTGGGTGGACGTGCGGTTCTGCCATCTTGTGGGCCTGGGAGACAACTTGAACATAATTGGGTTATGTGATGTATGTAAATGATGAGTTGTAAATATACACGTATTTTAGTACCTTATTTATATCGTTTTAGTTCTTATTCATAGTTTTTAGTTATTTTTATTCATAAATATGTTTCTTTTTGTGAATATTTACATAACATAACCATAATTTTGATTTCTGAAATTTTCAGGAAAAAGTCAAAAATCTCGACCTGACACGCCTGTGTCACGCCCTCGACGATCAGCTATCTTCGACACAGCTCGAAGTTTGTCGACCCGAGTGGGACACGCCTATGTCCCATGACCTGACACGCCCGTGTTATCCCCGTTCGACAATCAACACGCCCAGCTCGACGAAAATGTGCTCAAAGTTTGTCGACCCAACTCGCCACACCCGTGTCAAGCACCGACACGCCCGTGACTCCTCCAGTTGACCCGACAAGACGCTGCCGGTGACTTTTTACGCAACCCGTGCCCGGATCTACCTCCGCTACACGCCCACCATCACGCCCGTGACCAACGACGTGACATCCTCATGTTCAGCCGCAATTCAACTTGCCCGTCAAATCGCCGGATCATATTGCAAATAGTGTTGACACGCCCCTCCCCCACCTCCCGACACGCCCGTGATGGCGTGCGTGTTATTTGACTTTTTTTCTATAAATTGCCCATTTCTGTAAGGTCCAAGGGTTCACTTTTTGAGCCAATTTAGTGTGTTTTTGTGGGCTGCCTTGTGGATTCAAGTGCTATGTAAGGAGATTTCTCCCCCCTTCCTTTCATGTTTGTTTTTGATTTAGCTTTTAGCTTTGTAATAGTTTGATTATGTTAATAAAAATGTTAGATTTTCTCACTCTACATGGCATAAAAATTTCATATGGGTGGCTTATTTTTTCTCCTTTTATCCCTTTGTATCTCTTTGTTTTTCTCTTTATCAAATGTGTGTGTGTGAGTTTCTAAGTGATGTTTTTATTTCATCTTGTTTATTTTGTTATTGTGATAAAAGTTATAGTAATTGTTCGATCCCTAGTTGGTTTGGGCTAGGTTCACTAGATTAGGATGTGACCCAACATGTATAGCCAGGGTCAATTTTGTGTCCTAGAGTCTAGGCCTAGTCCTTAGAGTAACCTTCAGATGGACCAGCTATCAACAGACCATCAGAGACTCAAGGATTAGAAGTTTTCAAGACTAAGTCAAATGAGTTCGACGTTCGTCGAACTCAGGTCGACGAAAGGCGTTCTGAGCACGACGATCTTGAGACATTTCTTTGTGCTGAGCTCGACGATCCTTGTTCTCTATTCGACGAAGACTAAGATAATTCAACAAGCTAAAGTCAGGATAACTCCAGATTTTTTCTAAGTCCAGCTTCAGGCTTTGGTCGACGAACAAGACTCTAAGCTCGACGAACTTGGACCTCAGGCTTACAACTTCTCAAGTAGACGAAGTCAACTTCTCAGGTCGACGAATGTAGTACTCTACTCGATGATTTCTACTTTATGATTTGAATCCTTATTATTCAGAGTCTTCTCAGATTCTAAGTCCACAATCATTCTTCGGTCGATGAATTTGGATCTCTGTTCGACGAATAAAGACTGACAATGATGATTATCTGTTCGACGAACTCTGGATCTCTGGTCGACGAATGAAGATTTTCAGTTCGACGAAGATTGTAACAGTATTGACAAGATTCCCTAGAAGACTAAGTGCTATTTTCTGCTCGACAAACTCATCAAGCTCAGCTCGACGAACCCAAGCTCAGCTCGACGAACTCAAACTCAGCTCTACAAATTGTGTTCTTCATTCGACGATTCCAGACTAGGTCTTCTCCAGCTTCCCGTCCCTTTTATCGGCGTTGAATCCTCAGTAATTAATGCCCAATCCTCTCGGAATGTTACCGTTAGAACGCGCATTGATCATGGATTATTACATGTCGTTTTTCCATGGGACAGTTAGGGAAATCATTGATTGCCGCTTCCTTCCCAGGCCGACTGCAATTACTACTCAACATTCAAATTTTGAATATTCCTCAGTCAGTAGGAAGTCAGAAAAAAAGAGATTAACCAGTACTACAACACTAGCAGTGATATAAACACACAGACAGATAGTACTAAGAACAATCATACAAAAATCTAAAGCTCTACTGCAATCAGCCCAGGCCAGAGAATAATTTCATCAAGAGGAAGAAGAACATACAATCAATATCAAGAGTCTTCTTCCTTCAATTCTCAGGACAACTTCAGAAGGACAACAAATTAATCTATCTGTCAAAGAAGTTCCTGAAGCAATCTCTGGTCCAGGCACTCAAGCTATTTGAAGACCTGTCACCCTGAAGCAGTACTCCAGTTTTCCTGATCCATTCGAGGTCTCAGGGGGAGCAATCTGCTGACATCAATCCATAAGTCTTCTTAGTTGTCATTGAGAAAGAGAAGACCTCATCACACCCCTTTTCCATCCTCTATATAGGGTTTTAATTCCCTTCAAAATTATTCCTGGTTGCAAGTCTCCTACCAAAAGACTTGAGGTTTTGGTTTTTGAGCACCTGAACAAAATCTCATTGGTGTCATGCACCTGATCAAAAACCTGAGTGGATTCCTACCAGGGTGGTAGAAGAGTGGATGTACCTGTTAGAAGTAGCGAACATGTAGAAACAAACAGATAGAGTTTTGAATAATTGAAACTTTATTATCCAAAAAAGATATCTATTACAAAGGTATGCCCTCCCTTATATAGAATGGAGGAGAGAAGAGAGAATACAAATAAGAGATGTGGGACTAAAAATTTACAGGACTAAGCGGACTGTACAGAACAAACCGCACAAGCCGCGCGGTTAGACAAACGGGCTAACCGCACGGCTACCTCCAGAGAGAAAGAGAGAGAGCTAGTGAGACCGCTAGACCGCCCGGTCTCCAAGCCGGTTGAGACAAACCGCCAGACCGCGCGGTCTTCAACCCGCCAAGACAGACTGCCAGACCGCCCGGTCACCAACTTCAACACTCCCCCTCAAGCTGGAGCATATATATCGATCATGCCCAGCATGTCACAAACATGAAGAAATGAGGCGGAAACTGGCTTGGTGAAGATGTCAGCTAGCTCTTTATCTGAAGTGACAAATGGAGTGCAAATTTGTTCCTTTAAGATCTCTTCACGAATGAAATGACAGTCGACCTCAATGTGCTTTGTTCTTTCATGGAACACCGGATTTTTAGAGATGTATATGGCGGCCTTGTTATCACAGAACATAGGTAGAGGATGGTTGTAGACCTCTCCTAAATCTAGCATGAGAGCCCACAGCCATTTTAACTCACAAGTGGTCGATGCCATACTGCGATACTCAGCTTCTGCACTGGACCTGGAGATAATAGACTGCTTCTTGCTCTTCCAGCTCACCAGATTTCCCCCAACAAAGGTGCAAAAACCTGAGGTTGACTTGCGATCCCCTTTGTCATCAGCAGAACTTGCATCTGAGTATTCTTCAATCCTCAGATGACCATTCCTCTGAAAAAGTAATCCTTTCCCAGGCGCTGCTTTGATATACTCCAAGATCCGTAAGGCAGACTGTAGATGGCACTCCCTAGGTGCTTGCATGAATTGACTCACCTTGCCCACAGCATAGGAAATATCAGGCCTGGTCACTGTGAGATATATGAGCTTACCAACCAGACGCCTGTACTGCGAACTATCTGAAAGAGGAGGCGAATCATCTGTCCAGGTTTTGTCTTCTCCAGTTGCCATGGGGCATCGGGCAGGTTTTGCTCCAGTCAATCCTGCCTCTTTTAAAAGTTCAAGGGCATACTTACGCTGATAGAGAACTAAAGAGTCAGTCTTCCGAGAGATTTCGATCCCCAGAAAGTACTTTGGAGAGCCCATATCTTTTGTGATCAGATTTTGGCGAAGTTGACGCTTTGTCAGGGCTACCCCTTCCTGGTCATCGCTAGTGAGAAGAATATCATCGACGTACACAGTAAGAACAACCAGCCCAGAAGGCGTTTTGCGAATAAAGAGAGAGTGATCGGCAGAGCTTTGCACAAAACCAACGGCCGCCACGATCCCGCTGAACTTGTCAAACCAAGCTCGAGGGCTCTGCTTGAGGCCATAGATTGCCTTCTTCAGTCGACATACGCGTGTCTCCCCCTGAGCAACATACCCAGGAGGTTGCTCCATGTAAATAGCCTCATGAAGATCACCATAAAGGAAGGCATTCTTGACATCCAGCTGGGAAATCGGCCAATCCCTATTTACCGCCACAGAGAGAAGGACCCGTATAGTGCTGAGACGAGCCACGGGAGAGAAGGTGTCAAAATAATCAACCCCATAGGTCTGAGTGAAGCCCTTAGCAACCAGGCGAGCCTTATAACGATCCACAGTGCCGTCAGGGCCAAATTTGACCACAAAGACCCAGCGACAGCCAACAACATCAGTGCCAAAGGGAGGAGGAACAAGAGTCCAAGTACCCCGCTCAGTTAGGGTCGCCATTTCCTCATCCATGGCCATCTTCCAGTGAGGAATAGCAAGGGCCTCCTGGTAGGAGCGGGGTGTGGCAGTGGCAGAGATAGCCAGTGCAAATGTCGTGCGAGAAGGGGTAAGACGATCATAGGAAACAACAGCAGTAAGGGGGTGTAGGGTACACGTCCGCACCCCTTTGCGAAGAGCTATAGGAAGATCCAGGTCAGCCGGGCCCGCGGCATCCGGAGCATCCGTGGTAGAGAAAGCTGGACCGGGAGTAGAGAGCGACGGCAGCGGAGATGAGGGAGAGGGTGGTGGAGAAGGGAGAGAGAGAGGTGGAGGAAGAGGAGGGGGTGGAGACGGTGTAGGGGTGGAGAGTGTAGTAGGAGGCGAGGGAACGAAGGGAACGGCAGGAGAATCAGAAGCTGGGAGAAGAGGAGAGGAGTCATCCAAGAAGTAGGAGGTATTCTCGAAGAAGGTGACGTCAGCAGAGACGAATTGCTTATGAAGGACGGGATCAAAGTAACAATAGCCTTTCTAAGTGGTGGAGTACCCCAGAAAGACACATTTGGTGGAGCGAGGGGAGAGCTTATCACGGGTGGCAGAAGGGGTATGCACAAAGGCAGTGCATCCAAAGATTTGGAGAGGAAGAGGAAACGGCTCCTTGCCCGGATACAAAATGTAGAACGGGGTTTGGCCGTGGAGAACCGTGGAGGGAATGCGATTGATGAGGTAGCAGGCAAGGAGAACAGCATAGCCCCAATAGGAGCGAGGAACATGCATCTGGGTCATCAAGGTGCGAGCGACATCGAGGAGGTGACGGTTTTTGCGTTCGGCCACACCATTTTGTTGTGAAGTATAGACACAACTAGTTTGATGAAGAATCTCATTTTGCATGCAGAATGTAGAGAAGTCACGACTGAGATATTCTTGGGCATTATCAGATCGAAAAACTTTGATAAAAACACCAAACTGAGTTTTAATCATGAGATAGAAGGATGTCCATACAGAGAATAATTCGGAGCGATCTTTTAATAGATACACCCACGTACATCGAGAGAAATCATCAATGAACGTGACAAAATATGAACTACCCCGACCAATGGTAAGAGTAGGAGAAGGACCCCAAATATCGGAGTGGATAAGATCAAACGGACGGGTAGAGCTACGAACGTGCTTTGGAGGGAAGGAGGAGCGGTGATGCTTGCCAAGCTGACAGGCCTCACAGTTGAGCGGAGGACTTTGTGGAGGAAGGTGGGGCAGAAGTTGACAAAGAAGATGGGGAGGAGCATGACCAAGGCGGAGATGGCATTGGAGAATATCTGTGGAGGTGGAGGAGAAGGTGGAAAAAGCAGAAATGTTGTCCAGGAAGTATAGGCCGCCACTCTCAGTCCCAGTAGCAATCGTCCGTTGGGAGTCCGGATCCTGAAAAGTGCAAGAAGTAGAAGTAAATGTGACAGAACACTGTAATTGCTTGCAAAGAGAGGTAACAGATAATAAGTTGCACGGGAACTGGGGCACGTATAGAGTATCCGCCAAGTGAAGAGACGGAGTGACATGAACTATCCCTGTTCCATGGACTGATGATGAAGAGCCGTCAGCGAGAATAACCGGGGGCAAGCGATCATGTTTTTCTAGGAGAGAGAAACACGGGAGATGGTCGGTCATATGATTCATAACACCAGTGTCGATCAGCCATTTTCCCTGTGTAACAACGTGGGCACGACCAGAAGACGTGACAACCGAGGCGAATGGCTTGGAGGAGGATATGAAAGCCATGAAGGGAGGAATAAGAAACTGCAGCGATCTCGGTGACAGCACACCAGCGGCAAGAAGGGCCACGACCAAGGTGCAGAGCACAAGCCGCGCGACTGAACCAGGAGGTCGCGGCGACTAACAAGCAGGAGTGGCTAAAGGAAGAAAGGCAGAGAGGCCGCTCAAACAAAGAAGAAGCCGCGCGAACAGAGAGAAAGCCGCGGGGAGAGGAAAAGAGAGCAACCCGCGTGAAACCGCAGCGGGTTAAAGGGAAGAAGCCGCGCGAACACGAGCGGCTAGGAAGCAGAACAAGGCACAGCGGGGAAGAGGTCGCCCGGAATGAAAAGTCCGAGCGAACAGAAGAGAAGAGGAAGTAAGAAGCAGCAGCGACAACAACAAGTCTCAAGCCGGGCGAATAGACGCAGGCCGCGCAGCTAGGGGAAAAACAGGCGGCTAGAAAGAAACAGGTCGCTGCGACAACTAAACAGGTCGCGGCGACGAAAAGCAGCAAGAGAAGAGAAGCAACAAGCCGCGCGAACAGAGTAGCGGGCGGAAGAGAGGAGAAGCCGCGAAGACAGGTCGCGAGAAGCAGAAACAAGCGGCGAGAAACAGAGAGCGCACACAATCAGGAGGAAAAGACCGTGTCCTCTGATACCATGTTAGAAGTAGCGAACATGTAGAAACAAACAGATAGAGTTTTGAATAATTGAAACTTTATTATCCAAAAAAGATATCTATTACAAAGGTATGCCCTCCCTTATATAGAATGGAGGAGAGAAGAGAGAATACAAATAAGAGATGTGGGACTAAAAATTTATAGGACTAAGCGGACTATACAGAACAAACCGCACAAGCCGCACGGTTAGACAGACGGGCTAACCGCACGGCTACCTCCAGAGAGAAAGAGAGAGAGCTAGTGAGACTGCTAGACCGACCGGTCTCCAAGCCGGCTGAGACAAACCGCCAGACCGCGCGGTCTTCAACCCGCCAAGACAGACCGCCCGGTCACGATTTTCAACAGTACCCAGGTTGGGGAACCACTATAAATTTCTTGTGTCGTCTGGTTGCCCTTTTCTTTTGTTTTGGCTGTGTTGTTCTGTGATTGTTTAGGTTGCTGTGCTTATTTTATTTTATTTACTGACTTGTTCACTTAGGATTACAACAAAAGTTGTAAAACGTTTGTAGTGAGCACAATACTCTATTCACCCCCCCTCTAGAGTATTTCAGATCTAACCTGCACTTTCAATTGGTATCAGAGCGAGGTTGGTTAAAATACCACACCTTTAGAGATCAAGTGGTTGTACAGGCTAACACCTGAATCATAAAGATCCCTCTAGTTAGATCTGTTTGTTTTGATTTTATTATTAGATTTATTTCTTCACAGACATGGCTCAAAATAAAGATTATGCAAGCATCAGACCTCCAGTATGCAATCTTAACAAGTTTTCCATCTAGAAGGCAAGAATCAAATTATACATGAATTCTATTGATGAGGATATTTTTGCTTCCATCTTGACAGGAGTACCTCCAGCACCTACAGCTTCTACAAGCACCTCCACCAACATGACTGCAGTACCTCCTCCAGAAAATAATGATGCCTACAAGAAAGCCAAAATTGCAGATGCAAAGGCAATGAATATCTTGACTCAGACTATGTCAGATGACATATTTCAGAAGGTGGCTGAGTGCACCTCAGCCAAGGACATTTGGGATTCCCTCAACCAAATGGTAGCTGTCTCAGCAGATGAAAGAAAAGATAGGAGATCAAACCTCATATCCCTGTATGAGAATTTCAAGAAGGATGAGGCTGAATCAGTGGCTAAAATGTACAACAGGTTGAGCTCAATCATCAATGAGCTCAAAACCTTAGATAAGGACATCACCCTGACAGAGGTGAATGATAAGATCTTGATGTGCTTCCCTAGCTCTTGGGACTCAATAATCTGTCCTATCAAAGAAGCCAGAAGCCTAAATGAGATATCAACTGAATCTCTACTAGGCAAATTAAAGTCCTATGAGCAGTTGATCAAATCAAGAGAAGCATTTGAACAGAAAGTAACAACTCCAGTGAGAAAGGATCACAGCATAGCCTTCAAGGCATCTGAGGAAAGTGAGACCTCAACATCCAATGAGGAACTCATGAGTCTCTTTGCAAAAAGATTCTATAAGATGGCTAGAAAGGATTTCAGAAGGAAATCATCCAGGCAGGATGATAAGCCTAAGTATGACAAGACACCAACCAAGGAGGTTGTGTGCTTTGGATGCAGAAATCCTGGACATTACATCTCAGAATTTCCAGAAAACCAGAAGAAGGAGAAAAGCAAAGAAAGAGACTCCAGAAGAAAATACATCAGCAGACCCTCCTCAAGAAAGTACAAAAAGAAAGAGAAGGGCTTTATTGCTGAAACATGGAGTGATACTGAAGAAGAATCATCCTCTTCCAGCTCAAGTGAAGAAGAGGAAGAAACAAGATCCAAGGAGGTTTGCCTTATGGAAATTGATGCCTCCAGGAGCAATTCAGGATCAGAAGGAGAATCTGAAGATGAAGCAGCCTCAGACTCAGAGGCAGATCAGGATTTTTCAAGCATTGATTTCAATTCTGATTTATTTAAAACTGAATTCAAAACTATGTGTTTAGATTTAATTAATTCAGAAAAAGAAATAAAAACCCTTAGAGAAAGACTAGAAAATCATGAATCTGTCAACTCAAAAAATATTAAACTACAAGATCAACTAACCTTAGCAAATGAACAAATAATTAAATTAAAATATGATTTATGTGAGGCTAAACAACTTGAGCAATCTCTCAATGGGAGAAGTCTCAAGCTGATGGACATAACAAGCACAGTAAATGCCAGATTAAATGGCAAGCTGGGCTTGGGTGCATCATCAGGTTTACCCCCCATAATTAAGAAAAATATTCTTACAACACCCATTAAATTTATTTCTGCCAAGGGAAAAGAAAAGATAATAGACAAACCAATGTCAGCAAACAACCCAAAACCCATAGACAAGAGAAAGAAAAATCAGAAAACAGATAATAAAAATAAGGTTCAGCATCATTCGTCGAACTCAGATCAACGTAATGTGGTCAGTTCGTCGAACCCAGATCGACGAACGCTGAATGCAAACTTCAGTTATAACAATTCGTCTAACTGCGATCGACAAACTTTGTATGGTTCGTCGAGCAGAGGTCGACGAACTTGGGGCACAGAAAATGACTACTGCCATTCTCTGAGCAGAGATCGACGATCTCAGCCCTATTCGTCGAACTCTGGTCGACGAACTTACAGAAATTCGTCGAACCCAGAAGGACCAAACTTAAAATCATTTCTCTTACAGAAATTCTAAGCCAACTAATAAACCATTCAATCCAGTAGCTGATTGGGTTATTCCACCTAGGAGATATCACCCCTCAGGTTATAAATCTCAACCTTCCTTGTCAGTTATATCCAGTTTTTCATTTCAACCAAATAAAGGACCCAAGGTAACCTGGGTCAAGAACAATTGAGTTTTGTTTTTCATTACAGGTACAAATGAAGAGCTGTCCAAGGGTGACTCAGACCTGGTACTTGGACAGTGGTTGCTTCAAGCATATGACAGGCAGCAAGGGCAATTTATCCAACTAGAAGTCCAAGCTAGGACCAAAGGTGATCTTTGGTGATTCAAAGAGTGGCGAGTCAGAAGGATATGGAGCAGTACAGATTGGATCAGTTACCTTCATGAGAGTAACATATGTAAGAGGACTCAAACATAACCTAATATCCATAAGCCAATTATGTGATGAAGGATATCAGGTACACTTTAACTCTACCTCTTGTTTTATTATTAATAATGAAAACCAAACTGTTTTAATTGGAATTAGACAAGGTAACATATATCTAGTAGATTTTATTTCTGCTAAAACTGATGTTTGTTTACTCAATATCACTAGTAACCAAAATGAGTTGTGACATAAAAGATTAGGTCATGTAAACCTTAAGAATGTAGCTAGGCTATCTAAAGACAACCTTGTTAGAGGTTTACCTTCTGGCCCCTACAAGAAGAAAAACCTTTGTAGGGCTTGTCAATTATGCAAGCAAACTAAAACTAGTTTCAAATTCATTAATAAAAGTGATTCAACTAGGATTTTGTATTTGCTTCATGTGGATCTATTTGGACCCATTACAGTACAAAGCCTAGGAGGGAAGTCTTATACTTTAGTGATTGTTGATGACTTCTCCAGATTCAGTTGGGTAGCCTTTCTGAGAACTATGTCAGATACATTCAAGGTTCTTACAGATTTTCTCAGGACCATACAGATTGAGTTCTCTACTCATGTTGCATTGATTAGAAGTTATCATGGCATAGAGTTTGAGTCTCTTCTTATGCATGAGTTCTGTGAGAAGGAATGTATCAGGCAGTGCTTCTCAGCTCCTAGAACTCCCCAACAAAATGGGGTAGCTGAAAGGAAAAATAGGACACTCATTGAAGCTGTAGGCACATTATTGGTAGATGCTTACATACCTCTATCCTTTTGGGCAGAAGCTGTAAACACTGCTAACTATGTCCTGAATAGAAGCCTTATGCATAAGCTGAAATATAAGACCCCCTATGAATTGCTTAAAGGGAAGAAACCTAAAATCACATACTTTAAAGTTTTTGGTTGTATATGTTACATTCACACAAATAATAAAAGATACATTAGAAAGTTTGAGGCTAAGGCTGAAGAAGGGATTTTTCTAGGATACTCCAAAGTAAGCAAGGCCTATAGAGTTTTTAATAAATCATCTCATAAAATTGAAGAGTCAGTCCATGTATCTTTTGATGAAGCTAACATGTCTTATAATGAGAAAGAGATTTCTACCAATAGATTTTTGCAGGTTCCACAACTGTGTGAGTCTATGGATGTACTAAACCTTACCAAGAGTTATCAACCCATCCTTCTCCACAGGTTGCTGAAGACAGTGAAGAAGAGATTCAAGTGGAAGTGGCTGAACCTCCTTCAACATCTAATAACATTCCTTAAGAGGAATTAATTACAGAAGCTGTTGCTGAACAAACTCCACCAACTGATCTTGTCATACTTAGAGATCACCCCAGATCTCAAGTGATTGGAGACATTTCAGCAGGTGTACAGAGAAGACATCAACTCAACCAAGACTTGATGCATGCCTGTTTTCTCTCTCAGATTGAACCTCTCACTATCCATGAAGCTGAGCAAGATCCCTACTCGATCATTGCAATGCAAGAGGAACTAAATCAGTTTGAGAGATGTAGAGTTTGGGATTTGGTTCCAAGACCCCATAACTACCCAGTTATTGGAACCAAATGGGTCTACAGAAACAAGATGGATGCTCAAGGGAATATTATGAGAAACAAGGCTAGGCTTGTTGCTCAAGGCTACAGGCAAGAGGAAGGAATTGACTATGACCAAACCTTTACCCCTGTTGCAAGGTTAGAGTCCATAAGAATATTCCTTGCCTATGCAGCTCACAGGAGATTCAAAGTGTTCCAAATGGATGTCAAGAGTGCATTTCTGAATGGAGTGCTTCAAGAAGAGGTTTATGGAGAACAATCTCCAGATTTTATCTCTCTAACTCAACCCTCCTTTGTATTTAAATTGCATAAAGCTCTCTATGATTTAAAGCAAGCTCCAAGAGCTTGGTATGAGACCTTAGCAAACTTTCTTTTAGAGCATAAATTTACAAGAGGAACCATAGATAAAATTCTTTTCACTAGACATCATAAGGACCAAATATTGTTAGTATAAATATATGTGGATGCCATCATCTTTGGGTCTACTGATCCCAAATTATGCAAGAGGTTTGCTGACCTCATGCATTCCAAATTTGAGATGAGTAGCATGGGTGAGCTTTCCTACTTCCTTAGTCTCCAAGTGAAGCAGCTCCCTGATGGTATCTTCCTCTCCCAAGCTAAGTATGCTAAAGAGCTTATTAAGAAGTTTGGGATGGGTGATGCTTTAGGAATGAAAACACCTATGGCTACCAATGCTGTTGTGGATTCTGATGCAGCAGGGAAACCTGTAGATCAGAAACATTATAGGGAAATTGCTGGATCCCTATTATACCTAACAGCTAGCAGACCTGATATCATGTTTGCCACATGCCTTTGTGCTAGGTTCCAAGTGAACCCTAAAGAATCTCACATTATTTTCTTAAAAAGAATTTTGAGATATATAAAGAGTTGTCCTAATTTAAGACTCTGGTATCCTGTAGAGTCAGAGTTTGAGTTAACTGGATACTCAGATGCTGACTATGCTGGATGTAGAGTGGACAGGATGAGTACCTCTGGAACTTGCCAGTTGCTGGGTATGAGACTTGTCTCCTAGTTTTGTAAAAGGCAAACATCTGTGTCTACATCAACTGCAGAAGCAGAATATATGGCTGCTGGCAGCTGCTGTTCACAAATGTTATGGATACAAAACCAACTCCTAGACTATCATGTCAACTTAAATAATTCAACATTATTTTGTGATAATACTAGTGCTATTGCTACACAAAATCCAGTTCACCATAGTAGGACTAAACATATTGATATAAGACATCATTTCATTAGAGATAATGCAGACAAAAAGAAAATTAACCTAATCCATATTCCTACTGATTTACAGAGAACAGACATTTTCACCAAACCCTTGGATGAGAAAATCATCTGTTCATCATAAATCAACTGGGAATGATCAATGGAGAGGAGTTAAATTAGTTTCTGTCTGCGTTCGACTAATTTTTCAGAGTTCGTCGAACGGAGTTCGACGAATTAGGGAAAGTTTGGGAGATGCTCGTCGACCGGAGATCAACGAATTCTCTGTGTGTGGAAACAATTTTCGTCGACCGGAGATTGACGAACTTTGCTTCAGAAGACATTTAGTCGAACGGAGTTCGACGAACTGTGTTCGTTTCTTCTAAATGAGATCGATGAATTATCTGTCTATAATTTATTTCGTCGACCTCAGTTCGAAGAACTGTTTCTTTTTCGTGGAACGGAGATTGTCGATTCATATTCTGGAAAACTTATATCTAGGTTTTCTTCGACCTCCGTCCCGCTCTTTCAGTTCCTGTGCTCTTGATCGCCGTTTTCCCTGTCTCTCTTGCACGTCATCAATGGCGATTCCGGAGAGCACCTTGGCTGCCATGAAATTCGACACCGGCTTTGACATGGATTTTGATTCTTTCCAGCACTCTGACCCAATATTTCTCTATATTCTGGAACTTTTGGAAGAACTTGGTCTCAAAGATTTCATGACCCGAAGGATTAAACTACATGCCACTAAAATTCGAGAATGGGTATACACTTCGTCAGTTTCTGAGGAAAATGTTCTGACAGGCAATATCGGGAGTAATACTGTCTCTCTATCTCCCGTCGTTCTTTCTGAAATTTTTGGGTTGGTAAATGGAGAAGATGACATGGATATGGATTTTGAAAAATACAGTTCAATGCTGAAGTTGATGGGGTTTTCTGGAAGCAACTCTAACAAGTTGTTAAAGAAACAACTGTCTGCCGCCTACCAGTTCTTGGCAAATATCGTGGGAAAAGTACTGATGGGCAAGCACACCACACACGACTACATAACCAGACATCAATTTCTTGTCATGTCTGTGGTGGTCGATAAGCGTCCTGTTGATTGGAGCAAGATCTTCTTTGAGTTGATAAAGAAGAAAATCAGCAAGAAAGAGGTTTGTTTTGGAAGAATCCTGGGGATCTTCCTCAAGGAAAAGGCTGGAGAATTCATGGTCTCCCCGACCATCTTCATCAATGCCAGCAAGAGCCTCACCTACGCTTTGTTTGGCAGATGGGAGAGGACAATCTCCAAGCCGTCCAAGGCTTCCTCCTCTTATATCCCTTCTTCAGAAGGCACCAGGGCTGTTAAAGCCACTCCCACACCTGCTGAGGAGATCCATCCCCCTCCACCATATCTTCCAGCACCCCTTCCAGCAAAGCAGCCTCCTCATGTGTCTACTCCTCCTCCATCTCCACCACTTGACATCACCAACATTCCATCTTCCCCTCTACAAACTAATCAACAATCAACACCCCCTGCTTCACCTCATGACACACATAATCTTACAACTCATCAGTCTCCACTTCCCCCTCATTTGTCCTCCATTCCATCTTACACCCTACCCTCAGACATTGCCATGCCAGATGCCACCATTCCATCTTCATCACCATCCACTCATCACATATCTGCTATTCCACCCTCCATTCCATCCTTAGTTGCTCCCTCCTCCACACATAATGCAACATCCTCTTCCCCTTCCTCCTTTGATTCAACTACCATATCATCTATCCTCACCTTCCTCACACCTCTCATAAAAACCCTTATCACAGAGGCCATTACACCTCTTATGAATTCTATTAATTCTTCATCTGCCCAAGTTTCTTCCCTTTCTGCTGCCCCCTCCTCAGTCCAGGGCATGGCCTCAGTCCCCACTGAACCCAGGCAGGGGGAGATGCCTGATGATGAAGCAGCAGCTCAAGCTTCAGATACAGCTTCCCCAGCAGATACAGCTTCAGAAGTTCTTCCAGATTGTACAGATACAGAGTTAATTGATTTGATTAATTTTATTAATACTGATATGGATATTGCTGACATGGATACTGCTGAAACTTTTGGTGATTTTTCTCTCAATCCCACAGTTAATCTACAAGAATTACTACAAGTTTTTGATACTGTACATATGCAGTCTCTTCCAGCAAACTTTACAAAGCCACAGTTGGCTATTATGCCCTACACATCTCCAGCTAGTCCAGTAGTTGCTAAGCAACTCTGTGACAGCTTTGCCATTCCAGCTTTTGATCCACCCTCTGCAGATACTCCATCTTCTCCAGAAGATATCTCAGCCCCAATTTTTGTTATGGATGATTCCCCAATGCCTGACCTGGATGCATTGATTCAAGCAGACATTGAGGAAGAGAATATAGCTCAAGAAGACTGCTCAGTCTTAATCAGTTCACCAGTTCCAGTTCCAGTTTCAGCTCCAGCTCCAGCTTCTGAACCTTCTGCCCCTCCTCCAGAAAAGGCTGTTATTGATGATAAAGACCTGAAAGCATTGGATGCTTTATAAGATAACCCTCAGGGTTTTGATACTGAAGATGATGAAGCTGATGAAGAAACTTCCTAGAAAAAGAAAATACTGTCAAAGAAAAGGAAGGCTCCTCCTCCTCCAGCTCCTAAGCCCAATCCCACTGCTGACACTCCCTACTATATTCTGCACAATATTACTCCTTATAAGGGGATGCCTGCATGGATGTGGTTATCCAAGAACCAGCAGAAGGAAAGGAAAAGAAGTAGGAGATACTCTCCTCCTCCAGTTCACAGATATAGAAAGGATCCACCTCCTCCTCCTCCCCCAGCAGCTGGTGCCACTGGCTCTTCTAGCTCTCAGAGATCTGCCCCCATGCAAACCTATCAGAGACATTCAGGGAGATCCTCTGGAAGCAACCAGCATAGGCAACCTTCTTCAAGAAATCAACAACATCAACAGCAACAGCAGCAACAATAATAAATATCTGAAGATCAGAAATCTGACAGTCCTAAAAGGCCATACTCTCCTCCCATTCCATTTGAAGATCCTGAAATTGCAAATACTGCTAAAATGGCCAGATTCCAAGAGCTAATTGGCCTATTGAAAGAAATAGTGCCTAACCACCTAGAGGGGGGGGGTGAATAAGTGAACTTTTTCTTTTTAAATTTAAGGCAGAAATACTGAACAATTAAACCTATATTTGTAATTTTCTACAACAATTCAGCATAGCTAGCTCAGCAATCACAGAAATAAACAAACACAGAGTGCACACAGATTTTTATAGTGGTTCCCTAAGGTCTGGGTACATCCACTTTTGATGCAGACGTACGCGTTAGAGCCGAATTATAACTACGGACGTGCACGACTATCTCTTCACGATGAATTCTACGCTCACACAATTGTTCTACGCCGCTCCACGCTATCACATTCATTCAATTTCACGCTAGCGTACGGGTAGCCAAACCGTTTCGAGATCAAATAAGGGCGATAGGCCGGTATCCGATCGAGGTAAAAAGGACCAATATTGGATCCGGACGAGCGAAGGTTGTACCCAAAGAGATCTGCCGAAAATAATCACGAATTTGGAAAAGGTAGATCTCTCCAAACAAAAGACAACGAGGGCTCGCCAAACCCTTTACGAAATTAAGTCGATCAAGAAAACAACGCAAAACAATTAAAGCTATTCACGAAATTTCAAATGATTTCAAAATTTAATGCCAAAAATTCCACCACAAGATTATTTAAGGAAAGAAACACACGAAAGTGGAAAGCCTCGTTACCCAACCGAAATGGATGATTCCGATTCACTCGGCGAGGATCGTTCTTCAACGGCTCCACCAAAATCACGCCGGTAGGAGTGAAATTCGTCCGCCTTCGTCGCATTACGCTGGAAATGGAAAGTCCTGTTGAATTCTTCTTAATATGGAAGTAAATATCTTCAAGTATGGCAAGAGAGAAATAAGGTGGCGGTTGTCTTGGTGGAGGTGGAGGCAGCTTGGGTTGGCCCTGATGGTGGTGTTTCGGGTAGGAGGAAGGAGGAGGGTGGTCGGCTCTTGTTGGAGGGAAAAGGAAGAGGTGGCGGCCTTGGGAGTTGTGGATGGTGGGTCGGGTAGGAGAGGAGTGGTGGTCGGGTTGGAGAAAGAGGGAGGGAGGAGGAAAAGCTGAGATTTGAGAGAGGGGATGAGAGGTGGCCGGCGGCCAAGGAGAGAGAAGGGGGAGCAAGAGAAAGATCGGCCAAGAGATGAGGAAGGAGGAAGCTTCAAGAGGTATGGATTTTCAAATTTCTTTTCATTCAATCTTCTCCAAATAGAGGGGGGGACATGCCTATATATAGGCTACAACAACAACAACACTCCAACTGGCTACATGCAGCCCAAACATGAAAACATGAAAATAAAACACACACATACATCATGATTTTATATCATAACCATAATGTACATATTACATGAAATAAAAGTGCAATTATTAAAAAAACACACAAACCATGGATTAATAATTAATAATAATTTGATAACAATTATTATTAATTATTAATAAATCAGCTTGCGATCCGGACGCCTATTATGGCGATGCTCTTCACGGTCATTTGTCAGTGCGCCGTCTTTAAGGTGTTGCGCGCCGTAGTCTCCATCAACTTTCCCCCCTTCGCCAATCTAGTAGTGTACTAGATTCGGCCTAACTTCTGCACTTCTCCTCAGATCCTCATATCCTACATCTCAGAACCCCAAACAGGATCCTACAACTCAGAGCGTCCCCACTCCTACAACTCAGACATAAAACCCTACCACTCAGTCTTCAACAAGACCTACACTCAGGCTAAACAACCCTACCTCAGCCTTCAACAAGGCCTACACTCAGAGAATTGATTCTCCTACACTCAGGATCAAACTCCCTCCCTCAGCCTTTATAAATTTAGGCTTATAATTCAGATCCCTTAGGATCCTATAAAAAGATAATAAAAAGTTTTCAGATCACCACTCAGTTTGAGAGAATGAAGAGGGCAATCTTCTTGATCAGTTCTTGATAGCACTGTTTCCTGAGATCAACTTTGTCTTTGCTTTCTTCAAGGCTTCTTGAGTCTGAACTCAGTAAAGATGATCTTCTTGAAGTAGACTAGCTGGCAACTTCCTTCTTAGGATGGAGAATTAAATCTGGATCCTACTTTGCAGTCTGGTTCAGAATCTGCTTCTTAGGAGATTTGATTAACAAGTCTCTTTCTTGATTTCAGATACTGGAGTTCTCTCTCTCCAAGTAAATCTGAAATTTCTTCAAAATACTGATTTACAGTTTTCTCTGGATCTGTATTGATCTTCTTAATCTTCTGATTGATTCTATTTGTTGATAGATTGATTTTCTGTTGAAGGAGAAAGGCCTTTATATAGTCTTCCTCCAAGGTAACCGGCTGATCCGGTTTCTAACGAACTTCTGACAGCTCTGACAGTTGCAGTTGACCGGTTGAAATGGCAGTTGTCAAGTCATCCTGTCACTTCTTGAAAATACTATCTCTGTCTGAAAGTGTCGAGACTGATCTTCCTTATGTGTCGACACAAATAGACCAAGTGTCGACACAAGTGGACTAAGTGTTGACACTAGCCTTGGTGGTGTCGACACAACTCCTTGTGTTGTTGTAACAGTTTCTCGACACTGCTCCTTCAGAATGTGTTGACACTGATTCTGTGTGTCGACACAAGCCTTCTATTGAATGTGTCGACACTGATTCTGTTTGTCGACACAAGTACTTCTTCTTTAACACTTAGTTGAATTCTGCTGTATGTCGACACATCTCCTTTGTGTCGACACATGCCTTCTTGTGTTGAAACTAGCTGAGTGTCGACACATCTCCTTTGTGTCGACACATGTATTCTTTTACTTTAACTTTGGTGAAGCTTTGCTGAGTGTCGACACAGCCTCTTAGTGTCGACACATTTGATGTCGACTAAGCTTCTCTGAGTGTCGACACTGCCTCTAAGTGTCGACAAGATATATGTTGAGTATTCTTCATAGTGTGTCGACACTGCCTGTATGTGTCGACACTTTTCTTCTAGTGTCGACTCTGCCTTTCCTGGTGTCGACACAAATACTCCAAGTGTCGACACAGCTTCTCTAGGTCTCGACACAAGCCTTCATAAGTGTCGACACTGCATCTCTAGGTGTCGACACATGGACTTAGAAACTTTTCTGCATTTCCTGCAATTACTTAACCTGCACATATAAACTCAAAGAACATCAAATACACCTTGATGTATATCATTGAGTAGGGTGAGGCTTCTTCAAATCTGGTACACATTTTCTAATGTACCCAACAATCTCCCCCTATTTGGAGAAGTCATAACCCTTAGTCAATGATATACACCATTCATAACAAATACTCAATATGATGTATAACAGTATTATATGACAGGGTAAATACTAAACATGTATAAACAAAACATGTATAAACAATTATCTCAGAATAACAATGTAATAGATTGAACATTAAACATTTTTTTGTTACAACTTCCAATAGTTTCATTAATCAAAAGTTTACATGGATTTTAATGCAAATGATTACAAAGTTGTAAACTTAAGAAAATTCCATTCTATGGCTGTTCTGGCTCCTTGATGACAATGCCCTTTCCAGATTAAAACTTGGCTTGAACTGGAGCATCATTGTCATCAGCAGGCTTCTTTCCCTTAAGATCTTTTTTCTTCTGTTCTTCAGCCCTTATCTTCTGTCTCTCAAAATAATGATAAGGCTTAGGAAAATACTTGCTAGGCTCCTATGCATTAGGAGGTAGCTTCCCTAGTTTAGCCTTTCTTCTGTACTGAACTATGGCCTCTTGCCTAGCTTCATGTTTTCTCCATTCTTGGTCAGAGTACCATTTACCCCTCTCTAGGAAATTATCCTTTGCAGCCTTCCATACAGTCAGAATAATATTTCTAGAAGTTGGGCTCCATTGTTCAAAATCAGGCCTTAACTCTGCCTGTTCTCTGAACCTCTTCTTAGATAATTGAGCTTCTTGCTCTTTTAATACTGCCTCTTGCTCTTTTAATACTGCCTCTGGCACAGGCTGTACTACTTTCTCAAAAATAATATTCTGATTACCCTCAGGAGGGCTATACATAGATTGTACCTCCTGATGTATCATCTCAAAATCAGCTGGAGGGTAGATTACTTGTGCAACTTCAGCTGGATCACCTCCAAAATATGCAGGATTTGTCCCAGATTCTGCTACATTATCATCATCACACAAGGGTGGATATCCAAGGGTAGCTATGATGCTGTTTGAAATCCATTTAGCATGGTCAGAGCCTGCTTTGACTAATACCCTCTCCCCATTTATGACTTCTCTTTCTATATGATCCCTAAGATCATCATTCTGAAATCTGATCTGAGCATTCAAATAGTTAACACCATCTTTATAAAAAGGTTTTAACTTTTGGAGCTTTTCAGTAATAGCCTTTTAAGAATCTTCAATGGCAGTTTTAACAGTAGTTAGGCTCTCTTGTAATTGCTTATCAAATGCTTCTTTGGCAGTAGCACTTACTGCAGTCTCGGCAGTAGCTATATTTTTCATTTCAGTGACAATCACATTATGTGATTCAGTCAAGTTTTCATTCATTCTTATTTGATTTTCTAAGACATAGCCCTGCTTAACTGCTATGTCATCAACCTGTGTCTTTATCTTCTCTTGGTCAGTGGCTAGGTAAACCACTACATTACCTCCTTTATGAAAACAATCAGTCATTTCCTTCTTATTTTGATTTACTTCAAATCTAATAGATTTTATATCTTGAGCCAGATCAAATTGAAGTGATTTATGTCCTTCATCCATATATTTTTCTAGAGCCTGCCATTGCTCATCCATCTTTATCTGCAAAGACACCAACAAGGAACTATAATCAGCTGTTGAGCCAGGCTGTGGAACAATTATTTGCAGTGCTTTCTTATAGGTCTGGCATCTCCTTTCGAAAACCTGTAGCTTTCTTTTCTTGGCTCTAGCAGCCTCTTCATCTTCAGAATCAGAAGTACTAGCAATGTCTACTCTATCCTGTGGAGTAGGGGGCAATTCCTTCTCTGCTCTTGGTAGCTCCTCAGCATTCTTTTTCTCCTCAGTCTCATTTCTAGCAGTCTCCTCATGAAACTCTACAAGCTCCCCCTCAAGGTTAGCTGACTCCCCCTTAACAGCTACTCTCTCTCCCTCAAAATCAGTTTATAATAGATCAGGGAACAGCTCTTCTAGAGTAAACTCCTGTTGAGTACGGACTGGAGTATCTCTTATCTCAGGAGCATGATCTGCAACTGATGTGTCTTCCATGACAACAACTTGTGGTTGACTATGTATCTGAGTTTGTTGATCAACATCAATTAATGATTCAGTCAATACTTAATCCTCAATATTGAAAATTGATTGATTAACTTCATTGATTACCTCAAGAATTGTTTGGGTTGCCCTTTCACTATATAAGTGAGTTGGCTCATCCACATGTTGAGGCTCCTCTTATAGTGGATCCACGTGAATGGGGCTAGCAGATGGTAGCTCCCCCTGCCTCTGGGCATCTTCATTTCTTGCTGGTGACTGTCCAGCATTCCCAGCCTCTCCATCATCAGAACTAAAAACTACCTGCTCTTCTGAGCTACTGGAGGATTCAGGAGCCACAATGGCTTTCTTCTCCTTCTTCTGAGGTGTTTCCTTCTCTGTTGTAGGAATTTCTTTAGTTAACACTCTATCCCACCTTGAGATAATTCTAACATCCATTCTCCTCATATGGTTTATCTTAGAACCTGGAGCTTGGTTCATCACTTCTGGAATAGTTCCAGCCAAGAACAAACTCATAATCCTACCCAGATTGGGCTTCTTCAGACTTTCCTTAATCTTGTCAAACATCACTACTGACCAATCAGTTTTGAGTTTGAAAATGATCCTTGTCATTAAACTGAACATGTGAGCTGATATTCCATCATGCCCACCTGGCTTGCTCAGAATTACCTTCCCAACTAATTCAGATAAAAACTTTCCTTGTATGTTCATCTCTTTCCTGTTACAAAATAATCCAATCTTCATGCTTGAATCAAGTCCACACCATTGCAGTGCCTCCCTTATCCTTGATGCAGGTACATCTTACTCTTCTTTAATTCTTGGGAGATGTAGAACTTTTCATAGACTTTTCTGGGTGACTTTCACCTTAACTCCATGGACTTTGGATTTAATCTTAAGACCAGTTTCATCAAGGGTAGCTGCACTAAAGAATTCGAGGAGCTCCTTCTTCCAAATCTTGATTGGCTCTGAAACTAGATACTCTAACACAGTCTCTGCAACTAGGGTTACAACACCTTGAATTTCTGGTTCCGCATCGTCAAAGGAGTGTCGCACTAGCTCATAACCTTCATTGATGTTCTCTTCTAGCTTGGGCGCCATTAGGGTTTGGAGAAATTTTGAATTTAGAGAAGAGAGATGTCGACACACAAGTTTGGTCTCGAAACTATGGTGAGTGTGTCGACAAACAATGGTGAAGACCTATTTATACCTTTCTAAAATCGAAGGTGAAAAGGCGCGTTAAAATACTTGAAATGTGTCGACACTGTTGAAAAGTGTCGACACTTACTTCTAATGTCTCGACAACTATGTGTCGACACAAATATAGTAGACAGAATATATGTGTCGACACTTATACATCTCAGCTCGACGATTAGTAGAAACTCTACTCGACGAATTCTGTGTAAATCCTAAGTGTTGATAACACCCTGGATGTGTCGACACCTACTCTGGATATGTCGACACTAATTCTCTGAAGTGTCGACACTGACTGTCTAGATGTGTCGACACCATTTCTCTGAAATGTCGATACCACTTCTATGTGTCGACACAGACAACTCCTTGTGTCGACACCATTTTACTTAGCCAATTTTTAAACTATTCTAAGTTTAACATTCCTAATTCAATTTTAAACTTATTGAATTTGGGTTCATCTAGGGGCTTAGTAAACATATCAGCAATCTGATTATCTGTTTTAACATATTCTAGGGAAATGTCCTCTTTTTCTACATGTTCTCTAAGAAAATGGTATTTAATTTCTATGTGCTTAGTCCTACTATGTGAGACAGGATTATTTGCAATAGAAATGACACTTGTAGAATCACAAAACAAAGGTGTTCTACTTACCTGGATACCATAGTCTTCTAGCTGATGTTGTATCCACAAAAGTTGTGCACAGCAACTTCCCACTGCAACATATTCTGACTCGGCTGTGGAGATGGCCACACTGGTCTGCTTCTTACTACTCTAAGACACCAGCCTTCCACCTAGAAATTGACAGGTTCCTGTAGTACTCTTCCTATCTTCCTTGCAGCCTGCAAAATCTGCATCTGAATAACCTGTCAGTACAAAATCTCTATTCCTAGGGTACCAAAGGCTTAGATAAGGTGTGCCCTTAAGATATCTCAAAATCCTTTTGACTGCAGTCAGATGAGATTCTTTAGGGCATGCTTGGTACCTAGCACAGACACATGTAGCATACATGATATCTGGTCTACTAGCAGTCAGATATAATAGGGAGTCAACTATCCCTCTATACAAAGTTTCATCTACAGGTTTCCCTACATCATCTTATCTTAGAGACACACTTGACCCCATAGGAGTTCTCATGGTTGTGGATGATTTCATACCATACTTCTTAATCAACTATAGGGTGAACTTAGACTGGCATATGGACAGGCCATCTTCAGTCTATCTTACTTGGAGACCCAAGAAGAACTTAAGTTCCCCCATACTGCTCATTTCAAATTTTCCTTGCATAAGTTTTGCACACTTTCTGCAAAGATTACTTTATGTAGACCCAAATATTATGTCATCTACATATATTTGGACTAGAATAATCTTGCCTTTAGATTCCCTAAGGAATTGAGTCTTGTCTATTTTCCCCCTTGAGAATTTGTTCTCAATGAGGAAACTAGACAGGGTTTCACTCCAAGCCCTTGGGGCTTGTTTTAACCCATACAAAGCCTTCCTAAGTCTATATACATAATCAGGTTTAAGAGAATCAACAAAACCTGATGGCTGCTCTACATAGACTTCTTCCTTCAGATTTCCATTCAAAAAAGCTGACTTTACATCCATTTGATATACCTTAAACCCTTGATATGTTGCACAGGCAAGGAACATCCTTATTGCTTCCAGTCTTGCTACTGGAGCAAAGGTTTGATCAAAATCAATACCTTCTTCCTGCCTATATATCTTTGCAACAAGTCTAGCTTTATTATTTATGATGATTCCATTCTCATCCAATTTGTTCCTGAAGATCCACTTAGTTCCAATGATGTTGTGGTCTTTTGGTTTAGGAACTAGCTCCCAGACCTTGCATCTTTTGAACTGATTCAGCTCCTCTTGCATGACATCAATCCAATGAGGGTCTAGAACTGCTTCTTCAAACTTCTTTGGTTCCACTTGGGATTGGAAGCTGGAGTAAAGAACTGTACTCAGATTCCTGCTTCTTGTTTGCACTCCTTGTCTTGGATCACCAATTATCTGATTGGTTGGATGATCCTTTAAGTGTCTATTTGCTGGAGGTAGTCTGTCTTCAGGTTGAACTCCTCCAGCCTCTTCATTTAATGTCACCTCTTGATCTTCTTCTGCATCTAGAGAGTCTTGTACTCCCCCTAGACAGTAGCCACCATCTTCCACATGCTGAGTTGCAGTAGAACCTTCTGTAATGGTAAGCTTGTCCAGCCTATCAGTTATACCTGTAGAGCTGCAAACACTACTTGGCAATTCACAGTTAATGAGTCTTGTTTCATCAAAGACTACATGTATAGACTCTTCTACAACTTGAGTAATCAAGTTGTAGACCCTATAAGCCTTACTATTGTTGTTGTATCCAACAAAGATCCCCTCTTGGGATTTGGCAGCAAACTTGGTTAGATAAGACTTGACATTGTTAAGTATACAGCACTTGCAACCAAAGATCCCGAAATAGGATAAATTTGGTTTTCTGCACTTCACAATCTCATAGGGTGTCTTCTTGTGGCACTTGGTGATAGTAGCCCTATTGATTACATGACATGCAGTGTTTACTGCCTCAGCCTAGAAATATTCTGATAGAGAAGTGTCACTCAATAGGGTTCTACCAGCCTCTATCAATGTTCTATTCTTCCTTTCAGCAATACCATTTTGCTGAGGTGTTCTTGGTGAGGAAAATTCCTGAAAAATCTCAAACTCTTCACACAGTTTTGTCATACTTTCAGACTGAAATTCAGTACCATGGTCACTTCTGATTTTGACCACTGTACTGTCCAATTCATTCTGAATTTGTTTAACAAAACTATATAAGATACTTGGGGTTTCAGATTTTTGTCTTAGGAAGAACACCCAAGAATATCTTGAATAGTCATCTACTACCACAAATGTGTAGACCTTCCTACCTAGGCTGTGAACTGGCATAGGACCAAAAAGATCCATATGCAAGAGGTATAGACACCTCACAGAATCCTTGTTCTCAAGGCTATGAAAGGTGGATTTGGTCTGCTTGCCTTTTTGACAAGCTGAGCATATCCCATCCTTTATACACTTAACTTGAGGACCATTCCTCACTAACTCTTTGCTAAAGAGTTGGCCAATTGTCTTATAGTTAAGATGAGCCAGCCTCTTGTGCCATTTAACACAATGTGAGACTCTCTCATCAGCTACAAGACAAATAGGAGAACCATTGTTCTCACACACAAAGTCAAGACAATAGACATTTATCTTCCTATATCCTGTCAAAATGATCTTTTGATCACTTGACCTTTTGATATGACAACCATTCTTGACAAATGAGATGTCATATCCTAAATCACTCAGCTGACTTATGCTAATGAGGTTATGTTTCAAACCCTTTACATAAGCCACTTGAATAATTGTAATCAGGTTACTAGAAATGTTACCAAAGCATTTGATGATTCCTTTTTCTCAACCACCAAAGGTAACTTTAGGGCCATCCTTGATAGGTGTATAGTCCTTCAGCAACCCCTTTGTTCCAGTCATATGCCTGGAACATCCACTATCCAAGTAGCATATAGGGGCATGGCCACTTGGACTCACCTGCAAAACAGATTACTTAACCTTAGAACCCAAATAACTCTTGGGTCCTTGGTGCAGGTTAGTCTGACCTCTAACAAAACTACCTGTAGCTCTTCTAACAGGCAGTTTGCTACACTCTTTGACACTAGAATTGTGCCAACAATCTAAGGCAAAGTGGCCTATCTTGCCACAACACCAGCACTCAAACATGTTGTACCTTTGTTTAGGTACAACCCTGGCTGAATTATCTACTGCAGGATTCTTATTTTGTACTGGGGCTTTGCCCTTAGATTTGGACCTAGCAGTCCAAGCAGGTTTTTTAAACCCTAATCCAGCCTTACCCTTTTGAGGTACAAACTCATGTATCAAGGGTAAAATAGATTTAGGTTTAGAAAAACTTGCTACTATCTCTTTCTCCTTCTGAAGTCTAACCTCCAGATTTCTAATTTGATCATTCTTAAATGTAATAGTACCCATATGAATAACAGTAATGTTTTTCAGTCTGGCTATTTCATTCAGTTTCTAATCTAACAACTTGTCTGAATCAACAGCAGCCAATTTAAGACTAGCAATCTCCTTTGCCTGAGTTATGGCCAAGGTTTTGCTTTTCTTCAAGGCCTGCAACAAGTCTCTATATTCATCAATTAACTGATGAATATCTCCTTCAGATTCAGACCCACCCACATCACTTGATTCAGATGTATCTGATTATGACGCTGTACTATAAATTGAACTAGAAGAACAACTTTATACCTTACTTGGTCCAGGATGTTCCTGGTTCTTGTCTCCTTCAGATAAAGCCATCAGTCCCTTGCTCTGATGATCTTCATGCTCATAAATTGAGTTCATTAACTGCATGAACTCATCTTCTTCCTCTTCAACAAATAATCTAATATAGGCTTCAGCTTCTGATTCTGTTTCTGAAGATGACTGATCTGTCAAACTCTTATCTTTCTTAGCAACAAAGGACTTTTCCATTTTGCCCTTAAACTGAGTCTTCTTTTTGTCAGCTGACTCCTTCCTCTTTTCAGGACAGTCAGCCACTACATGTCCCTGTCTATTACAACAATAGCACACAATCTTTGAGGATGTAGCTTTGCTTGGCTTGGACCTTCTTCTGTCATTCCTTGATGACTTTCTCTTCTGATAGTAGTCATCTTTTGGCTGAGAAGTGGAAGGCTTAGACCTCCACTGCTTCTTCTTCAGAAATTTTTGAAAATGCCTAGTAAAAGCAACAAAGTCTTCATCACTTTCACTGCTATCTGAATTCTTGCTATCTGAATTATCTGTCACAGCCTCAGCAATTATTTGAGGTGGAGATGGAGACTTGCTTCTATACTTCTTAGTGGCTTCAGTCTTGAAGGCCACAGTCTTTTCCTTGTGCTCCACTATAGTATTCTTCTCTTCCTCCTTTCTAGCCATTAACTGCATCTCATAAGATAGCAGTTTTCCAAACAAAGTTGGAGGAGGTATATCAGCTAGTTTGGCCACTTCCCTAATGACACAAATCTTGGTGTCCAAGTCCTTAGTCAGAGATCTTAAAAACTTGTCATTCAGCTCATAGTTGCTGAAATCTCTTCCATAGGACATCAATTCATTAACTATCATATAGAACTTCTTGTAACATTCTGTAATGCTATCAGACTTTCCTTGTCTGGAGCTTTCATATTCCTGATTTAACAAGGACTTCCTATCTTGTCTTACTTCCTCTAAGCCCTCCATATAGACCATTAATGTGTCCCACATTTCTTTAGAGGTTTTACAATGAATTAAGTTCTGAAATTTTGCGTCATCAATGGCACTAACAATTATATTCTGGGCTCTCTTGTCCATAGTGGCCATAATGATTTCATCTTTAGTCATTTTAGAGAAGTCCTTGGGAGTTTTCTGATTTGCATCCAGAATGGATACCTACATTGGCATGTATGACCCTTCTTTAACTGTAATATATATCCTTGGGTCAGAAGCTTCCATAAAGAGTCTAACCCTCTCTTTCCATATGTCAAATATCTCTTTTCTACATATTGGCAATTTCATGGACCCAGCTCTTTGTGATTCTCACTAGAACCCATTTTCTTGATTCTTGTTTATTCTGAATCTGCCTACAGGATCTTACTCAGACTGTTAAGTCCCATTTTAATGAACCTCCCTCTGATACCACTTGAAAGAAATAGTGCCTAACCACCTAGAGGGGGGGGGGGGTGAATAGGTGAACATTTTCTTTTTAAATTTAAGGCAGAAACACTGAACAATTAAACCTGTATTTGCAATTTTCTACAACAATTCAACACATCTAGCTCAGCAATCACAGAAATAAACAAACACAGAGTGCACACAGATTTTTATAGTGGTTCCCCAAGGTCTGGGTACATCCACTTTCCCCCTTTGCCTATCTAGTAGTGTACAAGATTCGGCCTAACTTCTGCACTTATCCTCAGATCCTCAGATCCTATAGCTCAGAATCTCAAACAGGTTCCTACAACTCAGAGTGTCCCCACTCCTACAACTCAGGCACAAAGCCCTACCACTCAGTCTTGAACAAGACCTACACTCAGGCTAAACAGCCCTGCCTCAGCCTTCAACAAGGCCTACACTCATAGAATTGATTATCCTACACTCTGGCTCAAAAGCCCTAGCTCAGCCTTTATAAATTTAGGCTTACAACTCAGATCCCTTAGGATCCTACAAAAAGATAATAAAAAGTTTTCAGATCACCACTCTGTTTGAGAGAATACAGAGGGCAATCTTCTTGATCAGTTCTTGATAGCACTAATTCCTGAGATCAACTTTGTCTTTGCTTTCTTCAAGGCATCTTGTGTCTGAACTCAGTAAAGATGATCTTCTTGAAGTAGACCAGCTGGCAACTTCCTTCTTAGGATGGATAATTAAATCTGGATCCTACTTTGCAGTCTGGTTCAGAATCTGCTTATTAAGATATTTGATTAATAAGTCTCTTTCTTGATTTCAGATACTGGAGTTCTCTCTCTCTCCAAGTAAATCTGAAATTTCTTCAAAATAGTGATTTACAGTTTTCTCTGGATCTGTATTGATCTTCTTAATCTTCTGATTGATTCTATTTGTTGATAGATTGATTTTCTGTTGAAGGAGAAAGTCGTTTAAATAGTCTTCCTCCAGGGTAACCGGCTGATCCGATTTCTAACGAACTTCTGACAGCTCTGACAGTTGCAGTTGACTGGTTGAAATGGCAGCTGTCAAGTCATCCAGTCACTTCTTGAAAATACTGTCTATGTCTGAAAGTGTCGAGACTGATCTTCATTATGTGTCGACATAAATAGACCAAGTGTCGACACAAGTGGACTAAGTGTCGACACTAGCCTTGGTGGTGTCGAAACAACTCCTTGTGTTGTTGTAACAGCTTCTCGACACTGATCCTTCAGAATGTGTCGACACTGATTATGTGTGTCGACACAAGCCTTCTTTTGAATGTGTCGACACTGATTATGTGTGTCGACACAAGTACTTCTTCTTTAACACTTAGTTGAATTCTGTTGTGTGTCGACACATGTCTTCTTGTGTTGAAAGTTGCTGAGTGTCGACACATTTCCTTTGTGTCGACATATACCTTCTTTTACTTTAACTTTGGTGAAGCTTTGCTGAGTGTCAACACAGCCTCATGGTGTCGACACATTTGACGTCGACTAATCTTCTCTGAGTGTCAACACTACCTTTAAGTGTCAACAAGATATATGTTGAGTATTCTTCATAGTGTGTCGACACTGCCTGTATGTGACAACACCTTTCTTCTGGTGTCGACTCTGCCTTTCCTGGTGTCGACAGAAATACTCCAAGTGTCGACACAAATACTCCAAGTGTCGACACATCTTCTCTAGGTGTCGACACAATCCTTCATAGGTGTCGACACAAGCCTTCATAAGTGTCGACACTGCATCTCTAGGTGTCGACACATGGACTTAGAAACTTTTCTGCATTTGCTGCAATTACTTAACCTGCACATATAAACTCAAAGCACATGAAATACACCTTGATGTATATCATTGAGTAGGGTGAGACTTCTTCAAATCTGGTACACATGTTCCAGTGTACCCAACACCTATCGTTGATCAATAAAGCAAAGGCTGTAGGAAAAGACACATCAGGTTTAACAACTATGTCAAAGTACAGAAAAAAAGAGTTAAAAAGGTTTGACAAAGGCAACAAGCCCTTCAATGTTGATGATTATATGAAGCTCCATCCAGAAGCAGTTGTCCCCAGAGCTACATCACTGGAGATCATTGGGGCAGCTGACATGACTATGACTCAAGCACAGGCTCAAGATCCAACTAGAGAAATTACCTTCAAAAAGCCAGGAGAGAAGACAACAGAAAACCAGTCTTTGCAGAAAAAGAAGAAGAAGTAATCTTTATTTTGTTTCAATTTCTTTCTGCAATTTGTTTTCAAACAATGTTCTTATTTAAACAAAGCCTATGTATATATATCTGTTGCATGTGTTGGTAATTCTCTGTTAGATATATTTCTTTTTCTTGCTTTGTTTATCTTCTTTGAGTATCTTAGTGACCTCACCCAAATAGGGGGAGATTGTTGGATCCCTAGTTGATTTGGGCTAGGTTCACTAGATTAGGATGTGACCCAACAAGTATAGCCAGGGTCAATTTTGTGTCCTAGAGTCTAGGCCTAGTCCTTAGAGTCAACTTCAGATGGACCAGCTATCAACAGACCATCAGAGACTCAAGAATTAGAAGTGTTCAAGACTAAGTCAAATGTGTTAGACGTTCATCGAACTCAGGTCGAAGAAAGGCGTTCTGAGCTCGACAATCCTTGTTCTCTGTTCGACGAAGACTGAGATAATTCAACAAGCTAAAGTCAGGATAACTCCAGATTTTTTTTAAGTCCAGCTTCAGGCTTTGGTCGACGAACAAGATTCTGAGCTCGACGAACTTGGACTTCAGGCTTACAACTTCTCAAGTCGACAAAGTCAACTTCTCAGGTCGACGAAAGCAGTACTCTACTCGACGATTTCTGCTCTACGATTTGAATCCTTCTCAGTCAGAGACTTCTCAGATTTTAGGTCCACAATCATTCTTCGATCGACGAATTTGGATCTCCGTTCGACGAATAAAGACTGACAGTGATGATTATCCGTTCGATGAACTCTGGATCTCTGGTCGACGAATGAAGATTGTTAGTTCAACGAAGATTGTAGATGTATTGACAAGATTCCCTAGAAGACTAAGTGTTATTTTCTGCTCGACGAACTCATCAAGCTCAGCTCGACGAACTCAAGCTCAGCTCGACGAACTCAAACTCATCTCTACGAATTGTGTTCTTCATTCGATGATTCCAGACTAGGTCTTCTCTAGCTTCCCGTCCCTTTTCTCGGCGATGAATCCTCAGTAATTAATGCCCAATCCTCTCGAAATGTTACCGTTAGAACGCGTATTGATCATGGATTATTACATGCCATTTTTCCATGGGATAGTTACGGAAATCATTGATTGCCGCTTCCTTCCCAGGCCGACTGCAATTACTGCTCAACATTCAAATTTCGAATATTCCTCAGTCAGTAGGAAGTCAGAAAAGAAGAGATTAACCAATACTACAACACTAGCAGTGATACAGACACACAGATAGACAGTACTATGAACAATCATATAGAAATCTAAAGCTCTACTACAATCAGCCCAGGCCAGAGAATAATTTCATCAAGAAGAAGAAGAACATACAATCACTATCAAGATTCTTCTTCCTTCAATTCTCAGGACAACTTCAGAAGGACAACAAATTAATCTATCTGTTAAAGAAGTTCCTGAAGCAATCTCTGGTCCAGGCACTCAAGCTATTTGAAGACCTGTCACCCTAAAGAAGTGCTCCAGTTTTCCTGATCCATTCAAGATCTCAGGGGAAGCAATCTACTGACATCAATCCACAAGTCTTCTCAGTTGTCATTGAGAAAGAGAAGACCTCATCACACCCCTTTTCCATCCTCTATACAGGGTTTTAATTCCCTTCAAAATTATTCCTGGTTGCAAGTCTCCTACTAAAAGACTTGAGGCTTTGGTTTTTGAGCACCTGAACAAAAGCTCATTGGTGTCAGGCACCTGATCAAAAACCTGAGTGGATTCCTACCGGGGTGGTAGAAGAGTTTATGTACCCAGGTTGGGGAACCACTATAAATTTCTTGTGTCGTCTGGTTGCCCTTTTCTTTTGTTTTGGCTGTGTTGTTCTATGATTATTTAGGTTGCTGTGCTTATTTTATTTTTTTTACTGACTTGTTCACTTAGGATTACAACAAAAGTTCTAAAAAGTTTGTAGTGAGCACAATACTCTATTCCCCCCCCCCCCCCCCCCCGCTAGAGTATTTCAGATCTAACCTGCACTTTTAGTAACTTTCTTGCAAAAAAAATGTAGTTAGGATAGTTTACTTTTTGATTTCTATGTTATTCATGTTTTAGGTTTTATGACTTTCATTCTCATGAATTTGTAAAAGAGATTTTCAAAAGTTATTTTGTTTCTTCTTTTTTTTTACTTAGTTTTTTTAGGATTGTAAAACCTATTTGTTCTTCTAAACATTATTTTCACTTTTTTATCACTTTTATGAACTCATAAGAATGGAAAAGTTGAAATTTTAATTTTTCAAAGGTTTTAGTATTTTACTTTGTTGAGAAATACTTTTTGTTCTTTTAATTTTTATTTGTTCTTTTTATGTGTTTTTGACATAACCTAAGTGTAAAAAAGTAGATGTTTTAATTTTTAGGTAACCTTCATTTTGCTTTAAATTTGTGTGTGTGAGTGTATGAGTTAGGTTTTCATTTTGTCATTTCAACTTTCATGTTGTGTGTGAGAGTGTATGAGAATAGTTTTTGATGCTTTCTTCAATTATGTAAAGTGCGTTGTGTGTAGGAGATAAATTTTAATTCTTTATTTTATCGCTTTCTTCAATTATGTAGAGTGCGTTTTGTGTAGGAGATAGTTTTATTGCTTTCTTTTAATTCGTGTAGAGTGTGTGTGAGTGTGCATTTATTTCCGCCCACTCATTATGAGTTAAATGGCGTGTTTTATTTCCCGCCTACTCGTTTGAGTAGGACTTGTAATTTTCTTTTTCTCTTTTCTTTTTCCGCCTACTCAGTGAGAGTTAAATGGCGCGCCCTTATTTCCCGTCTACTAGTTTGAGTAGGACTTGTAATTTTTCTTTTTTTGTAACTTAGTTTCTTTGTTTATTTAGAATTTGAAGTGTGTGTGAGTTCTATTTTTAGCTAACTTTTTTGTTTTCTAAATGTTTGTTATTTTCATGTCTTCTTCTTATAATCCTTTAGCGTTTAGTTACGAACTCTAGCTTCATCAAATTATAAAGCCGTCCCCATACCGATGTGTGGCTAATCGTTATTAGCCTCGGCATCGAAGAGCATTGGGACATTACAAAATGATTTGAAATATTTAAAGTTCTTAATTTTCACTTTAATTTTAGGACATAAGGTTTACCACGGGTTAACGACACGTAGGACCACAAATCAATGTGTGGGCCCTATTTCGGTTATCCATACACTAGCTAGCCGAGAGGTCGTGCGTATGGACAGATCACCCCTGGGTAAAGAGAGTTGCGTGCATACCCTCGAGAGAGGACAAGCGTAATTCTTCCGGATTGGGTTCCCCACCCAATAGTGGGGTTTTTAGCGTAAAGCGGGCATTAAGTGGAATCCTTCATTAGACTAACATTCGATCGAATAGTCTTAGCGTTCAGGTGATCAATGTTCCTAGAGATAAGTGTGCTCATATCTATGCAACCTCCACGGCCAAGTTGCCTTTTATTAATTTGAAAACTAAGTTCAATATTTATTAAAAGACATTTTAGTCTTAATTTGATTCGGTGCCGAGCGTTAACCCTTCATCGAATTTTTCTAGATCATTTTTCGCTCTTTTATTTTTCTTGTCTTTAGTTAATTAAAATCTCCACCTTACTTTCAGTAAAATAATAGTCCTCCTGGAGGAGTAAGAATAATCAACCCGACCCCCAGAATAATACGACCTCGGTATTCTCCCGAATATCGAGTACTACTTGCGATATGTGCACTTGCCAACCTTAGTAAGCCCGCGGCGAACGACTCATCGAACCAACAACCCACATAAGAGTCTGTTCGCGGGCCATCAAGTTTTTGGCGCCGTTTCCGGGGAATACTCTCTTGAGTTGTTATTCCGAATTGTGGAGTCTATTAATTTTACTTATTTTCCAAAAAAATAAGTTTCTTTCATTTTAAATTTTTTTAGGGTGTATGACCCGTGGACAACCCTCTGAGTCTGAAGATTTTGACTTCGACCCTGAGATCGAACGCTCCCTTGCGTGTATTCAATCTCAATGCCTAATTCCTTCTTTAAACCCCGAAGAGTCTATCGGAGAACCCTCTGTCGTAGTAATGGCCGACCCTAATCCCAACGCGGCCGCCGAGCGAACAATGTCTTATTACGCCCGACCGAATTTGGACGATACTGGGTCTAGTATTGTTCGCACTACGGTGGCGAATAATAATTTTGAAATAAAATCAAGTATCATTCAAATGGTCCAAAACGTCGTGCAGTTCGATGGACTACCGGATGAGGGCCCGAATGTCCACTTGTCCATCTTTTTGGAAATATGCGAAACCTTCAAAATTAATGGCGTAACTGATGACGCCATTTGCTTGCGCTTATTTCCTTTTTCCCTTAAGTCCAAAGCCAAGGTGTGGTTGAATTCCCTCCCGCAAGGATGTATCACCAAGTGGGCCGAGTTGACAGAGCGGTTCCTAACGAAGTACTTTCCACACGCAAAAACTGCAAAGTTGCGGGCGGACATTTCTTCGTTTGTGCAAAACAAACCCGAGTCTCTTTATGAGACTTAGGAACAGTTTAAGGAGTTCCTCCGCTGGTGCCCGCACCACGCGCTGACAACGTGGTTGCAGGTACAAATGTTTTATAACGGCCTTAATTTTCAGACGCGTCAAATGATTTATGCGGCTGCCGGGTGTACCCTTAACAACAAAACCCCCGAGGCCGCCCGGGCTTTATTCGAAGAGATGGCTATGAAGGCCTTTCAATGGAACGTCCCGCGGGGACGCCCAAATCCGGCGGCTGGGCTTTTTGAAGTGGATGCCACTGCACTTTTAACCCTTCAAGTTGAAAGGTTAACAAAGCAATTGGCGGAGATGTCTGTTGCCTCCTCCACTCCGCCTTGTTTTATTCCCCCTAACATCTGCGTGGCTGAAGAGTTTGTGGACTTCGTAGGAAATGTGGGTCATCCTTCCTTCAACCCCAACAACAACCCTTATAGTAATAACTATAATCCGGGTTGGAGGAATCACCCCAATTTTTGTTGGAGCAACCCGAACAATGCTCAGTGTCCCTCTATTTCTTATGCGCCCGGATTTCTGTCGCCTCCCCCTCTTCGAAAACCCTCCTCGATGTAGGAAATATTTTCTAAATATATAACGTCCAACGAATCAAATATCTGGAACATCACCGGATCGCTAAAAACACTTGAACAACAGGTTGGACAGCCGGCGAGGATGATGTCCGAGCACGGGCTCGGGGCACTGTCGGGAAACACGGAGCCCAATCCATAGGAGAACGCCAACGTTATAACCCTCCATAGCAGAAATGAGGTGATCGATCCAAAACGGATCGATCCGCAGGTACATATTTCACCTCCGACCCCTCTTCCCTCTTCTTTGTTTACGCAGCCTTTACCAATTTTAAATGAAAAAATTATTTTAAACAAGACCTTACCATATCCGCATAAATTAGATAACGAGCGTAAGGACGCACAATATGGAAAATTTATTTTATTATTAAAACAAATTCATATTAATGTTCCTTTTTGCGAGGCTATCTCGCAAATGCCCAAATAGGCGAAATTTTTTAAAAAATTACTTTCTAATAAACGTAAATTAGAGGATATTTCGCATGTATCTCTCAACGTTGTCTGCTCGGCGGCCCTTATTAATAAATTGCCCACAGAACAAAACGACCAGGGTCGGTTTTCTATCCCGTGCCTTTTTGGCAATATATTTGTAAAATACGACTTAGCTGATTTAGGGGCTAGCATTAATTTGATGTCGTTCTCCCTCTTTCAACGTTTCGGTTTGGGTACTCCTAGTCCAACGAATATGCGCATCCAATTAGCGGATCGCTCGGTTAAGTTCCCTATCGGGGTAGTAGAGGACGTCCTTGTCCGAGTAGACAAGTTTACCTTTCTGGTAGACTTCGTCATCTTAGACATCGAGGAGGATGCCGAGGTACCAATAATACTCGGTCTCCCTTTCCTCGCAACCTCCTGCGCTCTAATAGATGTTAGTAATGGTAGTCGTCTCCTCCGAGTAGGAGATGATTAAGTTATTTTCTCTATTAATCTCTTGATGGACAATTTGTCATCGAGCGACGATTTCTGCAATTCTTTAGATACCTTTTTTGGAGATTGTTCTTCTCCCGTTCTCGAGTCCGTATTTTTAAATGACGATATTTATGCGCTCGAAAATTTTAAATGCGATGAGGATACCTCTATAGACTTTACTTTCAAACCAATTGGTAAGAAAGACCTTGTAATTAAAACCTCCCAAGAAGAACCGCCCAACCTAGACCTCAAACCCTTACCTGCATCACCCAAATATGCTTTTTTGGGAAAAGGCGATATGCTTCCCGTTATTATTTCTTCGGACTTGAGGGATTTGGAGACTTCCGATTTATTGGAAGTTTTTCTTAAACATTGCCACGCAATTCCGTGGCAAATCTCTGACTTAAAGGGGATTAACCCCTCCTTTTGCACCCATAAGATATTTCTCAACGATAATTGCCTCAAAACGATTCAGCCGCAGCGTCGTCTTAACCCAAACATGAAAGATGTCGTTAAAGCTGAGATTATTAAGTTATTAGATGCGGGGATTATCTACCCTATTTCGGATAGTGCATGGGTTAGTCCCGTGTATGTCGTTCCCAAGAAGGGCTGTCTAACCGTAGTGGCGAATGAGCATAACGAGCTCGTCCCAACTCGTACTGTTACGGGTTGGTGAGTGTGCATCGATTATAGAAAACTTATTGATGCCAACCACAAGGACCATTTCCCACTACCACTTCTGGACCAAATTTTAAAGCGTTTATCCGGTCATCCATATTATTGTTTTCTTGATGGTTTATCGGGGTTTTTCCAAATCCCCATTTCCCCCGATGATCAAGAGAAAACAACTTTTACTTGCCCGTTTGGCACGTTCGCATACCGAAGAATGCCATTTGGACTCTGCAATATGCCGACTACATTCCAAAGATATATGCTAGCGATATTTGGTGAGCTAGTAGAAGACATTATGGAAGTCTTTATGGATGACTTTTCTGTTTTCGGACGCGCTTTTCCCGATTGCCTTCACAATGTAGATCGTGTCCTCCAACGGTGCGAGGACACAAGCCTTGTTTTAAATTGGGAAAAATGCAACTTTATAGTTCGAGGAGGTTTGGTCCTCGACCATATGATTTTGTCTAAGGGGATGGAGGTGGATACGGCCAAGATAGAAATCATAGAAAAATTCCGCAACCAACAAATGTAAAATCTATTAGGAGTTTCTTAGGCCATGCAGGCTTTTACCGACGTTTCATTCAAGACTTTTCAAAAATAACAAAGCCACTAACTCACCTCTTGGAAAAGGAATCACGTTTTATCTTTAGTAGTGAATGCGAGTCCTCCTTTAATTTAATAAAATAAAAACTTATCACCTCTCCAATTTTAGTGGCCCCTAATTGGTCCCTTCCGTTCAAAATTAGGTGTGACTCTAGTGATATTGCCTTAGGTGCCATTCTTGGCCAACGCGTACAAAAACATTTTCATCCTTTTTATTACGCTAGCAAGACGCTCACTTCCGCACAAGTAAATTACACCACAACGGAAAAGGAACTCTTAGATGTCGTTTTCGCTTTTGATAAGTTTCGCTCGTATATAATGCTAGCTAAAGTTATCATATTTACCGATCACTCCGCTCTTAAATATTTATTAGCTAAAAATGATGCGAAGCCCCGCCTTCTTCGATGGATTCTCCTCCTACAAGAGTTTGATTTGGAGATCCGAGATAAGAGGGGCGCAGAAAATCTAGCGGTAGACCACCTCTCCTGCTTAGAAAATCCGAGTGCGTAAGCGATCGTAGAATCTGAAATAAATGACAGATTCCCCGAGGAACGCCTCCTAGCCATTCATTATTCTTCGTCATCTTTGCCTTGGTTCGCAGATTTAGCAAATTACTTAGTAGCGCGGGTTCTTCCAAAAGAATTTTCAAGTCATCAAAAGAAAAAAAAAGATCTTACTTGAAAAATTTCTTTTGGGAGGACCCATTTCTTTTTCATATCTGCGCGGACCAAGCGGTCCGAAGATGCGTTGCAGGTGTGGAGTGCTTGCAAATTCTTAAGCACTGCCACGAGGGTCCATCCGGTGGGCATTATCAAGCCAACCGGACCGCTCGGAAGGCGCAAGAGGCGGGCTACTTTTGGCCCACTCTCTTCAAAGACGCGCACACTTTTGTGCGCGCATGCGATAGCTGTCAGCAGTCGGGTAACATCTCTCATCGCGACGAGATGCCCCAAAATATGTCTTTAGAATGCAAAGTCTTTGATTTATGGGGCATAGATTTTGTTGGCCCCCTACCTCCCTCTTTCAAAAATATGTATATTTTAGTTGCGGTCGACTACGTATCGAGGTGGGCGGAAGCGCAGGCTCTCCCCACCAACGACGCGCGAGTCATCGTTCCATTTCTTAAAAAACTATTTTCTCTCTTTGGCACGCCTCGCGCAATTGTTAGTGATAGGGGAACGCATTTCTGTAACGCACATATGGCTAAGACGTTAGCTAAATACGGAGTCACGCACAAACTCGCCACCCCCTACCACCCGCAAACTAGTGGCCAAGTAGAGGTAGTCAATCGAGAGATTAAGCGAATATTAGAGAAAACCATTTCACTAAATATGAAAGATTGGTCCGTCAAACTCGACAATGCGTTGTGGGCGCATCAGACGGCATACAAAACCGTTATTGGTTGGACACCGTTCCGGTTAGTCTATGGCAAAGCGTGCCATTTACACATAGAACTAGAGCATCACGCTCTTTGGGCTTTAAAACTCATAAACCTCGACGCCAACTTAGCCGCTCAGAATACAAAACTGCAACTAAACGAGCTCGATGAATGGCATGCAAACGCTTACGAGAGTAATAAGTTCTATAAGGATAGTTCTAGGTTATTTCACGATCGAAAAATAAAGTCCCCAAAAATGTTTTCTCCAAGCGATCTTGTCCTTCTTTATAATTCGTGTCTTAAGCTTTTTCCCGGAAAACTAAAATCTCGATGGTCCGGTCCCTTCATAGTTGAAGAAGTTTTTCCATACGGGACCGTACTCGTCTCCTAGCCAGAAAGATGTTCGTTTAAAGTAAACGGTCATCGGCTAAAGTTATACATAGCGGGCGACCCAGTGATCGAGCATTACGAAACCATAACCCTTCTTGATTTATAACCCCGCCAAAATAGTCAAGCTACACGACTATAAACAAAGTGCTCTTGGGAGGCACCCCTCGCTTATCCTTTTCGCTCTTTATTTATTTTGTTTGCTACTTTTTCTAATAAACGCAGGGTTTCTAATTGGTGCTTCCTCCCCGAACGCGTTTCAGGGAACCTTCTACAGCCCCCCCCCCCCCCCTCTCTTTATTTTCTTTGTACATATTGTCTTTCCTATTTGTTCCGCATGCTTACGTTACAACATTGGAGACAATGTTGAACTTAAGTATGGAGGTATTTTCGTGCTTCATTTTCTGCACTTCTATTTTCTGCATTTCAAAACCCCAAAAAATATATATATATAACAACAAAACAAAACAAATAAATTTTAAAGTGAAAAATCAAAAAAAAAAATTTCTTTCCTTTTAAAACACAAAAATTTCAAAAAGATTATAAAACACAAAATTCAAAAAAAAATATAAAACAAAAATTCAACCAAAAATATATTTTGATTTTACTTTGTAAATATTTTTTTTTCTTTGTAGATTTTTTTTTGTAAATATTCTTTTTGTAAATACTCTTCTCACTCTCCCCCTTCCTTTTCTCTCTCATTCTTGTACATAACTTCTCTTTTTCTCCCAATCTTTGTAACTAGAATGAAATTTTTTTTAAAAAATACAAAAAAAAAATTCGCAAAACTTAAAAATTCAAAAAAAAAAATTATTTTCGCATTTTCCTTTTTTTAATATGTATATATTAGAGACATAAACACAAAATTACAAAAAAAAGATAATAAGTCAAAAATTCAAAAAAATTCTGTAAAACAAAACAAAAATTCAAAAAAAGATAATAAATTAAAAACACAAAAAAATGATGATAAAAACTATAAAACACCAAAAAAAATGTTTTGAAAATCAAATATACCATTCTTAATTTTTTAGCTATCCAAAAATTCTGTTTTGAGTTTATTTATATGTGAATTTTATTAATTCTTTGTTTGATATTCATTTGAAATTCAAATAGTCATGGTTAAGTTTTAAAAAATTCATTATGCTTTGTTAAAAATAGCGAACTCGTTTTAGACACTACTTCTAATTTTTCATTAATAGGAGCAGCTGTATTATGTTAGAAACTAATGACTATAGAATTCAATTATGTTTACTTTTATCTTTCTGAAAAATTGGAAGGTACAATTTATTAAGGTTGCTCTCAAAAATGTTTTAATTAAAAATCTAGTTTTCTTTTCTCCCCTTATCATGCCTTACTTGACATGATAAAATTTCTATCCCAAAAAAAATTATTATTAAAAAAAGATCATATGTCAATGGGAATAAGATTTCGTTCCGTAAACATAGGCACCCAATAATTTAAAAAAATTATATGTTATGGAGTCAGAGGATAAAATTCATTACTTCCACACATATATATTGGGTCAATTTTATTATGAAGTTGAAAAAAATGATATTAGGAAAATAAGATTTCATTTTCCTAATAATCCAAAAAAGAAAAAAATTGGAGGTTCGAGAAAAAATCACCTCACCTCAATATCAACCTTCTTCATAAACCAACACCAATCCCCTTAGCCAATTTCACGATTCTAGAATTAATTCAAAAATCTTTTACAGAGCATAATTTATAAATTGCATTATTTCCAGTAAAACTCCTATAAGCTAAATTTCATATAATTCAAACTATTTTCGTTTATCTAACCATTACAAATTATTGCTTTCTATTTGATTACATCAAGAAGTCTTTTGGCCAAAACTTTTGCGCTATTTAAATCATCTACATAATTTTAGGACTTAACTCTTACACCTCGTATGTTTATTTAGATCTCTCTTATAATTAATTAAGTGCTAGCTAAAACTTAGAGTTCCTATTATTCCTTATAAGCTCACCTCAAAACTTTTGCTCTGAAATAGTAAAAGCTTAAGTATGGGGGTATTTGATGAGTTGTATATATACGCGTATATTAGTACTTTATTTATATCGTTTTAGTTCTTATTCAAAGTTTTTAGTTATTTTTATTCATAAATATGTTTCTTTTTGTAAATATTTACATAACATAACCACAATTTTGATTTCTAAAATTTTTAGGAAAAAGTCAAAAATCTCGACCTGACACTCCCGTGTCCCAGACTCGACACGCCCGTGTCACGCCCTCAATGATCAGCTATCATCGACCCAGCTCAAAGTTCGTCGACCCGAGCGGGACATGCTCGTGTACTATGACCTGACACGCCCCTGTCATCCCCGTTCGACAATCAACATGTCTAGCTCGTCTAAAATGCGCTCGAAGTTCGTCGACCCAACTCGCCACGCCCGTGTCAAGCACCAACACACCCGTGACTCCTCCACCTGGCCTGACAAGATGCTGCCGCCGACTTTTTACGCAACCCGCGGCCGGATCTACCTCCCCGACATGCCCACCGTCATGCCCGTGACCAAGAGCGTGACATCCTCGTGTTCAGCCGTAAGTCAACTTGCCCGTTAAATCGCCAGATCATATCTCAAATAGTGTTGACACGCCCCCCCCTGACAAGCCCGTGTCGGAGGGCGTGTTCTTTGATTTTTATTTTCTATAAATTGACCATTTCTGTAAGTTCCAAGGGTTGACGTTTTTGAGCCAATTTAGTGTGTTTTTGTGGGCTTCCTTGTGGATTCAAGTGCTATGTAAGGAGATTTCTCCCCCCTTCCTTTCATGTTTGTTTTTGCTTTAGCTTTTAGCTTTGTAATAGTTTGATTATGTTAATAAAAATGTTAGATTTTCTCTCTCTACATGGCATGAAAAATTCATATGGGTGGCTTATCTTTTTCTCCTTTTATCCCTTTGTATCTCTTTGTTTTTCTCTTTATCAAATGTGTGTGCGTGAGTTTGTATGTGTTGTTTTTATTTCATCTTGTTTATTTTGTTATTGTGATAAAAGTTATAGTAACTTTCTTGCAAAAAATATGTAGTTAGGATAGTTTACTTTAAGATTTCTATCTTATTCATGTTTTAGGTTTTATGTCTTTCATTCTCATGAATTTGTAAAAGTGATTTTAAAAAGTGATTTTGTTTCTTCTTTTTTTTACTTAGTTTTTTTTAGGATTGTAAAACCTTTTTGTTCTTCTAAACTTTATTTTCACCTTTTTATCACTTTTATGAACTCATAAGAATGGAAAAGTTGAAATTTTAATTTTTGAAAGGTTTTAGTTTTTGCTTTGTTTAGAAATACTTTTTGTTCTTTTAATTTTTATTTGTTCTTTTTATGTGTTTTTGGCATAACCTAAGTGTAAAAAAGTGGATGTTTTAATTTTTAGGTAATCTTCATTTTGCTTTTAATTTGTGTGTGTGAGTGTATGAGTTAGGTTTTCATTTTGTCATTTAAACTTTCATGTTGTGTGTGTGAGTGTATGAGAATAGTTTTTGATGCTTTCTTCAATTATGTAGAGTGCGTTGTGTGTAGGAGATAAATTTTAATGTTTTATTTTATCGCTTTCTTCAATTATGTAGAGTGCGTTGTGTATAGGAGATAGTTTTATTGTTTTCTTTTAATTCGTGTAGAGTGTGTGTGAGTGCGCATTTATTTCCACCCACTCGTAAAGAGTTAAATGGCGTGTTTTTATTTCCCACCTACTTGTTTGAGTTGGACTTGTAATTTTCTTTTTTTCTTTTCTTTTTTCGCCTACTCGTTAAGAGTTAAATGGCGCGCCCTTATTTCCCGCCTACTCCTTTGAGTAGGACTTGTAATTTTTCTTTTTTTGTAACTTAGTTTTTTTGTTTATTTATAACTTGAAGTGTGTTTGAGTTCTCTTTTTAGCTAACTTTTCTGTTTTCTAAATGTTTGTTATTTTCTTGTCTTCTTCTTATAATCTTTTAGCCTTTAGTTACGAACTCGCGCCTCATCTAATTATAAACTCGTCCCCATACCGATTTGTGGCTAATCGTTATTAGCCTCAACATCGAAGAGCATTGGGACATTAAAAAATTATTTGAAATAATTAAAGTTCTTAATTTTCACTTTAGTTTTAGGACTTAAGGTTTACCCCGGGTTAACGACGCATATGACCACAAATTGATGTTTGGGCCCTATTTCCGTTATCCATACACTAGCTAGCCGAGATGTCGTGCGTATGGACAGATCATCCCTGGGTAAAGAGAGTTGTGTGCATACCCTCGAGAGAGGACAAGCGTAATTCTTCCGGATTTGGTTCCCCACCCAATAGCGGGGTTCTTAGCGTAAAGCGGGCGTTAAGAAGAATCCTTCGTCGGACTAACGTTCGGTCGAATAGTTTAGCATTCAGGTCAGCAATATTCCTAGAGATAAGTGCGCTCATATCTGTGGAACCTCCACGACCAAGTTGCCTTTTATTAATTTGAAAAGTAAGTTCAATAATTATTAAAAGTCATTTTAGTCTTAATTCGATTCGGTGCCGAGCGTTACCCTTCATCGAATTTTTCTAAATCATTTTTCACTGTTTTATTTTTCCTGTCTTTATTTAATTCAAATCTCCACCTTACTTTCAGTAAAATAATAGTCCTCCTGGAGGAGTAAGAATAATCAACCTGACCCCGAAAATAATACGACCTTGGTATTCTCCCGAATATCGAGTACTACTTGCGATAGGTCCACTTGCCTACCTTAGCAAGCCCGCGGCGAAAGACTCATCGAACCAACCACCCACATAAGAGTATGTTCGCGGGCCATCAGTAAATGATTTGGGACTAGGGAAAGCTTGACCCGCACATATGTTTTAAATTAACGTTGCGGTGTGAGCAACGAGTCAGACGGAACCGTAACCGCTCTATGTCGGTCGGTTAAAGAGACCAAAAGTTACTTGGCACTTACCATTGGCATATATAGAGGGTCTTAGGCAGTGGCCAGAAAGACCAAATGCTCACGAGATATTACCGTCCAAGGGGCGATGGTGATTCGGTAGACTTTGACCATGATCACCGAGAATGTGCCCTGAGAGCATGGGGTGTGTGTCCGTGCGTGCCTATGCCTGTGATGTAGTGTTATTACTATATAATGCCTTGTTATGCTAATAAAGTGCAGGGAAGGAGCATCACCGCCCCGAGTTTTGGGGCAGGATCGTTATAATTTGGTCAGCATAGCTGACCGTTGCCTTTGTTTGCCACCGTTGCGGTGGATTATTTGCTTGCAGGTGCTGAAGGACCAAGCGGTAAATAGAGCGCTAAAGCCCAAGTTGCTGAGCCAGCCCTCGAAGGCTTAAATATTGAGTGTTTATTTGCTTTATTCATGTGTGACCAGCCTGCGAGCTAAGGTTTGCAAAACATGAAATATGAGTAAACAAATGTAAGGCCTTAAGGCCATCGTACTTATGTATTGTACTTCATTCCTGTTGGTTTGAGTAGTGGACATTCATGCTTGTGCTGGGTTCTTTATTTTGCAACTTTAAATTGCTTCCGCTAGAATGACTCTGTGTATGACGTTGGATATTAGTTGGTGGTATTCCATTGAGTAACCACCCGGTCTGTTTGTGGTATATGGCGTCGGGCCCCGACCGGACCTACTGCTATATGCTATGCGACGGATAGGGGGTGTTATAATTTGGTATCAGACTCCTAGTTTCAGTCGGGCTTAAAATGAATTCGTGGACGAATTCTTTTTAAGGAGTGGTGAGCAGATGTGTGATCAACATCGTTATAACATCAAAAGAACCCATGAATGTCCACTTAGGAATGAAAATACACGTGTTTAGGGAACCTGCGTGTTCCTTTAATTGTTTTTTGCAATTTTTTATGGTCGCTTAACGGTGTTTTGTACAACTATAGGTGACCAGAAGCGGTGCTGGGATGTTAGAATGTCGAGTTTCTGAGGTTAGTAGTGCACCAAACGATGCTCCTGCAACACCTCCATTGGTTGAAACCATACGATTGTTTACTGAAGTAGTGTTTTCCATGATCAATGCGCAGCCTTCAAGGAAAATACAGTAGCCCGCTCCAGCGAAGGAGCAGGTACCTCTTCCAGAGGTTGAGCCGAGAAGAGTGGAGCAGGTAGTAGTGGAGCCTTTGGTGCCGATGCGAGCAACTGAAAGGCAGCTCAAGCACGTTATGAGCTTTAATCCTCCTATGTTCTCGGGGTTGGCAACCCCATCGCAAGCTGAAGATTGGCTCTCCCGAGTGAAGAGAGTCCTGACAGCTACTGAGACAGAGGAGTGGCAGATGACTACTACAACTATGTTTCTTCTGAACGGTGATGCTAGGTTGTGTTGGGAAGGCTTGGAGCTACATCACTTGAGGGGTAGGCAGAATACAGACGTCTCGATGTAGGAGTTCTCGAGACTGTTCTTGGCAAGGTACCTCCCTTCAGTGCATAGGATAACTTTGGAGAATGAGTTCTTGAAATTGGTGAAAGGAGAGAGTAGCGTGGATGAGTATCTCCACGAGTTTACTCGGTTGGGTCGGTATGCTAGCTCTACGTTCGGGGATGAGGAGCGTAAGACCAACCGTTTCTACGAAGGTCTGAGAGATGACTTGAGGCTACTACTCTCGGGGCCTATGACGCAGGGTTTCTTGACCCTAGTCAACACGGCCCGCTCTTTGGAAAAGGATATGAAGAATGTACAAGCAAAGAAAATCTTTGGTGATAAGAAGTCTGAGTTCAAGGTGCCAACTACCTCAAAGTCTGTGTATCGTAAGTTCTTTAAGAAGGCTAGGACTTCGGGTCCAGCTCCTTCTTCCGGTGCTTCTGGGGAGACTACGGGTCGGACCCCGGGTGTATGTTTTACTTGTGGTAAACCGGGGCACTTTGCCCTTGACTGCTGGAGCGGACGTCCCAAGTTCGATAGGAAGCCAGGAGTAACTTATGAAGAGAAGGGCAAGGCGCTGGAGTCAACCGCATCCCATTATGCTCTGGCTCAACTGAGGGTTTATAATCTTGACCAACAAGAGGCCATTAAATAAGCGGATGTGGTGACAGGATTTGTTTTGATTTGCGAGTATCCGGCGAGAGCACTCTTTGATATGGGAGTTTCACACTCATTTTTGTCTGAAAGCTTCTTATCGCGCATCGGAGTACATTCTTCGATGGAGGAGGACAAACTGGACGTGTTGTTGTCGAATGGATGTTCGATGCGCGTGGATAGAATCTGTGGCATTACGATTCGTATCGGGAGTCAGGAGTTCCATTGCTAGCATCGTTACTACCGCTGGTAGAGTTCGATGTGATATTCAGCATGGACTTGCTCTCGGAGCAGCAAGATTTTATTGATTGCTGTCGCAAGGAAGTCAAGTTGGGAACAGTCGTGAGACGACTTTTACAGGCTTGAAAGGGTCGAGCAAGATGTTGATGTCTGCTCTTCAGGTGGTGAAGGTGGTTCGTGCTGGTGCAGAGCTGTTCTTTACACTAGTGGAGGTTACAAAGACTAAACCTTCATTGGATAGTATTTCAGTGGTATCGGAGTACCATGATGTGTTCCCTGGCGATCTTCCTAGAGCCCCACCTCAACGGGAGATAAATTTCACGATTGAGCTAGTGCCAGGTGCTAAACCTATGTCACGCTCTCTATATCAGCTAGCGCCTAAGGAAATGGCAGAGCTGAAGGTTCACTTGCAAGAGTTGTTGGAGCAAGGGTATGTGCGTCCAAGTTCGTCATCTTGGAGTGCACCGGTCCTCTTTGTTAAGAAGAAGGACGGGAGCTTGAGGCTCTGTATTGATTATCGGAAGTTGAACAAGCTAACGGAAAAGAACAAGTACCCAATCCCGAGGATTGATGATCTTTTTGATCAGTTAGTCGGGTCGATGGTGTACTCGAAGTTGGATCTCAAGTCCGGTTACTATCAGCTGAGGATAAGGGAGAGTGATATCCCTAAGACAGCGTTCAGTACGAGATACGGGCATTACGAGTTTGCGGTCATGTCGTTTGGGCTGACGAATACACCATCAGTGTTCATGGATTTGATGAACATGACTTTCAGGGAGTACTTGGACCATTTTGTGATAGTCTTCATCGACAATATTTGGGTGTACTCGTTGAGTGAGGAAGATCACTTCAGGAATCTTCACTTGGTATTTGGAGACGCACAGGAGGAATCAAATGTACGCCAAGTTCTCGAAATGCCAGTTTTGGTTGTCCTTAGTGGCGTTCCTCGGTCATATAGTGAGTGGAGAGGGAATTGTGGTGGATTCAGCGAAGATTGTTGTGATACGAGAGTGGACTGTGCTTTCTACGGTAGCGGAGGTCTGAAGTTTTCTAGGGCTTACCGGCTTTTACGGGAGCTTCGTGGAGAACTTCTCGCGGATAGAGTTACCTCTCACTACTTTGACGAGTAAGGAGCAGAAGTTCGTTTGGATGCCGGAGTGCGCACGAGCTTTTGAGGTGTTGAAGTGTCGGTTGACCATGGCGCCTGTGCTGAGTTTGCCGTGTGGGACCGAGGGCTTTGAAATCTACAGCGATGCTTCGGGCAGGAGTTTGGGTTGCGTGCTACTGCAGCATGGTAGCGTTATATTGTATGGCTCGAGACAGCTGAAAGTGCACTAGAGGAATTATCCGGTCCATGACTTGGAGTTAGCGGCCGTGATTTTTGTCTTGAAGCTGTGGAGGCACTACTTGTATGGAGTAAGGGTCGATATCTACACCGACCATAAGAGCCTGAAATATTTGTTGGATCAGAAAGATCTGAACATGCGGCAGCGTAGATGGATGGAGTTCCTGGGGGACTATACATTCATGATCCACTAAGTGCCTGGTAAAGGCAATGCGATTGCGGACGCGTTGAGTCGTCGGGCCCCAGCTCAAGCCAATTGGTTGTCGGTCCATGATGAGCGGTTGGTTCGGGAGTTGGAGGCATTGGAGATCTCTTGCATAGACAAGCAGTCGAGTGCTGAAGCGCTTTTGAACTGGACGGAAGTTCAGTATGACCTGGCTGATCGGATTCGGCAGGCTTTGGATGTGGATAGTTGCATGAAGTAGATCATGATAGAGGCTTTGGATGGGTCAAATTCCCAATATGAGGTTCTGGATGGTTTGCTTTGGAAAGATGGTCGTTTGTGCGTCCCAAATGTGGGCACTTTGCGGGTGGAATTGTTGTACGAGGCACATCATACCAAGTACACGATTCACCCGGGGAGCTCGAAGATGTACTGCGATGTGAAGAAATTATTCTGGTGGCCAACTACAGATCTAGCACCAAGGGATAGGGGAGGAAGCTCACCTCATTTCTGGCATTTCCACTATTTCCAGCCATGGATTTTGTAACTCTTCTTGTCAGCATCTTCTCCTTCACGGCGACGGCGAATCTTCTCCTCCAAACCTTCCTCTAGCAGTTTCCCTCTCTACAAAAGTTTCTCTCAGGAAATAGGGGATGAAATGAGCATGGAAACAGCTAGGGTTTTAACTTCCCCTTATATATGAAAATTGACACGGGTAGAGACACGCTCGTGTCCCGACCCGTGTCCACATGATACGGCCGTGTTCCCTAGCCGTGTCCTTCTCTGGATACATTTCGATGAACTCAACTCGACACAACGGCACATGGGTAGGGACACACCCGTGTCTCTACCCGTGTCATACAATTCTTCGATCTTGACACGTAGTTCGTCGATCTCGACACGCTCTGTTGAGTTTAACTCGACACACACGGCTAGGGACACGCCCGTGTCGCTACCCATTTCATACGATGTCGACACACCTCGTCGATCTCGACACGCCTCGTCGAGTTCAACTTGACGCAAACGCACACCGGTAGGGACACGCCCGTGTCTCTACCCGTGTCACTTCACACGGGTAGTGACACGCCCGTGTCACAACCCGTGTCCTTCTTTGGACATACTCAAGTCTTCGACTCGACAGCTTGCCACTCCCACACGGGTAGGGACACGCCCGTGTCTCTATCCGTGTCCTATGCTTGACTGATTTCTCCTCCTCTTCACATGTGCTGCCCAGTTGTCAGCACTCCCCCTGAACCCAAGTCAGCTCTCCTGAGTCAAAAATACGGACGAGGGCCTAGTGCGATTCGGGACGTTACAAGTCCTATAAACAAAATAAAAGATTTCGTCCCCGAAATCAGGCTTAGGCTATGGGGAGAAAAGCATAACAGAAAATATAATATGCTTTTAAATAAAATTTCCTTGAGCTAATATCTCCGGGCAGTGTTTTTGCAACAAATCCATCGGCTCCCATGTATATTCTTCCTTCCCATGATTAGTCCATAGCACCTTCACCAAGGGAACACTTTTGCGGCGAAACATTCTTGTCTCGTTATCTACGATCCGCACCAGTTCTAGTCGCACAGACCTATCCGACGCCACAACACCGTCAGTTGTGGGGATGTAGTGATCGGGCTGGAACAGCACCTTCCGAAGCGACAACACATGGAACACGTCGTGGAGGTTCTCTAGCTCAGACGGTAACTCCAACCGATAGGCCAACGAGCCAATCCTTTCCAATATAGTATAAGGCCCAACATACCTTGGGCTGAGCTTTTTCACACCACGCACACATGACACTCCATGGATCGGTCGGATTTTCAGGAGCACCTTATCACCCACTTGAAACTCCACCATCCGGTGTCTTGCATTATAATACTTCGCCTGCCGACTTTGAGCCTCCAACATGCAATCCCATATCAGTTTAACCGCCACATCGGTATCATAAATATATTCAAAACCCAAAGCCTCAGGGTCTTCATCTTGCACCCAATTCAAGGGGGTTCTGCACCTTCTTCCATAAAGGGCTTGATGGGGCGCCATGCCGATGCTAGCTTGATGACTGTTTTTGTAGGAGAATTCCACCAGCGGTAAAAGCCTTTCCCAGGGCTCTCCTCTATCTAACACACATAACCTCAACAAATCTTCCAGTGTTCTGATGGTCCTCTCAAACTGCCCGTCCGTCTGAGGATGAAACGCGGTGCTAAAGGTAAGGCGCGAACCCAAATATACCTGTACCGCCTTCCATTCCCTTGAGGTGAAACGGCCATCCCTTTCAGAAATGATTGTCTAAGGCACGCCATGATACCGTACGAACTGCTCCACAGAGAGGCGTACCAAGACATCCACGTGAGCCTCTTTCTTCATAGGGATAAACCGGGCTACTTTTGTCAGTCGATCAATGATCACCCACACCGAATCATTCCCTGAGCGTGAGCAAGGTAACCCATGGACAAAGTCCATGGAGATATCCTCAAACTTCCACTCGGGGATGGGCAATGATTGTAACAAACCACAAGCGCTCTTGCATTCCGCCTTCACCCTTTGACAGGCTTCGTAGTGTGCATCAAAATATCTGACATCCTTCTTCATTCCCGGCCAACACATGGTCTTCCGTAGGCCGGCGTACTTCTTGCAAATACCCGGGTGCACTGAATATTGAGAGCAATGAGCCTCTCTCAAGATATGCTCCCGCATTTTACCGCCCTTGGGAATGTAGAGCCGGCCACGAAAATAAACGAGGTCGTCTTTTAGCGTATACTCATCCGTAGTCCCATCTTCGATTGACATGATTGTCGGGGCCAGGGCCGCATCCATTTCTTGCTCCACTCTGATTCGGTCCCGGATATCACAAACTATGCTTATGCTTGCGAAGTACTCTGTATACTCTGTCAAAGGAGCCTTAAATATCAATGTAATATCCATCTCCTCAATCATCTAAGCCAACTCCATACTCATCAACCGAGGCTCTGTGCTAGAACCTGGTACCTTTCTACTCAATGCATCGGCCACCGAGTTCGCCTTTCTGGGGTGGTAGTTCATGGTGAACTCATAGTCACATAGAAATTCTAACCATCGTCGTTGTCTCAAGTTCAACTCCTTCTGAGTATGGACGTACTTCAAGTTTTTGTGATCTGAAAAGATCTCGCAGTGGACGCCGTATAGATAATGCCTCCAAACCTTTAAGGCGAACACCACTTCTCCAAGCTCCAAATCGTGAACCGGGTAATTGATTTCATGTTTCTTCAGTTGTCTTGAAGCATAAGCAATCACGTGTCTGTGCTGCATCAATACCGCTCCCATCCCTTGATATGATGCGTCAGTGTAAACTTGAAATCCTTTCTTCCCAGATGGAAGTTCAAGGATGGGGGCGGAGGTAAGTCTATTCTTCAGTTCGTGGAACGCCGCTTCACATTGGGGTGTCCACTCAAATGGCACACCTTTCTTCGTCAATGAAGTAAGAGGGAGGGCAATCTTGGAGAATCCTTTTACGAACTTGTGGTAATAACCGGCAAGTACAAGGAAGCTCCTCACATCGGCCGCTGACTTCAACGGAGACCACTCCTTCACGGCACGCACCTTGGCCTGATCCACCGCTAGTCCTGCTCCACTGATCACATGCCCCAAGAAAGCAACCTCTTTAAGGCAGAATTCGCACTTGCTGAACTTGGCGAACAAGGCGTGCTCTTTTAATTTCTTCAATACCAAGGTCAAGTGCTGAACATGCTCCTCCTCCATCTTTGAGTAGACCAAGATGTCGTCGATGAAAACAATGACGAAGATATCCAAATAAGGTTCAAACCCCTTGTTTATCAGGCTCATGAAGGCCGAAGGGGCATTTGTGAGCCCAAATGGCATCACAGTGAACTCGTACAGTCCATATCTTGAATTAAAGGCCATTTTATGGATGTCACCTTCTTGTATTCTCAACTGATAATACCCTGAGCGCAAGTCCAGCTTAGAAAACCAATGCAATCCCACTAGTTGATCGAACAACTCGTCGATCCGAGGTAGCGGATAATTGTTCCGCAACGTCAGTCGATTGAGTTCCCGATAGTCTATGCACAAACGCAGGGTCCCATCCTTCTTCTTCACGAACAATATAGGGGCTCCCTAAACACGGCACGAAGGGGGTCTTATGCCCGGAACAGCCGTCTTGCAGTAGCATTAGCACACAGGTTAACCTGTACCACAAGACGCCTATTCCGTCGGCTACAACCAATATCAATATATACATGCCAACCCAACCATAATATAAAAGAGAGAGAGAAGTCAAATCCACACCAAGCATATATGTCCAAATACATCAAACAGAGAAGCTAATAATAACCTTCTATAATATCAGTGTACATCTATAAAAATTGCGCAAACGGGCTACATCAGAGTTGCTCAACACTCGCATCTGTAACCGACGGTAGGGACGGTACCGTCACTTCAGGCCCTGTCATCCTGGCCTGATTGTCCTGCTGCAAAGTCTGCAGATGCTCTACCTGCGGGGTAACCTCCTAAAAAGGAAGACGTAGCAACCGTTAGTCGAAAAGACTAAATGGCTTCACATCCGCTCCCCCGGCGACTCCTCGGCACCGGGCGGAGAAGGGAACAAGGGTACAAGTATAATAAATAGTATAACAGGTACAAGCAGGTGGTAATGGTACAATAAGATTAATAACATTATATTCTAGCAGCTCTACATAAACAATAACAAACTATCAAGTGCAAGTATCTACAACAGGAAAGTAACTTAACTTATAAGGATGCCCATACAAGCTTATAAGTTAAGGATCGGGTTACATAAAAGTAACTCATCGTATAAGAGTGCCCACATTCACTTGGTGCCCAAAAAGGGCGGTCTTACCGTAGTGGAGAATGAGCACAATGAACTCGTACCAACTCGTACTGTTACGGGTTGGCGGGTGTGCATCGATTATAGAAAACTAAATGACGCCACCCATAAGGATCATTTCCCACTACCATTCTTAGACCAAATTTTAGAGCGTTTGTCCGGTCATCCGTATTTTTGTTTTCTCGATGGACTATCGGGATTTTTCCAAATCCCCATTTCCCCCGATGACCAAAAGGAAACAACTTTTACCTGCCCGTTTGGTACCTTCGCATATCGAAAAATGCCATTTGGCCTCTACAACGCACCTGCTACATTCCAAAGATGGATGTTGGCGATCTTTGGCGCGCTGGTAGGAGACATTAAGGAAGTCTTTATGGATGACTTCTCTATTTTCGGAAGCTCTTTCACGTCCTGTCTTAGTAATTTAGATCATGTCCTTCAGCGATGCGAGGACACGCATCTTGTTTTAAATAGGGAAAAATGTAATTTTATGGTTCGAGAAGGTTTGGTTCTCGGCCATATGATTTCGTCTAAGGGGATGGAGGTCGATAAAGCCAAAGTTGAAATTATCGAAAAACTTCCCCTGCCTTCCAACGTTAAATCTATTAGGAGTTTCTTAGGGCACGCAGGCTTTTATAGGCGTTTTATTCAAGATTTTTCAAAAATAACAAAGCCGCTTACTTGCCTATTGGAAAAGGAATCAAATTTTGTCTTTGATAGTGAATGCGAGTCTGTCTTTAATTTCATAAAACAAAAATTATCAATTCACCCATTTTAGTGGCGTCCGATTGGACCCTTCGGTTCGAGATTATGTGCGACGCTAGTGATATTGTCATAGGAGCCGTTCTTGGCCAACGTATAAACAAATATTTTCATCCTATTTATTACGATAGCAAGACACTCACATCCGCACAAGGACATTACACGACAACGAAAAAGGAACTTTTAGCCGTCGTTTTTTCTTTCGATAAGTTTTGCTCGTATATCGCGCTATCCAAAGTTATCGTATTTACCGACCATTCTGCCTTAAAATATTTGTTAGCGAAAACGGATGCCAAACCCCTTCTTCTTCGATGGATCCTCCTCTTGCAGGAGTTCGATTTAGAGATCCGGGATAAGAGGGGCGCGGAAAATTTAGCCGCCGATCACCTCTCCCGCTTAGAAAATCCTGCTGCGGAAGCTCTTGTCGAATCTGACATAAATGACAGATTCCCCGAGAAACGCCTCCTTGCCATAACTACTTGTTCATCTTCCACGCCTTGGTTTGCAGATATTGCGAACTATTTAGTTGCGAGGGTGCTTCCAAAAGACTTTTCGAGCCAGCAAAAGAAGAAATTCTTTTCTGACTTGAAATATTTCTTTTGGGAGTACCCTTTTCTTTTTCGTATCTGCGCGGACCATGCGGTCCGAAGATGTGTCGTGGGTGTGGAGTGAATGCAAATCATTAGGCACTGCAACGAGGGTCCGGCTGGTGGGCATTATCAAGCTAACCGGACCGCGCGGAAGGCGCTGGAGGCGGGCTTCTTTTGGCCCACTCTATTCAAAGACGCTCACAATTTTGTGCGCTCATGCGATAGCTGTTAGCGGTCGGGTAACATCTCTCGTCGCGACGAGATGCCCCAAAATTTGTTTTTAGAATGCGAAGTCTTCGATTTATGGGGCATAGATTTCGTTGGCCCATACCTCCGTCTTTCAAAAATAATTATATTTTAGTAGCGGTCGACCACGTATCGAGGTGGGCGGAAGCGCAAGCTCTCCCCACCAACGATGCGCGAGTCATCGTTACATTTCTTAAAAAACTATTTTCTTGCTTCGGCACTCCGTGCGCTATTATAAGCAATAGGGGGACACATTTCTACAACACTCACATAGCTAAGACGTTAGCTAGATACAGCGTCACGCACAAACTTTCCACCCCCTACCACCCGCAAACTAGTGGCCAAGTAGAGGTAGTAAATCGAGAGATAAAGCGCATATTAGAGAAAAACGTTTCACTTAATAGGAAAGATTGGTCCATCAAACTCGACGATGCGTTGTGGGCTTATCGTACCGCTTACAAAACCGTAATTGGTTGTACGCTGTATCGATTAGTCTACGGCAAAGCGTGTCATCTCCCCATAGAATTAGAACATCGCGCACTTTGGGTCATAAAACTCTTAAATCTCTACGCTCACTTAGCCGCCCAAAATAGAAAACTGCAACTAAACGAGCTCGATGAATGGCGTGCAAACGCTTACGAGAGAAATAAGTTCTATAAGGAGCGTTCTAAGTTTTATCACGACCAAAAACTCAAGCCCTAAATAACTTTTTCTCCGGGCGATCTTGTCCTTCTTTATAATTCACGACTTAGACTTTCCCCGGGAAACTTAGATCACGCTGGTCCGACCCCTTCAAAGTTGACGAGGTTTGGCCATATGGGACCGTACTCGTCTCCCACCCAGATAAAGGCTCGTTTAAGGTGAACGGTCATCGTAAAAATTATACATTGCAGGCGATCCTGTGGGCAGTAATTTCGAATCCATAACCCTCCTTGATATATAAACCGCCAAAATAGTCAAGCTACACGACTATAAGCAAAGCGCTCCTGGGAGGCACCCCATGTTTATCTTTTTCGCTATTTCTTTACTTTTTTTTTGCTATTTTCTTCATAATGCAGGGTTGATGCGTAAAAATCATCTCACAGACTACAATCCGAATAGGCAAGTGTACATGTCGTTTTATAGTATAGTGATAAAAATATATCAAGGTCGTATAAAAACTTGGGGCAGGCAAGTACTATTACTCACAACGATTCTATTATCCTACAAAACGATTGATGGGTTTGAAAATTAAAATGAACTAAGCTTAATTAAAATAGAAATAAAATATTGCGAAAGAGAGCTCGATCGACGATTCACTTTGAAATAAAATATCGAAATAAATTAGTTTAGCATTTGCAATACTATTAAGACCGTGACGGATCTGATATTAGAAAGTAATCTCGCTAGAGCATTAAATCCCCTAACTTATAGACGTTTTGATCGAAATCTCTTTACAAGTCAAAATGGCCTAAAGTCGCATTACCGAAGTGACCCGCACTATTGGATTTGACTCCAATCCGGAGGATTTACGTCATCCTATCTCTAGGGTTGCGATCAACTCCTTCCTTCTTTGAGTGATCTTTCAAATCAATGAGTCTCTCAACTTCTATGAAATGAGATCAAATTGCCTACTACCGTATACCAAAAATACGGAGTCGACACAAGATAAATCAAAGAAGGATCGAGAATAAATTTGAAAAAAATAAAACTAAGAAGTAAAAGGAAATCTCATCTCATTTCATGGATCCTCATGATCGAACACTAACGGAAAATTAGCTATGCATGGTTGAAAAGGAAACAAAAATAAGATGAAGAAAATTCATTTTCATTAATTAATAAAAAGGGAGTACCCAATAATAAAGAGACAAGATTAGACTAATAAAAAGGTTACACTAACACGAAAATGGTTACACTAATAAAAACTTAACAACAACAAGTAATAAAAAGGAAAGAATTCTCTTTTGAAATAGCTATCTCACTTGCTCTCCAAAATCCAACTCTTCAAAGCATGAGACATTGGTTCCTTTTATAGGAGAGGAGGAAGATTCTAGAAAGTTGTGGAAATGAAGAGGGAGAAGGATATGGCTGGCCATGCATGTATGAGGAGGTGCATGAATGTCATTAATGGGGGAGAGAGTGGAGGCTACATGCATGCATTTTCATATAGGAAAATAAAAAAGAACAAAATAAATAAAAGAGGGTGGATGGATGGGTTTAAATGAGAATAAGAGAAGGGGAAAGAGGGGTGAATGAGAAATAAATAAGAGAGAGAGGGGGTGAGTGGGGAGATGCATGAGGAATAAAGAAGAGAGAGGAGAGGAGTGGTTCATTGCATGTAATTTATTGAAATGAAAGTGGAAAATATAAAAAAGAGAGGGGGTGAATGTTGAATAATGAAGGGGGGAAAAGAGGGGGCCGGCCATGCATGAGATTCATAATGTGGGCCGAAATATTATATGTGGGCTGCATGGGATGGTCGGGTTTGGGCTTGGAGAGTAGCTCGGGCTGCTTCATGTTGGTGAGCTCGGCTTGCCATGGTGGGCTGCACTTGGACTGCATCAAAGGTCTTGAACCTACAAATAAAATAAAACAAATAAACAAAATGTTAGATATATTTTATAACATTACACAATATAAGTTATTAAAAATAAAACTAACCATAATAACATAATAATAGTTATATTTCATAACGAAACACAACTAGACATAGAACATAAAATTAAACATAAAAAAGCATAAAACAGATAATTGAACTAGGAATTAATATATTATAAAAAAACATTAAAACATGAAATAAAAGCATAACAAGCATAAAATATAAATAAACTTATTCATTTTACATACTAAACTACCCCAGAAACGATGACTAAAAGTAGTCATCAAATACCCCCATGCTTAGGCTTGTGCTATTGTAGAGCAAAAGTATGAGAAATATTTATAAGATATTTATAAAGTTTTCAATTAAACTAAAAATTTATTTACACCAAAGTCATGACAAAAATAAAATTTAGGGATTTACGATTTAAGTCCTAAATTATGGAATTAAAGTGAAAGAGAGAAATATTTAGCCAAAAATTCTCTAATAAATTAACTAGCACTCAAAATTGAGTAAATTACAAACAAGGTTAGAATAAAATTATAAAAACCATAATTTAAAAGAAACTTAAGGAATAATGCAACCTACTACTTATGCTCTCCCAATATTTTAATTTAAAATCGAAGACAATAATATTGGCTAAGGGGTTTGGGGAGGAAATCAACATGAAGAGATCTTTGATTGGAGGTGATCATCATTATTTTTTCCACACCCCACCAAATGTTTTTAAAAAAATATATATGTAATACCAGAAAATGGTAGACTAACATCCTATCACTTCCCACGACATATATGAACTTTTAATTCATCTCTTCATCTGGGTTGCATTTGTTTACCAGAGAATAAGGAACTAACATCTCCTTATTCTCATGACATATGATCTAACAATAAAAAGAAAAAGGAAGGAGTTAAACAAAATTTTAGAAAATAAACTTAAAATACTAGAGACCAACTACTAGTAGATTGAGATTTCCTAAGAATCTAAAAGCATGAGGTAACAATAATTAGAATCCAAAATTCTTAAGTAAAATTACTACAAAATTGAAACTATTTAAAATAAAAGAGAAAAAGTGCTAAATAAATTACTCTAAGCAAATTAAAACCATAAGATAATTCACAAAACTAAATCACTAAATATTAGATTTAACTAAACATGATGAAACAAAAGATTAGCAATTCAAAAATAAAAAAATGCTTATAAACAAACTCAAACAAAAATTCTAAAAACAACAAAAAGTCTAAGCAAGGGGTTTATTATATTTTTGGATTTTTCTAAGATTTTTCATTTTTTAAAATTTTTTTTGAAATCTTATTGTTTAGGTTTTGCTTTTTCTAGCCTTTTTGGATTTTTGATAAAGCTAAAGAGTAAAATAGAACAACTAAGATGCTTAATATAATAAAAAAAAATTCTTGTTTTTTTTAAATGTTAAAGTACTTAAAAACAAACATTTTTTGAAAAACTTAAAAAGAAAAGAGATTTTTTTTTGTTTTTGGAAAAAGAGAAATTAAAAAGAAAAGAAAAAGAAAAAGGGCGAAGCCCTCCCCCGGGCTTAAACTTTGCATTGTCCTCAATGAAAAATAAAAACAAGAGAGAAAAAGGAAGAAGAAAATGGGGAGGGGGATGCAATAAAGTAAATACTTAAAAAGAAAACGACTTTCCCAGATTCGTAAGGCCGAATGTAGATGTCGCTCCCCCATGCTTGAGATGGACACTGGCTCAGGCCTAAGGAAGAGGAAAAATTATGATGGATCCAAACGAATCGCCGGAGGTTTTATTCCTGCAAAACACAATAAGCAAACAAAAAGAAAAAGACATAACAAAAAGGATAAGCAAGGGGTACCTACCAAGAGTGCTCTTTGTTTAATGTCGTCTGAGCCCGGCGTTATTGGTTAGCTAAAGGGATAATAAAAAGTAAGTTGAAGTGCTAACTCCCTAAATATGCGCTTAGGAGAGTAAATTAAAAAAATGAAGAAGTGAAGAATCGCACTGACATGCGGTGGAATCTTCAAGGGAATGACGCCCGAAAATGAACGAATGGAGTTATAGAAGAACTCTGCCGTATGTAAAATGGGAAAGAAGGGGTTGTCAAAAGAAGAAGTAGAAAAAGAAATTTCATCAACGGAAATTTCATAAGGAGAAGGAGAGACTTGTGAAATTTCGGGAGAAGAATGCGTAGAGAGGACTAAAGGAGAATTATCTAAAATAAAAGAAGAAGAAGAAAAAGACTCGCTAAAACTAGAAAACGTTGGAATAGTTAAAGTTTGAAGCGAAATGGAATCACAAACGTCTTCAGAAAAAGAGAGAGAATGATGAGACGTCTTGTCATCCTCAAAAGGTAAGAAGCACACCGGAGTATCCATTGGGGTGTCTTCCAAAGGAAGAAGGAAACAATCTGGGATATCCGAATAGTTATCCTCCTCGAGAGGAAAAACACAAGTCGGGATACCCGGTGACTCATTACATGAAGAAATTGGAGGAGACGAAGATGGAGAAGAAGACGAAGAAAACGATGCAGCCTCACTAGAAAAATAATCGATAATGGTTTTGAAATGCGAATTAATATTATCAAGAGAAGTTTGCAATTCAAAATACCCATTATCGATTGAATTAAAATTTAGAGGTGTGGTGCTTTGCGGGGCAAAATCATAAGAAAAATAAGACGGTTTCCCCATCTCCCAAGTAGGATAAAAATTGGAGTAAGGGTCAAATTGGCCACTTTGACCTGCTCCGAAAAAATTGAAATCAAAATTGGGAGGGGTTCCCGAAAGACATTCAGAATAAAACTGGTCCCGCGACCCGCAAAAATTATAAAACACGCCAAAATAAGACAATTCCATAAAAAAATTGTTACCAAAAAGAAAAAGAAAACTTAAATTTTTTTTTTGATCTTTTTTTATTGAAAAAATGTTTTTGTTTTTAGAATTTTGGTAGAAGTAATAAACTCGATGCTTTCGTAATATTGCCAAAAATAGTCCCCGGCAACGACGCCAAAAACTTGATGCGTAAAAATCGTCTCACGGACTACAATCCGAATAGGCAAGTGTACATATCATTTTATAGTATAGTGATAAAAATATATCAAGGTCGTATTAAAACTTGGGGCAGGCAAGTACTATTACTCACAACGATTCTATTATCCTACCGAACGATTAATGGGTTTGAAAATTAAAATGAACTGAGCTTAATTAAAAGAGAAATAAAATATTGCGAAAGAGTGTTCGATCGACGATTCACTTTGAAAAAAATAACGAAATAAATTAGTTTAGCATTTGCAATACTATTAAGACCGTGACAGATCCGATATTAGGAAGTAATCTCGCTAGAGCATTAAATCCCCTAACTTATAGACATTTTGACCGAAATCTCTTTACAAGTCAAAATGGCCTAAAGTCGTATTACCGAAGTGACCCACACTATTGGATTTGACTCCAATCCGGAGGATTTACGTCATCCTATCTCTAGGGTTGCGATCAAATCCTTCCTTCTTTGAGTGATCTTTCAAATCAATGAGTCTCTCAACTTCTATGAAATGAGATCAAATTGCCTACTACCGTATACCGGAAATATGGAGTCGACAAGAGATAAATCAAAGATGGATCGAGAATAAATTTGACAAAAATAAAACAAAGAAGTAAAAGGAAATCTCATCTCATTTCATGGATCCTCATGATCGAATGCTAACGGAAAATTAGCTATACATGGTTGAAAAGGAAACAAAATTAAGATGAAGAAAATTCATTTTCATTAATTAATAAAAAGGGAGTACACAATAATAAAGAGACAAGATTATACTAATAAAAAGATTACACTAACACAAAAATGGTTACACTAATAAAAACTTAACAACAACAAGTAATAAAAAGGAAAGAATTCTCTCTTCAAATAGCTATCTCAACTGCTCTCCAAAATCCAACTCTTCAAAGCATGAGACATGGGTTCCTTTTATAGGAGAGGAGGAAGATTCTAGAAAGTGTTGGAAATGAAGGGGGATAAGGATGTGGCCGACCATACATGTATGAGGAGGTGCATGAATGTCATTAATGGGGGAGAGAGGGGAGGCTACATGCATGCATTTTCATTTAGGAAAATAAAAAAGAATAGAATAAATAAAAGAGGGGGGATGGATGGGTTTAAATGAGAATAAGAGAAGGGGAAAGATGGGTGAATGAGAAATAAATAAGAGAGAGAGGGGGTGAGTGGGGAGATGCATGAGGAATAAAGAAGTGAGAGGAGAGGAGTGGTTCATTGCATGTAATTTATGGAAATGAAAGTGGAAAATATAAAATAGAGAGGGGGGTGAATGTAGAATAATGAAGGGGGAAAGAGGGGGCCGGCCATGTATGAGATTCATAATGTGGGCCGAAATATTATTTGTGGGCTGCATGGGCTGCTCAGGTTTGTGCTTCGAGAGTAGCTGGGGCTGCTTCATGTTGGTGAGCTCGGCTTGCCATGGTGGGCAGCACTTGGACTGCATCAAAGGCCTTGAACCTACAAATAAAATAAAACAAATAAATAAAATGTTAGATATATTTTATTACATAACACAATATAAGTTATTAAAAATAAAACTAACCATAATAACATAATAATAGTTATATTTCATAACGAAACACAACTAGACATAGAACATAAAATTAAACATAAAAAAAGCATAAAACACATAATTGAACTAGGAATTAATATATTATAAAAAAACATTAAAACATGAAATAAAAACATAACAACCATAAAATATAAATAAACTTAGGCATTTTACATACTAAACTACCCAAAAAATGATGACTAAAAGTAGTCATCAAGGGTTCCTAAACTGCGCCTTCCCAACCTCCTTTCAGGGAAGCTTCTACCCCCCTCTCTTTATTTTCTTTGTACATATTGTCTTTCCTATTTGTTCTGCATACTTACGTTATAACATTTGGGACAATTTTGGACTTAAGTATGAGGGTGTTTTCTCACTTTATTTTTCGCACTTCTATTTTCTGCACTGTATTTCTATTTTCTGCACTAAAAAATTTGAAAATGACAATCCCACAAATTTTTTTTCTTACAAAAATTCCAAAAAATTATAAAACAAAAATTCCAAAAAAAATTTCAACAAAAAATTCCAAAAAAATTATAAAACAAAAATTCCAAAAATATTTAGTTTCATTTTGTAAAAAATCTTTGTAAATAGTTTCTGTAAATAATCTTCTCTCTCTCCCCCTTCCTTTTCACCAACATTCTTGTAAATAACGTCTCTTTTTCTCGAACTTTTCGCAAAAACTTAAAAATCTAAAAAAAAGATAATAAATTAAAAAAATTCAAAAAAAAGAGGAAAACTAAACAAAAATTTAAACAAAAAAAAGATAATAGATCAAAAACACACAAAAAAAATTTGAAAATGAAAAAAAAATGATGAAAAATTGATAAAAACTCTAAAAAACCAAAAAAAATATTTGGAACAAATAAATCAAATATACCATCCTTAATTTTCTTGCTATCCAAAAATTTTGCTTTGAGTTTATTTATATGTGAATTTTATTAATTCTTTGTTTGTTATTCGTTTGTGAATTATATATTGAAAAATTGAAATAGCCGGGATTAAGTTTTAAAGAATTCATTATGTTTTGTTAAAAATAGCGAACTCGTTTTAGGCACTACTTCTAATTTTTCATTGATAGGAGCACGTGTATTATGTTAGAAAATAACGACTATAGAGTTCAATTATGTTTACTTTTAGCTTTCTGAAAAATTGGAACTTACAATTTATTAAGGTTGTTCTCAAAATTGTTTTTAATTAAAAATCTAGTTTTCTTTTCTCACCTTTCTTATCATGACCTACTTGGCATGATAAAATTGCTATCCTTAAAAGATCCTATGTCAATGGGAATAAGATTTTGTTCCGTAAATATAGGCACCCAATAGATTAAAAAGATTATATGTTATGAAGTTAGAGGATAAAATTCATTACTCCTACACATATACATTGGGTTAAATTTTATTATGAAGTTGAAAAAAAATTTGATATTAGGAAAATAAGATTTCATTTTCCTAATAATCCAAAAAGAAAAAAAAATGGAGGTTCGAGAAAAAATTACCTCACCTCAAATTTCAAATCCTCTTATAAACCAACATCAACCCACTTAGCCAATTTCACGATTCTATATTTAATTCAAAAATCTTTTTGAGAGCATAATTTGTAAATTGCATTATTTCCAGTAAAACTCTTATAAACTAAAAATTCATATAATTCCAAACTATTCTTGTTAATCTAACCATTATAATTATTGCTTTCTATTTGATTATATCAAGAAGTCTTTTGGCCAAAACTTTTGCGCTATTTACATCATCTTCATAAATTTAGGAATTAACTCTTACACCCCGTTTATTTATTTAGATCACTCTTATAATTAATTAAGCGGTAGCTAAACTTAGAGTTTTTTCTATTCCTTATAAGTTCACCTCAAACTTTTGCTCTGCAATAACAAAAGCTTAAGTATGAGGGTATTTGATGAATTGTAAATATACCTAGTTTTATGTACATTATATCAGTCGTTTAACTTTATTTTTGTCATTTTTACTTACTTTTGTTCAATAAAATGTTTCTTTTACTGTAAATATTTTGCTAATTTATTTTATTTTGTTTTTCAGATAAAATATAAAAAATATGCCCAAAATATACATGTCACCCCCGTGTACTGTTGGTCACGCCCGTGACCAGGGCGTGACCCGTCAAATTCCAGTGAAATCGACGATTTTTGAAGAGAAAAGCTTGACACGCCTGGCGTCACGCCCGTGTCACCCGACACGGGGTGTGACCCAAGCTCGTGTACATACCGCTCGACGATCGTCGAACCCATTTTCCCGCTCGACGATTTTTCAGCTCGACGATCGTCGAACAATCCGACACGCCCAGCATCACGCCCGTGACCAAGGGCGTGACTCCTCCACCTGGCTGACAAAGACACGCGCTGGACGATCTTCCCGCTCGACGATCGTCGAACCCATTTTACCGCTCGACAATTTTACTGCTCGACGACTTTCCGTTTGACGATCGTCGAACCCCCGACACGCCTAGAGACACGACGTGACCTGGGGCGTGATTTCCGCCACCTGGCTCGACAAACCTCCACCGACGACTTTGTATGCAAACGACGCCCAGTTCAACCTCCCCGACACGCCCACCGTCATGCCCGTGACCTGGGGCGTGACCGCCGCGTTTCCAGCCGCCAAGTCAAATCGCCGTCACGTTACCGAAATCTGCTGTAAATAGTGTTGACACGCCCACTGACACGCCCGTGTAAAGGGCGTGTACTTTGAAAAAATTTTCTATAAATTCACAACTTTTGTATGAGTACAGGGTTCCACTTTTTGAACCACTTTGCTTATGTTAGGGCTGTTCTTGGGGGCTGTTTATACATTGTAAGGGAATTTTCTCTCCCCCCCTTTTTTATGTATTTGTTTTATGTTTATTGTAACCCTTTTTTACTTAATAGAAATGTTCATTTTCTCCTCTATGATGTATGAAAATCTTCCCAAGCGCCCTACCTTAAGTAATTTTTCGTTTTCTTTTTTGTGCTTTTATGTTTTTCCTTAGCTTTTGTAACTAGTTTAACTTAGGAATTTATCAATTTTCTAGTCGTTGTAATCGTAATTTTATTTCCATGCTCCGTACTTGTTTAGGTTTAGTTTGTTATTTCTACGTAGTTTTCATTCCTATGGGTTTATAAAAATGTTTTAAAAGGTGGTTTTTAAATTTCTTTAATTAGGCTCTTTTGGATCGTAAAATTTTTCATTCTCTTTTAGTTTTTTTTCCACTTTTTATGCGTTTCGATAAAGTTATAAGAATGAAAACGTAAGCGTTTTAATTTTTCAACCACTTCATTTTTTGCTATTATTTTCAAAAACTTTTTGCCCGTTTAAATTTTGTTTTTCATTTTATGCATTTCTACCGCATTCTATCGGAAGAAATATATTCATTTCAATTTTTAGAGCACTTATACTTTTGGTTTATTTGCAAAAACGTTTGCTCCTTTAAATTTTATTTTCACTTTTTATTCATTTCTACCACATTTTAGTGGTAGAAATGTAGTCTTTTTAATTTTTCAGCAATTTTGTTTTTCCTATTTTTTGTACGTATGCGTGCGTGTAGGAGTTAGTTTTTATTGCTTTCGTTCAATTCTGAAGAGTGCGTGCGTATGTTGCATTTATTTTTTCCTACTCGTTAAGAGTTAAATGACGTGCTTTTATTTCCCGCCTACTCGTTTGAGTAAGACTTGTACGTGTGCGTTTTGATTTCTGTCGTGTGTGTGCGTGTTTCAATTTCAGTAGAGTGTGTTTACTTTCTGTAGAGTGGGTGTGTTTTAATTTTATGTCAAGTGCGTGAGTGTTAGCTTTTATTTTCCGCCTACTCGCTAGGAGTTAAATGGCTGGATTTTATTTACCGCATACTCACTTGAGTTAAATGGCCGGTCTTTATTGTAAGAATTGGAATGAACTTGTAAATGCATTTATTTTCTCCTACTCGTTTGAGTAGGACTTGCTTTCTTTTTCCCGCCCACTCATTTGAGCGGGGACTTGCACTTTTACAGCTTTCATTTCAGTCCTACTCATTTGAGTAGGACTTGCAATTTACTGCTTTCCATTTACTGCTTTCATTTTCCTGCTTTTTTTACTGCTTTTATTTTATTGCTTTCAATTGCTGTCGTCCCCATTCTGATGAGTGGCTAACGTTCTTAGCCCTCAGAATCGAAGGGCATTGGGACAAATAAAATAGCTTTAAATAATTATAGGTCCTTATTTTCTAATTAATTAAAATCACTTAAGGTTTGTCGTGGGTTTACGATGCGTAAGACCACATAATCGATGTGTGGGCCCTATTTATATAGTCCATATGCTAGCAGGCCGAGAGGCCGTGCGTATGGACCGATCGCCCCTTGGTAAATGGAGTTCTGCACTAACCCTCGAGGGAGGAAGCGCGCCAACTCTACCGGATTGGGTTCCCCACCCAATAGCGGGGTTCTTAGCATAATGCGAGCGTTAAGAGAAATCCTTCGTCGGACGAGAGACCGATCGAATAGTCTTAGCGTTCAGGTGAGCGATAGTCCTAGAGATAGGTGAGCTCATTTTAGTGGGACCTCCACGACCAAGTATCCGCATTAATTAATTAGAAATTTGGGATCTCTTTTTATTTAAAGTATATTTTAGTTCAATTTTATTCGGTGCCATCGAGCTAAGCTCTTCATCGGCTCCACCTTTTTTATGCTTTCATTTTTATTGTCGTTTTATTATATATATAAATTACCTAACAATTAATTATCGGTAAAATAATAGTCCGCTCCAGGGAAGAGTAGAAATAATCGAACCGACCCCGAGAACAATACGACCTCGATATTCCACACTGGAATATCCTGTACTACACACGATATGTGCACTTGCCTCCTTTCGTTAAAACTTGATTTCACTGTTTTATATCCAAACTAATAAATCTGCGTGCCCCATTTTCTAAATAAAAACCAAATCCGCTTTTCTACTTAAATAAAATCGCCCGGGGTGCCGCGCATCCTCACCTAATTTTGGAGTTTTAACCGCATTAAGTTTTCGGACTTGATGCGAAAAAAATATCAATCATATACCAGTAAAGTATTGTACGCCCTCCATGTCCTTAATGAAGTCCTTAGACACAAAGGAGTGTGAGGCACCGGTATCGAACAGCACATATGTCGTCTTCCCGCCAACTATCGCGGTTCCTAAGTACCAATAACCAAAACTTTTTGCTAGGTGTCTAGTTTGTCTCAAGCAACTTTAAGTTAGACAATGAAAATGTGATAATCATTTAAATCATACCTGCAATCACATCTTGGGATTCCGTTCTTGTGCCATGTCCAGTGCGTACACTTGATCCCGAGCAGGGCCGGGGTTACCTCCTCGTGGTCCTCATCCTCGACCACGCATGTAACCCCGTGTAACGCCCCGAATTTTGTGTGTGAGTCGGTCGCGGAAAAAGAGTTTTTGGTGCCTGTAGGGGTACACGGCCTAGGACACGGGCGTGTCCAAGGCCGTGTCTGGCTGGTGATTTTTGGCCGTTTCCAACCCGAGAAGGACACGGCCAGGAACACGGCCGGATGACACGGGCGTGTCATCCGACACGGGCGTGTGCCAACCCGTGTCCCTACCCGTGTCCTGATGGGTCGTGTCCGTTGCCGTGGCGGTTATGCGTGACACGCCCACGAACATGGGCGTGTCGAGGAACCCGACACGGGCGTGTCAGGTCAGACACGGGCGTGTCTTGGCCCGTGTGCATTTCTCAGTTCGATGATCGTGCCTGGATCGAGGCACACGGCCTTGGACACGGCCGTGTGCCAAGCCGTGTGCGGCCCAGGTCTGGGGAATTTTGTGCAGATCCGAGCCGTTCATTTTCTTTAATTAGGATCCAATGGCCTAGATGAGATCCTGCTCTGTTAAGGCCGGGAATAGGGAGTTATTCCCTCATTTTTCTCTCCAAAGTTCTCCCCTTCCAAAGTGAGAGAGGAGAGGAAGAAGAAGGAGGTTTCCGGCCGCCGGCGGAGCATCGGAGCACCGTTTCGAAATCGGAGAGCGGATCCGTGGAGGGAAGGTCATTGCGAAGAGTTCTAACCGCGTAGTTTTTCCATGGCGCCAAAACGGACTACAAGGGTAACGATTCTCAACTCGAGCGCTTGAATCTCTTTCTTTCTGCATAAGGAATCCCGCTCCCGCGAGTATGCGGTGAGTGCGTGGTGTTCCTTGGGGTTGACGGGAATAGTCCCCCTTGTGTTGCATGTAGAGCCCGGAATCGTAAGTACGGGCATAGGCATTGTGTGTGAAGCCTACCCGGACGTGTTTTGTCTGGATCGGTGATGTTGCATTTGATATGGTTTTGCCGGAGAAGACTCCGTGCTTTGGATTTTTCGGGTTTCTACGCGGTAGATTGCAGCAGGGATCCTTGAAGGTTAGCTTCAAGGCGCACCCGGAAAACTGAGCGGAAACGTGTTCTGCTAACTTGGCGGTCTGGGAACCGGCCTTGATCATAACTGGGTTATGAGATTGTTTTGGGAAATTTGGGATCCGAGAGAAGCTTGGCCCGCGCAAAGTTCCTTAAATTGGACATGCGGCGTGAGCAACGGGCAAGTGGAATTGGACCTAGGCTATGTGGTTCGGTGCGAGAGACCCGAAGACGGGGACTGGCCGTTGGCATAGTCGGAGCCTTAGACGGTGGTCAGAAAGGCTAAATGCTCACATGTTGTTGCCATCCTAGGGATGGTGGTGAATGCACTGATTTGTCAGGGTTCACCATGAATGTGCCCTGAGTGCACGGGGTGTTTGGCCGTGCGAGCCTACACCTGTGGCGAATTATAATTGCGCTATATATATATTGTTGGCTAATGCTTTGCAGGGAAAGAGCACCGCCGTCCCGAGTAAGGGGCGGGGTCGTTATAATTTGGTCGGCTTTTAGCTGACCGTTGCTTTATTTGCCACCGTGCGGTGGTATGTGCTTGCAGGTGCTGCGGAGCCGAGCGCCAAATAGCGGGCTGGAGCCCATGTTGCTGTGCTGGCCCTAGAAGGCCGTAGAATAGTTGTTTTTACATTTCTCATGTGTGGCCGGCCTGCGAGCCGATGTATGTAAGACATGTTATATTTATGAACATTTGTAAGGCCATAAGGCCATGTACCTGTTTCAGTGTATTTGGGGTTCGTTCTTGTAGTTGTAAATGTGGACATTCATATTTGATGGATTTAAGTTTGGGTTCTTCAACTTTAAAATCTTCCGCTAGAATGCTCTGTGTTTAGGACGTGTAGTATTAATTGGTTGGTTTGATTTATTCATTTAGTAACCCTTCCGACTGTCTGTGGTATATGGCGTCGGGTTCCAGCTGGACCTTCTGTTATATGCCATGCGACGGATGGGGGTGTTACAATTTGGTATCAGACTTCTGGTTACGGTCAAGCTTAAATGAATTCGTGGGCGAATTCTTTTAAGGGGTGGTGAGCACATGTGTGCGTCATCGTTATAACATTAAAAAGAACCCATGAATGTCCACTTAGGAATGAAAAATACTCGTGGTTGAGGAACCTGCGCGTTCCTATAATTGCTTTTTGCAATTTTGTTTGGTCACTTATTGGTGTTTTGTTTGACTATAGGTGACCGGGAGTGGCGTAGAGCCGACAGAACATCTGGTTTCTGAGGATTATAGTGCACCCAGTGGAGCGCTTGATACCCCTCTTTCGTTAGAAACCATAAGAAGGATCGTTGAAGTGGTGCTCGCTATGACTAGTGCACAGCAAGGAAGCAATGTGCAACCTCTTGTCCCCGAGATGACTTCAATGTCGGGTGGTGTGTTGAATCAAATGACATTTAGGAGGCCATCAGGTCAGCCGTTGAATATGTGCTTGGTGCAGGGTACGCACTCAGTTGATGAGTATTTGCAGGCATTCCTTTTGATAAGCCGCTACCCATGCTTTGAGTTGGAGAACGAGAGGTCTATAGTCGATAGATTCTATAGTGGTCTACGTGACGAACTGCGAATTCCACTTCTAGGACCAAAACTAATGGGATTCCGAGCCTTGGTAGAGTCAGCCAGATCTTTGGAAGTGGAAATGGGAAAAATTCACCAGATACCAGTGAGTAGGGTATCGAACCCTGCAATTCCTATGAGGGGTGCATCTTGCAAAATGCTGAAGAAGAAGGTTAGATCATCGACTAGCAAGGTTGCTTACAACTGTCATACTTGTGGAAAGAAAGGACACTTTGCCCGAGAATGTTGGGATGGTGCTCAGAAGATTAAGGAAGCTATGTCAGGAGCAGGTGAGGACTCTGGTACTAAGAAACCACAGTTCAAAGGGCCAAGTTCAAAGTCCGATGTCCGCAGTTGGAACAAGAAGCTGAAGACTTCGAACTCAGCCCCTTCTTCTGGTGCGTCGGGAGCAACTACAAGTCGAGTCCCAAGAGCTTGCTATATCTGCGAAAAAGTGGGACATTTTGCACGTGAGTGTTGGAGTGGACGTGCAAAGTCCGAAAGGAAGTCTGAAGAGTACAAGCTTGGTCAGCAAGAGGACAGAAAGCAAGCAGACGTGGTGACAGGTAAGGTTTAAAATTCTAGCATTTAGCGTTAGACACTTGTAGTCTTTGTGCATGTTAACATAGAACCGCTTGTGCTAAGCGTTGTTCTGAATTTCGTTTTTCCGGCGGGAGCACCGTTCGTTAAAGGGGGCTTTGTGTCTCCGTTTGCCCAAAGGAATTGTATTACGTGTCGGAATATATCTTCCGATGGCAAAAGTCTTAATGGATGTGTTGTTGACTAGTAGTGCTCGATGCGCGCAGATAGAATCTGTTGCGTTTAGGTATGGATTGTGAGTCAAAAGTTTGATTTGCAGGCGTTGTTTCTACCGCTAGGAGAGTTCAACGTGATCTTTAGCATGGTCAGGCTCTCGGAGCAGCAGACATACGTTGATCGAAGTTGCTAGTGGGTCAGTTGAGAGCTAGTCATGAGGTGACTTTCGCGGGCATGAAGGGGTCGGGTAAGATTTTGATGTCAGCCCTTCAGGTGTTCCCAGCAGTTTGGTCTGGGGCAGAACTGTATGTCACTCTAGTGTAGACTTCGACGCCTAAACCTAGTTTGGGCAACATCCCAGTTGTGTCCGAATATCCTGATGTGTTTCCAGATGATCTCCCAGGAGCACCTCCTCAGTGGGAGATAGACTTTACTATAGAGCTGGTACCGGGTGCCAAACCGGTGTCATGCTCCCCCTATCGGATAGCCCCAAGAGAAATGGCAGAGTTGAAGGTGCAACCGCAGGAGTTGCTAGAGCAAGGTTATGTGCGTCCAAGTTTGTCGCCTTGGAGCGCACCAGTTCTCTTTGTTAAGAAGAAAGATGGGAGCTTGTAGATTTATATCGATTATCGAGAATTGAACAAACTTACGGAGAAGAACAAATATCCAATCCCGAGGATTGACGATCTATTTGATTAGTTGGTTGGGTCAACTGTATATTCGAAGTTAGATTTGAAGTCTGGTTACTATCAGTTGAGGATAAGGGAGAGCGACATTCCAAAGACAGCATTCAGTACGCGGTTTGGGCATTACGAGTTCACGGTTATGCCGTTTGGGTTGACGAATGCTCCATCCGTGTTTATGGATCTGATGAATAGGACGTTCAGAGAATACTTGGATCAGTTCGTGATAGTATATATTGATGATATCCTGGTATATTCGCGGTGCGAGGAGGATCACTACAAGCATTTACACATGGTGTTGGAAACATTGAGGAAAAGTCAGTTATATGCAAAGTTCTCCAAGTGTGAATTCTGGTTATCCTCGATAGCGTTCCTTGGTCATGTTGTCAGTGGAGAAGGAATAGCTGTGGATCCGGCGAAGATAGTGGCGATACGGGAGTGGCCTACTTTGACTACGGTGGCAGAGGTCCGGAGTTTTCTGGGACTTGCTGGCTACTACAGGCGCTTCGTAGAGAACTTCTCGCGGATAGCACTACCACTCACGACGTTGACAAGAAAGGATCAGAAGTTTGTGTGGTCTCCGGAGTGCGAACAGGCTTTTGAAGAATTGAAGAGGCGGTTGACCACGGCGCCTATTTTATGTTCGCCAAGTGGTACCGAAGGGTTCGAGATTGATAGTGATGCTTCAGGCAGTGGTTTGGGCTGTGTTCTGCTACAGCATGGGAGAGTGATAGCTTAAGGTTCACGAGAGGAATTATCCGGTCCACGACTTAGAGTTAGCGGCCGTGATTTTTGCTCTAAAGCTTTGGAGGCACTATCTGTACGGTGTGAAGGTAGATATTTACACCGATCATAAGAGTTTGAAGTACCTATTGGATCAAAAGGATCTGAACATGAGGTAGAGGAGGTGGATGGAGATCTTAGGGGACTACACCTTCAAGATACACTATGTGCCTGGGAAGGGAAATGCAGTGGTGGATGCGTTGAGTCGTAAGATTCCCGCACAAGCCAATTGGTTATCAGTGCATGATAAGAGATTGGTCCAAGAGCTGGAGGCATTGGAGATATCTTGCGTTGACAAGCAGTCTAGTGTCGAGGCAAAACTGTTTTGGACAGAGGTGCAGTGTGACCTAGCGGATAGAGTTCGGAGGGCTTTGGTTCAGGATAGCAGCATGAAGCAAATCCTAGATGGATCTTCGGATGGGTCAAATTCCCAGTTTGTGGTTGAAGATGGGTTGCTAAGGAAGGACGGTCGTCTATGCGTTCCTAGTGCGGATAATATTCGGGAGGAGTTGATGTATGAGGCTCATCATACCAAATACTCAATCCACCCGGGAAGCACGAAGATGTATAGAGACATGAAGAAATTATTCTGGTGGCCGGGTTTGAAGAAGGATGTGGCGCTCTATGTGGCCAAGTGTCGTACTTGTGCATTAGTGAAGGCGGAATGTCAGAAGCCCGGAGGTTTCTTGAAATCACTTCCTATCCCAGAATGGAAGTTTGACGATATATCTATGGATTTTGTGCACGGTTTGCCGAAGTCGCAGAAAGGAAATGATGCCATTTGGGTGGTCGTAGATAGATTGACAAAGGTGTCGCACTTTATCCCAATGAGAAAAGAAGATCCAGTAGAAAGGTTAGCCAAACTCTACGTGGATAATATTGTACGACTGCATGGTGTGCCTCGCAGTATTGTTAGTGATCGTGATGGACGCTTCACGTCAAATGACTGGAGGTTGGTGCATGGTCTGTTGGGTACTAAGCTAAAGTTCAGCACAGCCTTTCACCCGCAGACAGATGGCCAAACCGAGAGAGTCAACAGGACTATGGAGGACATGCTTCGCATGTGCGTCCTAGATTTCGGGAAGAACTGGGAGGATCACTTGTACATGGTGGAGTATGCTTACAACAATAGTTTTCAGGCAAGCATTGGAATGGCACCTTTCAAAGCCTTGTACGGGAGGAAGTGTCGTACGCCGTTGTCTTGGTTGGAGGCAGGCGAATCAAAGTTGTATAAACGTCGAGCGGTGGAAGATGCCACTTCAATGATATGGACAATTCAAGAAAGGCTGAAGATTGCTCAGGATAGACAGTCAAAGTATTACAATGCCAAACATAGAAATGTGGAGTTCAATGTTGGCGACATGGTATATTTAAAGATCAAGCCGTTCAAGGGTGTATCGCGGGTTCGACGCTTGAAGAAGCTGAGTCCGAGATACCTTGGACCATTTGAAATCCTGGAGCGTGTTGGCGAGGCGGCGTATAGGTTGAAGCTGTCGACGGAGTTGAGTGGGCTGCATGACGTATTCCATGTATCGGTGTTGCGTAAGGCAGTGCAAGAGCCTTCGCAGATCGTTGCAGACAATCGGGTACCGGTTGATTATGAGTTAACAACAAGGGTCAGACCAGTACGAATTGAAGACGTTGCGGTCAAACGACTCCGCAACAAGGAGGTCAGAATGGTTAAAGTCCGTTGGGATAATTGCGGACGTGAGGAGCTTTCTTGGGAGCGAGAGCAAGCTATGTTGGAGGAATACCCCGAGTTATTCCACTCAGGTATCATTTAGCTTTCGTGTACCTTTGCTTAATTTCGGGACGAAATTCCTTAAGTGGGGGAGATTTGTAACGCCCCGAATTTTGTGTGTGAGTCGGTCGCGGAAAAAGAGTTTTTGGTGCCTGTAGGGGTACACGGCCTAGGACACGGGCGTGTCCAAGGCCGTGTCTGGCTGGTGATTTTTGGCCGTTTCCAACCCGAGAAGGACACGGCCAGGAACACGGCCGGATGACACGGGCGTGTCATCCGACACGGGCGTGTGCCAACCCGTGTCCCTACCCGTGTCCTGATGGGTCGTGTCCGTTGCCGTGGCGGTTATGCGTGACACGCCCACGAACACGGGCGTGTCGAGGAACCCGACACGGGCGTGTCAGGTCAGACACGGGCGTGTCTTGGCCCGTGCGCGTTTCTCAGTTCGATGATCGTGCCTGGATCGAGGCACACGGCCTTGGACACGGCCGTGTGCCAAGCCGTGTGCGGCCCAGGTCTGGGGAATTTTGTGCAGATCCGAGCCGTTCATTTTCTTTAATTAGGATCCAATGGCCCAGATGAGATCCTGCTCTGTTAAGGCCGGGAATAGGGAGTTATTCCCTCATTTTTCTCTCCAAAGTTCTCCCCTTCCAAAGTGAGAGAGGAGAGGAAGAAGAAGGAGGTTTCCGGCCGCCGGCGGAGCATCGGAGCACCGTTTCGAAATCGGAGAGCGGATCCGTGGAGGGAAGGTCATTGCGAAGAGTTCTAACCGCGTAGTTTTTCCATGGCGCCAAAACGGACTACAAGGGTAACGATTCTCAACTCGAGCGCTTGAATCTCTTTCTTTCTGCATAAGGAATCCCGCTCCCGCGAGTATGCGGTGAGTGCGTGGTGTTCCTTGGGGTTGACGGGAATAGTCCCCCTTGTGTTGCATGTAGAGCCCGGAATCGTAAGTACGGGCATAGGCATTGTGTGTGAAGCCTACCCGGACGTGTTTTGTCTGGATCGGTGATGTTGCATTTGATATGGTTTTGCCGGAGAAGACTCCGTGCTTTGGATTTTTCGGGTTTCTACGCGGTAGATTGCAGCAGGGATCCTTGAAGGTTAGCTTCAAGGCGCACCCGGAAAACTGAGCGGAAACGTGTTCTGCTAACTTGGCGGTCTGGGAACCGGCCTTGATCATAACTGGGTTATGAGATTGTTTTGGGAAATTTGGGATCCGAGAGAAGCTTGGCCCGCGCAAAGTTCCTTAAATTGGACATGCGGCGTGAGCAACGGGCAAGTGGAATTGGACCTAGGCTATGTGGTTCGGTGCGAGAGACCCGAAGACGGGGACTGGCCGTTGGCATAGTCGGAGCCTTAGACGGTGGTCAGAAAGGCTAAATGCTCACATGTTGTTGCCATCCTAGGGATGGTGGTGAATGCACTGATTTGTCAGGGTTCACCATGAATGTGCCCTGAGTGCACGGGGTGTTTGGCCGTGCGAGCCTACACCTGTGGCGAATTATAATTGCGCTATATATATATTGTTGGCTAATGCTTTGCAGGGAAAGAGCACCGCCGTCCCGAGTAAGGGGCGGGGTCGTTATAATTTGGTCGGCTTTTAGCTGACCGTTGCTTTATTTGCCACCGTGCGGTGGTATGTGCTTGCAGGTGCTGCGGAGCCGAGCGCCAAATAGCGGGCTGGAGCCCATGTTGCTGTGCTGGCCCTAGAAGGCCGTAGAATAGTTGTTTTTACATTTCTCATGTGTGGCCGGCCTACGAGCCGATGTATGTAAGACATGTTATATTTATGAACATTTGTAAGGCCATAAGGCCATGTACCTGTTTCAGTGTATTTGGGGTTCGTTCTTGTAGTTGTAAATGTGGACATTCATATTTGATGGATTTAAGTTTGGGTTCTTCAACTTTAAAATCTTCCGCTAGAATGCTCTGTGTTTAGGACGTGTAGTATTAATTGGTTGGTTTGATTTATTCATTTAGTAACCCTTCCGACTGTCTGTGGTATATGGCGTCGGGTTCCAGCTGGACCTTCTGTTATATGCCATGCGACGGATGGGGGTATTACACCCCGCCCCCGCGAAGCTGCCGGAGTAAGAGCAGGAGGGACATTCCCATACAACCGCGGGCAGAAACGTCGAATGTGGCCCGACTGGTTGCATTCGAAACACACCATCCCTCGACGCCCTTCATGTTGCTAAAATTATTGAGGCTGAGGTAGTGGAGGAAACGCAGGCGGCTGCGGAATTGGATGCTCCACTCTAAAATCTCGTTGGACAAGTCCTCCACCTCTTTGATGTCCCCTTCCTCTCCTAAAGTCCTGCCTTCTTCTATTGCTTGGGCCAGCTTCCATCACGTCTTCCGCAGGCCTCTTACAACTACTCAAGTGATCCGCCTCCAATCTCTTCGCCATGTCGATAATCTCCGCCAAGCTAGCATCCACTATAAACAAATGGTCCTGCCTTAAGGGATCTCACAGCCCTTTGTAGAAACGCTTGGCGTATCCTCTATCATCCAGGTCATATGAGTTCGCGAACCTTGCGAGATGCTGGAACTCTCGCTAGTATTCTGTAACCGATTTTGATCCCTGCTTCAGTAGTAGAAACCTCTGCTCGAGCTCGTCTCGAGCCGACGTAGGAATGAAGTGCTCCAAGAAGATACCCGAGAACTCGCTCCAACTTATCTCGGTATACACTCGTCCTTGGAACATGGAGCCCATGAGTGACTTCCACCACCTCTTAGCATATAGATCCAAGACGGACACCGTCAACGATACAGCCTTGTTGGCCGGGGAACGGATCCCCGCCAATAGATCTTGCACCATGTCAAGCCATTCCTCCGTGCGTACGACCGACTCCATCCCGAGGTAGGCAGGAGGGGAGAGAGCCCGAAAGGTGCTCAGCCAGTTAGATCCCGGAGCCTGTTGTTGAACCGGAGGCTGTAGCGCCCTAAAGGCATCCCGGATGGAGGTGAGCGTCTGCCCTAACTCGGATTGTTGAAACTTAGTTGTTATGGAAGGGGCAGGATTGCCCCCCATCGGCTCAACGTGTATTGGAATCTACGCATAAAACACAAACGTATGGTCAGGTTGGCTAATCTTGAGGTCAAAGTTGGACAACTTAGTGTGAATTACATATGGGCACACCATTGCTTCCGCTAAGTCAGTTTGTCCGCAAACTGACTGATCGAATGGGGGTGGTACCATTATTGAATGACTTCTTTAGTTGAGGATCGTGACAAACTGATACCATTTGTAAGACCCCCCCTCCCGGATCCCAAAACACGGCACGAAGTGGGTTTTATGCCCGGAACAGCCGCCTTGCGGTAGTATTAGCACACGGGCTAACCTGTACCACAAGACGCCTATTTCACTGGCTACAACCAATATCAATATATACATGCCAACCCAACCATAATATAAAAGAGAGAGAGAAGTCAAATCCACACGAAGCATATATGTCCAAATACATCAAATAGAGAAGCTGATAATAAGCTTCTACAATATCAGTGTACAGCTATAAAATTTGCCCAAACGGGCTACATCAGAGTCACTCAACACTCACAACCGTAACCGACGGTAGGGACGGTACCATCACTTTAGGCCCTGTCATCCTGGCCTGGCTGTCCTGCTGCAAAGTCCGCAGCTACTCTACCTGCGGGGTGACCTCCTAAAAAGGAAGACGTAGCAACCGTTAGTCGAAAAGACTAAGTGGCTTCACATCCGCTCCCCCGACGACTCCTCGGCACCGGGCGGAGAAGGGAACAAGGGTACAAGTATAATAAATAGTATAACAGGTACAAGTAGGTGGTAATGGTACAATAAGATTAATAGCATTATATTCTAGCAGCTCTACATAAATAATAACAAACTATCTAGTGCAAGTATCTACAGTAGGAAAGTAACTTAACTTATAAGGATGCCCATACAAGCTTATAAGTTAAGGATCAGGTTACATAAAAGTAACTCATCGTATAAGAGTGCCCATACAAACTTATACGATGAGGATCTTGTTGTGCAATGCTATGTAATGGTATGTACGTTATGCAATGACTCACCCATGATCACATCATGCAAACGCTATGTCAACGTAGACTAGTAGTTCCCACTATTCGAGCAGGTAGCTAACCTCTCAGGCATCAACCGCCGTGCCCAGGCGGTGATAGTAGAGCTGGCATCTTTACTACTAGGCGTGTATCCACACTACTTTATCTAGGCCTCCGTACGCCTCAACGCTACGAACATAACAGCGGAGCCCATGCTTACTATGGCCCAGCGGGGTCACGGTTAGATGTGCACTGAGAATACAGCCCGAACTGGCCTAGTGTGACCCAGAAGGGGCCTCAGAAGAAAGCATGAAGACACAGCCCAACCATTCACTTGGTACGGAAGGGGCCTCGGGATGTGAACGCCGAGGACACAGCCCAACCACCCAAAGTCTAACTGTCAACTCTCGTCGATGTGACGATCGGCGAGCCCGTAGACCTGCCACACTATCCTTAACCCAGGATTAAGACACCGTGTTTCGACTCACACCGCATTCAAATTCCACATAACTGTGGTATGTAAGGGGCCTCTGAAGTAAGCACGAGGACACAGCCCAACCATCCATCTATACCTCATCTCAACACTAACCCAACTAGTGACGGTCAACAATGCACTTACATCCCTCCATAATACTACCCGTAGGGAGACTATGGTCTAGGTATTGGACTACTAAATTTCATTCCAACCCTCAAATATACTCATGGCTATAATTTATCTTTCTATATGTCATTCCAAATGATTTCAACATAATATAACATAATGCGCATAAATAATAGTCTACCAATTTCTAACAATTCACTTTGTTCAAATAAGCTTGCTTTACAATTCAGTTATATGAAATCCAATTAGTAATCTTCATCATTCATAGCACTACGGTGGTTAACATAAAAGTTCACCAAAATCTCGAGTTAATTTGCGACATTAATTCCACCGAATTCAAATTCATATTATATAAAAACCCAAAATTTAACTGCAGAATAAATCTGGACCACAATTTCAACTGGATATTCTCGAAGCTACAGGAAATCGGTGAAGACGTATAACCCCTCGATGGGAAGGTCTTTCCATGGGCTACAACTTTTAAGTTCAGACCACAACCCAGATTCAATAGTATCAAACATAAAATCAGCCTTGAAGTCCGCTGCGTACAGAACACAATTTCTGCATGCAGGATTTATCTGACATCATGTTCGTTCAGACTTTCCCGTGGTTACAGACTTCGCATGAAGACGTGCAACCACTCTTTGGAAAGGAATTTTCAAGGGCCATAGTTTATCTTTCTATACTCATGGCCATAGTTTATCTTTCTATATGTCATTCCAAATGATTTCAACATAATATAACATAATGCGCATAAATAATAGTCTACTAATTTCTAACAAGTCACTTTGTTCAAATAAGCTTGCTTTACAATTCAGTTATATGAAATCCAATTAGTAATCTTCATCATTCATAGCACTACGGTGGTTAACATAAAATAGTTCTCCAAAATCTCCAGTTAATTTGCAACATTAATTTCACCGAATCCAAATTCATATTATATAAAAACCCAGAATTTAAGTGCAGAATAAATCTGGACCGCAACTTCAACCGGAGATTCCCGAAGCTACAGGAATCCGGTGAAGACGTGTAACCACTCGATGGGAAGGTCTTTTCATGGGTTACAACTTTTAATTTCAGACCACAACCAAGATTCAATAGTATCAAAAATAAAATCAGCCTTGAAATCCGCTGCGTACAGAACACAATTTCTGCATGCAGGATTTATCGGATGTCATGTTCTTTCAGACTTTCCCATGGTTACACACTTCGCATGAAGACGTGCAACCACTCTTTGAAAAGGTATTTTCAAGAGCTTCAACTTTTGTGTTTTGTTGAAAGCCTAGATCTGGCCATATCACATCAGAAAATGGCCAAGAAGATTACTCCGCGCAGAACACGGATTCTGCACGCATCTTAAAGAGGAATGAATGCCATCGGTTCATCTTCCTCCTCAAGTCGATCCTCAAAATTCACCTCCAGAAATTCCTCCACCCTTATTCACCCTCATGAGGCCTTTACTCTTCACGAAGCCATCCCCCATCTTCGTATAGAAGGTTGGAGAGGTTGAAGACACGACTAGCCTTAGAGCAGAAGCCCTAGGACGGCCTCTTCCTAGAGAAATCACCATCCCGCAAATCTAGACTCTTTTGAGTCGACATCTCGCCTAGGTAACTACAGATCTAGCACCAAGGGAGAGGGGAGGAAGCTCACCTCATTTCCAGCATTTCCACTATTTCTGGCCATGGATCGTGTAACTCTTCTTGGCGGCATCTTCTCCTTCACGGCGACGGCGGATCTTCTCCTCCAAAACTTCCTCCAGCTGTTTCCCTCTCTACAAAAGTTTCTCTCAGGAAATAGGGGATGAAATGAGCATGGAAACGGCTAGGGATTTCACTTCCCCTTATATATGAAAATTGACACGGGTAGAGACACGGCCGTGTCCTTACCCGTGTCCTGCTTCGGGCAAAGCGTCAAGGACGATTTCAGCGTTGGTTCAACACTCGAAATGGGTAGGGACACGCCCGTGTTCGTGTCCCGACCTGTGTCCACATGGCACGGCCGTGTTCCCTGGCCGTGTCCTTCTCTGGATACCTTTCGACGAACTCAACTCGACACAACGGCACATGGGTAGGGACACACATATAACGCGCGTGTCAATCGTTACCCTTGTAGTCCGCTTTGACGTTACAATTTTCTACTAAATGACACGGGTGTGTCATTTGACATGGGCGTGTGAGTAACTGTGTCTGTACCCATGTTCCCGAAAGTCGATTGAGTTCGACGAAAAGTGTTTTGGAGGAACACGCCAGGAGACACGGGCGTGTCGGTATGGTGTGTCCCCCTGCGTTTGGCGATCGTCGAACGCAGCGGGACACGCAATCCCGACACGCCCGTGTCGCCTGGTGTGTTCCTCCCGAACACTTTTCGTCAAACTAAATCGGCTTTCAGGAACATGGGTACAGACACGGTTAGGCACACTCCCGTGTCAAATGACACGCCTGTGTCATTTAGCCGTGTTTCTAGTCGTGTCCTTGTCGTGATGAAAATGGCCAAAACACCAGCCAGACATGGCCTTGGACATGCCCGTGTCCTAGGCCGTGTACCCCTATACAGGCACCAAAAATCCCTTTTTACGCGACCAACTCAAATACAATTTTCGAGGAGTTACAAATCTCCCCCACCTAAGAAATTTTGTCCCGAAATTAAGTAAAGGTACATAAAAATTACAAGTTACCTGAATGGAATAACTCGGGATATTCCTCCAACATAGCTTGCTCTCACTCCCATGAAATCTCCTCACGTCCGCAATTATCCCAACGGACTTTAACCATTCGGAATTCCTTGTTGCGGAGTCGCTTGAATGCAACATCTTCAATACGTACTGGCTTGACCCTTGTCGTTAATTCATAATCAACCGGTACTTGATTGTCCGCAATGATCTGCGAAGGCTCTTGCACGGCCTTACGCAACACCGACACGTGGAACACGTCATGTAGCCCACTCAATTCCGCCGACAGCTTCAATCTATATGCCGCCTCTCCAACACGCTCCAGGATTTCAAATGGTCCAAGGTATCTCGGACTCAACTTCTTCAAGCGTCGAACCCGCGAGACACCTTTGAGCGGCTTAATTTTTAAGTACACCCAGTCGCCAACATTGAACTCCACATTCCTATGTTTGGCGTTATAGTACTTTGACTGTCTGTCCTGAGCGATCTTCAACCGTTCTTGAATTGTCCGTATCACTGAAGTGGCATCTTCCACTGCTTGACGTTTGTAAAGCTTCGACTCGCCCGTCTCCAACCAAGACTACGGCGTGCGACACTTTCTCCCGTACAAGGCCTTGAAAGGTGTCATTCCAATACTCGCCTGAAAGCTGTTGTTATACGCAAACTCCACCATGTATAGGTGATCTTCCCACTGCTTTCCAAAATCTAGGACGTACATGCGAAGCATGTCTTCCATCGTCCGGTTGACCCTCTCGGTTTGGCCATCCGTCTGCGGATGAAAGGCTGTGCTGAACTTTAGCTTAGTACCCAACAGATTATGCACCAACCTCCAGTCATTCGACATGAAGCGTCCATCTCGATCACTAACAATACTGCGGGACACACCATGTAATCGTACAATATTCTCCACATAGAGTTTGTCTAACTTTTCCACCGGATCTTCCTTCCTGACCAGTATAAAGTGCGACACCTTTGTCAACCTATCTACGACCACCAAAATGGCGTCGTTTCCCTTCTGCGACTTCGTCAAACCATGCACAAAATCCATAGATATGTTGTTGAATTTCCATTCTGGGATAGGTAGGGACTTCAAGAAACCTTCGGGTTTCTGGCATTCCGCCTTCACCAATGCACATGTACGCCACTTGGCCACATAAAGTGCGATGTCCTTCTTCAATCCTGGCCACCAAAACAATTTCTTCATGTCTCTGTACATCTTCGTGCTTCCTGGGTGGATTGAGTACTTGGTATGATGAGCCTCATACATCAACCCCTCCCGTAGATTATCCACACTAGGAATGCATAGGCGACCGTCCTTCCTTAGCAACCCATCTTCAACAACAAACTGGGAATTTGACCCATCCAAAGATTCGTCCAAGATCTGCTTATCCTGAACCAAAGCCCTCCGAACTCTATCAGCTAGGTCACACTGCACCTCTGTCCAAAACAGTTTCGCCTCAGCACTAGACTGCTTGTCGACGCAAGATATCTCCAAAGCCTCCAACTCATGGACCAATCTCTCATCATGTACCGATAACCAGTTGGCCTGCGCCGGAGTCCTGCGACTCAACGCATCTGCCACTGCATTTCCCTTCCCAGGCACATAATCTATCTTGAAGGTGTAGTCCCCTAAAAACTCCATCCACCTCCGCTGCCTCATGTTCAGATCCTTTTGATCCAACAGGTACTTCAAGCTCTTATGATCGGTGTAAATATCGACCTTCACACCGTACAGGTAGTGCCTTCAAAGCTTTAGAGCAAATATCACAACTGCTAACTCTAAGCCGTGGAACGGATAATTCCTCTCGTGAACCTTCAATTGTCGTGAATCGTAGGCTATCACACTGCCATGCTATAGCAGAACACAGCCCAAACCACTGCCTGAAGCATCACTATAGATGTCGAACCCTTCGGTTCCACTTGGCGAACATAAAATAGGCATTGTGGTCAACCGCCTCTTCGACTCCTCAAAAGCCTGCTCGCACTCCGGAGACCACACAAACTTCTGATCCTTCCTTGTCAACGTCGTGAGTGTTAGCGCTATCCGCGAATAGTTCTCTACGAAGAGCCTGTAGTAGCTAGCAAGCCCCAGAAAACTCCGGACCTCTGCCACTGTAGTCAAAGCAGGCTACTCCCGTATCACCACTATCTTCGCCGGATCCACAGCTATCCCTTCTCCACTGACAACATGACCAAGGAACACTATCGAGGATAACCAGAATTCACACTTGGAGAACTTAACATACAACTGATTCCTCCTCAACGTCTCCAACACCATGTGTAGATGATTGTAGTGATCCTCATCGCACTGCGAGTACACCAGGATATCATCGATAAATACTATCACGAAACTACACGGATAGAAGTCTTCGCAACGACCTTTCCTCCACGGATCTGCTCTCATATCTCAAAACGGTGATCTGATGCTCCGCCGGCGGCCGGAATCCTCCTCCTTCTTCCTCCTCTTTCTAACTCCTTAGAAAGAGAATGGCTTGGAGAAAATGAAGAGTTAACTCCCCCATTCTCGGCCTTAACAGAGCAAGAAACCATCTGGGCCATTGGATCTCAATTAAAGAAAATTAACGGCTCAGATCTGCACAAAATTCCCGAGACTTGGGCCGAACACGGCATCACACACGGCCATGTTCCAGGCCATGTTCCTTGATCGAGGCACGATCGTTGAACGAAGAAAAGACACACGGGAAAAGACACGCGCGTGTCTCACATGACACGCCCGTGTCGGGTCCTCGACACGCCCGTGACCAGTGGGCGTGTAACATATAACCGCCATGGCAACGGACACGACCCAACTGAACACGGGTAGGGACACGGGTATAAACACGCCCGTGTCACGTGACAATCGTCGATCGTCGAACGCAGAGGGTCACTCGACAATCGTCGAGCGCCGTTCGACAATCGTCAAACGTAGGGGGACACGCCCTCCCGACACGCCCGTTTCGCCTGGCGTGTTCCTCCCGAACACTTTTCGTCGAACTCAATCGGCTTTCGGGAACACGGGTACAAACATGGTTAGGCACACGCCCGTGTCAAATGACACGCCCGTGTCAAATGACATGCCCGTGTGATTTAGCCGTGTTTCTAGCCGTGTCCTTCCGAGATGAAAACAGCCAAAACACCAGCCAGACACGATCTTGGACACGCCCGTGTCCTAGGTCGTGTACCCCTATACAGGCACCAAAAATCCTTTTTTATGCGACCAACTCAAATACAATTTTCAGGGCATTACAAATCTCCCCCACTTAAGGAATTTCGTCCCGAAATTAAGTAAAGGTACACAAAAATTACAAGTTACCTGAATGGAATAACTCGGGATATTCCTCCAACATAGCTTGCTCTCGCTCCCATGAAAGCTCCTCACATCCGCAATTATCCCAACGGACTTTAACCATTCGGACTTCCTTGTTGCGGAGTCTCTTGACTGCAACATCTTCAATATATACTGACTTGACCCTTGTCGTTAATTCATAATCAACCGGTACTTGATTGTCCGCAATGATCTGCGAAGGCTCTTGCACCGCCTTACGCAACACCGACACGTGGAACACGTCATGTAGCCCACTCAATTCCACCGACAGCTTCAATCTATACGCCGCCTCGCCAACACGCTACAGGATTTCAAATGGTCCAAGGTATCTCGGACTCAACTTCTTCAAGCATCGAACCCGCGAGACACCCTTGAACGGCTTCATTTTTAAGTACACCCAGTTGTCAACGTTAAACTCCACATTCCTATGTTTGGCGTTATAGTACTTTGACTGTCTGTCCTGAGCGATCTTCAACCGTTATTGAATTGTCTGAATCACTGAAGTGGCATCTTCCACTGCTTGATGTTTGTAAAACTTCGACTCGCCCGTCTCCAACCAAGACAACAGCGTGCGACACTTTCTCCCGTACAAGGCTTCGAAAGGATCCAATCTGATACTCGCCTGAAAGCTGTTGTTATACGCAAACTCCACCATGTACAGATGATCTTCCCACTGCTTTCCAAAATCTAGTACACACATGCGAAGCATGTCTTCCATCGTCCGGTTGACCCTCTCGGTTTGGCCATCTGTCTGCGGATCAAAGGTTGTGCTGAACTTTAGCTTAGTACCCAACAGACTATGCACCAACCTCCAGTCATTCGACGTAAAGCGTCCATCTCGATCAATAACAATATTGCGGGGCACACCGTGTAATCGTACAATATTCTCCACATAGAGTTTGGCTAACTTTTCCACCGGATCTTCCTTCCTGACCGGAATAAAGTGCGACACCTTTGTCAACCTATCTACGACCACCCAAATGGCGTCGTTTCCCTTCTGCGACTTCGGCAAACCATGCACAAAATCCATAGATATGTCGTAGAATTTCCATTCTGGGATAGGTAGGGACTTCAAGAAACCTCCGGATTTCTGGCATTCCGCCTTCACCAATGCACATGTACGGCACTTGGCCACATAAAGTGCTACGTCCTTCTTCAATCCTGGCCACCAGAATAATTTCTTCAAGTCTCTGTACATCTTCGTGCTTCCCGGGTGGATTGAGTACTTGGTATGATGAGCCTCATGCATCAACTCCTCCTGAAGATTATCTGCACTAGGAATGCATAGGCGACCATCCTTCCTTAGCAACCCATCTTCAACAACAAACTGGGAATTTGACCCATCCAAAGATTCATCCAAGATCTGCTTCATGCTGTTATCCTGAACCAAAGCCCGCTGAACTTTATCTGCTAGGTCACACTGCACCTCTATCCAAAACAGTTTCTCTGAAGCACTAGACTACTTGTCGACGCAAGATATCTCCAAAGCCTCCAACTCATGGACCAATCTCTCACCATGTACCGATAATCAGTTCGCCTACGCCGGAGTCCTGTGACTCAACGCATCTGCCACTGCATTTCCCTTCCCAGGTACATAATGTATCTTGAAGGTGTAGTCCCCTAAGAACTCCATCCACCTCCGCTGCCTCATATTCAGCTCCTTTTGATCCAACATGTACTTCAAACTCTTATGATCGGTGTAAATATCGACCTTCACACCGTACAGGTAGTGCCTCCAAAGCTTTAGATCAAATATCGCGGCCGCTAACTCTAAGTCGTGGACCGGATAGTTCCTCTCGTGAGTCTTCAGTTGTCGTGAACCGTAGGCTGTCACACTCCCATCCTGTAGCAGAACACAGCCCAAACCACTGCCTGAAGCATCACTATAGATCTTGAAACCTTCGGTTCCACTTGGAGAACATAAAATAGGTGATGTGGTCAACCGCCTCTTCAACTCCTCAAAAGCCTGCTCGCACTCCGGAGACTACACAAACTTCTAATCCTTCCTTGTCAACGTCGTGAGTGGTAGCTCTTTCCGCGAGAAGTTCTCTACGAAGCGCCTGTAGTAGCCAGCAACCCCCAGAATACTCCGGACCTCTGCCACTGTAGTCAAAGCAGGCCACTCCCGTATCGCCACTATCTTCGCCGGATCCACAGCTATCCCTTCTACACTGACAACATGACCAAGGAACGCTATCGAGAATAACCAGAATTCACACTAGAAACCCGAAAAACCCAAAGTGGAGAACTTAGCATACAACTGATTCCTCCTCACAAGAGGAAAGTGTCTCACTTCCTTTCGAACAAGAGGGCCGATTTAGTGGATGTCTTGGAGAAACTCTATGTTGAGCAAATCATACGATTACATGGTGTTCTCCATAACATCGTAAGTGATCGTGACGGGTGATTCACATCGAATGATTGGAGGCTAATCCATCAACTGTTTGGAACAAAGTTAACATTTAGTACGGCCTTTCATCCCCAAACTGATGGCCAGACTGAGAGGACCAATAGAACGATGGAGGACATGCTCTGAATGTGCGCCTTGGATTTTGGTAAGAGGTGGGAAGCTCATCTCTATATGGCAGAGTTTGCCTACAATAATAGCTACCAAGCGAGCATAGGTACGACATTATTTGAAGCTTTATATGGTCGAAAATGCCATACACCATTAGCTTGGGCGGAAGTAGGCGAATCTAAACTATATAAGCGTAAGGAAGTTGAAGAAGCTAATTCGATGATACGCTCTATTCACGAGAGAGTCTTGATAGCCCAAGATAGACAAGCCAAATATTACAATGCCAAACATCGAAATGTTGAGTTTGCGATTGTCGATTGGGTCAATTTGAAAATCAAACCCTTCAAAGGCGTGTCCAGGATTCAGCGCTTGAAAAATTAAAGTCTGCGATATCTTGGTCCATTTGAAGTGGTGGAAAGAGTTGGCGAAGTTGCCTATTGGCTAGCTCTATCGGATGAATTGAGTGGATTGCATGATGTGTTCCACATCTCAGTGGTTCGAAAAGGCATAAAAGATCCAGCACAAGTGATTGCAAATGATCGTATACCGATCGAATTTCGGCTAACGACGAAGGTTATGCCCATTAAGATCG
>CM077151.1:130089195-130365619 GCA_039583875.1 Platanthera guangdongensis | reverse complement strand
TTGACAGGTTCCTGTAGTACTCTTCATATCTTCCTTGCAGCCTGCAAAATCTGCATCTGAATAACCTGTCAGTACAAAATCTCTATTCCTAGGGTACCAAAGGCTTAGATAAGGTGTGCCCTTAAGATATCTCAAAATCCTTTTGACTGCAGTCAGATGAGATTCTTTAGGGCATGCTTGGTACCTAGCACAGACACATGTAGCATACATGATATCTGGTCTACTAGCAGTCAGATATAATAGGGAGTCAACTATCCCTCTATACAAAGTTTCATCTACAGGTTTCCCTACATCATCTTATCTTAGAGACACACTTGACCCATAGGAGTTCTCATGGTTGTGGATGATTTCATACCATACTTCTTAATCAACTATAGGGTGAACTTAGACTGGCATATGGACAGGCCATCTTCAGTCTATCTTACTTGGAGACCCAAGAAGAACTTAAGTTCCCCCATACTGCTCATTTCAAATTTTCCTTGCATAAGTTTTGCACACTTTCTGCAAAGATTACTTTATGTAGACCCAAATATTATGTCATCTACATATATTTGGACTAGAATAATCTTGCCTTTAGATTCCCTAAGGAATTGAGTCTTGTCTATTTTCCCCCTTGAGAATTTGTTCTCAATGAGGAAACTAGACAGGGTTTCACTCCAAGCCCTTGGGGCTTGTTTTAACCCATACAAAGCCTTCCTAAGTCTATATACATAATCAGGTTTAAGAGAATCAACAAAACCTGATGGCTGCTCTACATAGACTTCTTCCTTCAGATTTCCATTCAAAAATGCTGACTTTACATCCATTTGATATACCTTAAACCCTTGATATGTTGCACAGGCAAGGAACATCCTTATTGCTTCCAGTCTTGCTACTGGAGCAAAGGTTTGATCAAAATCAATACCTTCTTCTGCCTATATATCTTTGCAACAAGTCTAGCTTTATTATTTATGATGATTCCATTCTCATCCAATTTGTTCCTGAAGATCCACTTAGTTCCAATGATGTTGTGGTCTTTTGGTTTAGGAACTAGCTCCCAGACCTTGCATCTTTTGAACTGATTCAGCTCCTCTTGCATGACATCAATCCAATGAGGGTCTAGAACTGCTTCTTCAAACTTCTTTGGTTCCACTTGGGATTGGAAGCTGGAGTAAAGAACTGTACTCAGATTCCTGCTTCTTGTTTGCACTCCTTGTCTTGGATGATCCTTTAAGTGTCTATTTGCTGGAGGTAGTCTGTCTTCAGGTTGAACTCCTCCAGCCTCTTCATTTAATGTCACCTCTTGATCTTCTCTGCATCTAGAGAGTCTTGTACTCCCCCTAGACAGTAGCCACCATCTTCCACATGCTGAGTTGCAGTAGAACCTTCTGTAATGGTAAGCTTGTCCAGCCTATCAGTTATACCTGTAGAGCTGCAAACACTACTTGGCAATTCACAGTTAATGAGTCTTGTTTCATCAAAGACTACATGTATAGACTCTTCTACAACTTGAGTAATCAAGTTGTAGACCCTATAAGCCTTACTATTGTTGTTGTACCCAACAAAGATCCCCTCTTGGGATTTGGCAGCAAACTTGGTTAGATAAGACTTGACATTGTTAAGTATACAGCACTTGCAACCAAAGATCCCGAAATAGGATAAATTTGGTTTTCTGCACTTCACAATCTCATAGGGTGTCTTCTTGTGGCACTTGGTGATAGTAGCCCTATTGATTACATGACATGCAGTGTTTACTGCCTCAGCCTAGAAAGATTCTGATAGAGAAGTGTCACTCAATAGGGTTCTACCAGCCTCTATCAATGTTCTATTCTTCCTTTCAGCAATACCATTTTGCTGAGGTGTTCTTGGTGAGGAAAATTCCTGAAAAATCTCAAACTCTTCACACAGTTTTGTCATACTTTCAGACTGAAATTCAGTACCATGGTCACTTCTGATTTTGACCACTGTACTGTCCAATTCATTCTGAATTTGTTTAACAAAACTATATAAGATACTTGGGGTTTCAGATTTTTGTCTTAGGAAGAACACCCAAGAATATCTTGAATAGTCATCTACTACCACAAATGTGTAGACCTTCCTACCTAGGCTGTGAACTGGCATAGGACCAAAAAGATCCATATGCAAGAGGTATAGACACCTCACAGAATCCTTGTTCTCAAGGCTATGAAAGGTGGATTTGGTCTGCTTGCCTTTTGACAAGCTGAGCATATCCCATCCTTTACACTTAACTTGAGGACCATTCCTCACTAACTCTTTGCTAAAGAGTTGGCCAATTGTCTTATAGTTAAGATGAGCCAGCCTCTTGTGCCATTTAACACAATGTGAGACTCTCTCATCAGCTACAAACAAATAGGAGAACATTGTTCTCAACACAAAGTCAAGACAATAGACATTTATCTTCCTATATCCTGTCAAAATGATCTTTTGATCACTTGACTTTTGATATGACAACCATTCTTGACAAATGAGATGTCATATCCTAAATCACTCAGCTGACTTATGCTAATGAGGTATGTTTCAAACCCTTTACATAAGCCACTTGAATAATTGTAATCAGGTTACTAGAAATGTTACCAAAGCATTTGATGATTCCTTTTTCTCAACCACCAAAAGTAACTTTAGGCCATCCTTGATAGGTGTATAGTCCTTCAGCAACCCCTTTGTTCCAGTCATATGCCTGGAACATCCACTATCCAAGTAGCATATAGGGGCATGGCCCCTTGGACTCACCTGCAAAACAGATTACTTAACCTTAGAACCCAAATAACTCTTGGGTCTTGGTGCAGGTTAGTCTGACCTCTAACAAAACTACCTGTAGCTCTTCTAACAGGCAGTTTGCTACACTCTTTGACACTAGAATTGTGCCAACAATCTAAGGCAAAGTGGCCTATCTTGCCACAACACCAGCACTCAAACATGTTGTACCTTTGTTTTAGGTACAACCCTGGCTGAATTATCTACTGCAGGATTCTTATTTTGTACTGGGGCTTTGCCCTTAGATTTGGACCTAGCAGTCCAAGCAGGTTTTTTAAACCCTAATCCAGCCTACCCTTTTGAGGTACAAACTCATCTATCAAGGTAAAATAGATTTAGGTTTAGAAAAACTTGCTACTATCTCTTTCTCCTTCTGAAGTCTAACCTCCAGATTTCTAATTTGATCATTCTTAAATGTAATAGTACCCATCTGAATAACAGTAATGTTTTTCAGTCTGGCTATTTCATTCAGTTTCTAATCTAACAACTTGTCTGAATCAACAGCAGCCAATTTAAGACTAGCAATCTCCTTTGCCTGAGTTATGGCCAAGTTTTGCTTTTCTTCAAGGCCTGCAACAAGTCTCTATATTCATCAATTAACTGATGAATATCTCCTTCAGATTCAGACCCACCCACATCACTTGATTCAGATGTATCTGATTATGACGCTGTACTATAAATTGAACTAGAAGAATAACTTTATACCTTACTTGGTCCAGGATGTTCCTGGTTCTTGTCTCCTTCAGATAAAGCCATCAGTCCCTTGCTCTGATGATCTTCATGCTCATAAATTGAGTTCATTAACTGCATGAACTCATCTTCTTCCTCTTCAACAAATAATCTAATATAGGCTTCAGCTTCTGATTCTGTTCTGAAGATGACTGATCTGTCAAACTCTTCTTTCTTAGCAACAAAGGACTTTTCCATTTTGCCCTTAAACTGAGTCTTCTTTTTGTCAGCTGACTCCTTCCTCTTTTCAGGACAGTCAGCCACTACATGTCCCTGTCTATTACAACAATAGCACACAATCTTTGAGGATGTAGCTTTGCTTGGCTTGGACCTTCTTCTGTCATTCCTTGATGACTTTCTCTTCTGATAGTAGTCATCTTTGGCTGAGAAGTGGAAGGCTTAGACCTCCACTGCTTCTTCTTCAGAAATTTTTGAAAATGCCTAGTAAAAGCAACAAAGTCTTCATCACTTTCACTGCTATCTGAATTCTTGCTATCTGAATTATCTGTCACAGCCTCAGCAATTATTTGAGGTGGAGATGGAGACTTGCTTCTATACTTCTTAGTGGCTTCAGTCTTGAAGGCCACAGTCTTTTCCTTGTGCTCCACTATAGTATTCTTCTCTTCCTCCTTTCTAGCCATTAACTGCATCTCATAAGATAGCAGTTTTCCAAACAAAGTTGGAGGAGGTATATCAGCTAGTTTGGCCACTTCCTAATGACACAAATCTTGGTGTCCAAGTCCTTAGTCAGAGATCTTAAAAACTTGTCATTCAGCTCATAGTTGCTGAAATCTCTTCCATAGGACATCAATTCATTAACTATCATATAGAACTTCTTGTAACATTCTGTAATGCTATCAGACTTTCCTTGTCTGGAGCTTTCATATTCCTGATTTAACAAGGACTTCCTATCTTGTTACTTCCTCTAAGCCCTCCATATAGACCATTAATGTGTCCCACATTTCTTTAGAGGTTTTACAATGAATTAAGTTCTGAAATTTTGCGTCATCAATGGCACTAACATTATATTCTGGGCTCTTGTCCATAGTGGCCATAATGATTTCATCTTTAGTCATTTCAGAGAAGTCCTTGGGAGTTTTCTGATTTGCATCCAGAATGGATACCTACATTGGCATGTATGACCCTTCTTTAACTGTAATATATATCCTGGGTCAGAAGCTTCCATAAAGAGTCTAACCCTCTCTTTCCATATGTCAAATATCTCTTTTCTACATATTGGCAATTTCATGGACCCAGCTCTTTGTGATTCTCACTAGAACCCATTTTCTTGATTCTTGTTTATTCTGAATCTGCTACAGGATCTTACTCAGACTGTTAAGTCCCATTTTAATGAACCTCCCTCTGATACCACTTGAAAGAAATAGTGCCTAACCACCTGGGGGGGGGGGGGTGAATAGGTGAACATTTTCTTTTTAAATTTAGGCAGAAACACTGAACAATTAAACCTGTATTTGCAATTTTCTACAACAATTCAACACATCTAGCTCAGCAATCACAGAAAATAAACAAACACAGAGTGCACACAGATTTTTATAGTGGTTCCCCAAGGTCTGGGTACATCCACTTTCCCCTTTGCCTATCTAGTAGTGTACAAGATTCGGGCCTAACTTCTGCACTTATCCTCAGATCCTCAGATCCTATAGCTCAGAATCTCAAACAGGTTCCTACAACTCAGAGTGTCCCCACTCCTACAACTCAGGCACAAAGCCCTACCACTCAGTCTTCAACAAGACCTACACTCAGGCTAAACAGCCCTGCCTCAGCCTTCAACAAGGCCTACACTCATAGAATTGATTATCCTACACTCTGCTCAAAAGCCCTAGCTCAGCCTTTATAAATTTAGGCTTACAACTCAGATCCCTTAGGATCCTACAAAAAGATAATAAAAAGTTTTCAGATCACCACTCTGTTTGAGAGAATGCAGAGGGCAATCTTCTTGATCAGTTCTTGATAGCACTGAATTCCTGAGATCAACTTTGTCTTTGCTTTCTTCAAGGCATCTTGTGTCTGAACTTAGTAAAGATGATCTTCTTGAAGTAGACCAGCTGGCAACTTCCTTCTTAGGATGGATAATTAAATCTGGATCCTACTTTGCAGTCTGGTTCAGAATCTGCTTATTAAGATATTTGATTAATAAGTCTCTTTCTTGATTTCAGATACTGGAGTTCTCTCTCTCTCCAAGTAAATCTGAAATTTCTTCAAAATAGTGATTTACAGTTTTCTCTGGATCTGTATTGATCTTCTTAATCTTCTGATTGATTCTATTTGTTGATAGATTGATTTTCTGTTTGAGGAGAAAGTCGTTTAAATAGTCTTCCTCCAGGGTAACCGGCTGATCCGATTTCTAACGAACTTCTGACAGCTCTGACAGTTGCAGTTGACTGGTTGAAATGGCAGCTGTCAAGTCATCCAGTCACTTCTTGAAAATACTGTCTATGTCTGAAAGTGTCGAGACTGATCTTCATTATGTGTCGACATAAATAGACCAAGTGTCGACACAAGTGGACTAAGTGTCGACACTAGCCTTGGTGGTGTCGAAACAACTCCTTGTGTTGTTGTAACAGCTTCTCGACACTGATCCTTCAGAATGTGTCGACACTGATTATGTGTGTCGACAAGCCTTCTTTTGAATGTGTCGACACTGATTATGTGTGTCGACACAAGTACTTCTTCTTTAACACTTAGTTGAATTCTGTTGTGTGTCGACACATGTCTTCTTGTGTTGAAAGTTGCTGAGTGTCGACACATTTCCTTTGTGTCTACATATACCTTCTTTTACTTTAACTTTGGTGAAGCTTTGCTGAGTGTCAACACAGCCTCATGGTGTCGACACATTTGATGTCGACTAATCTTCTCTGATTGTCAACACTGCCTTTAAGTGTCAACAAGATATATGTTGAGTATTCTTCATAGTGTGTCGACACTGCCTGTATGTGTCAACACCTTTCTTCTAGTGTCGACTCTGCCTTTCCTGGTGTCGACACAAATACTCCAAGTGTCGACACATCTTCTCTAGGTGTCGACACAATCCTTCATAGGTGTCGACACAAGCCTTCATAAGTGTCGACACTGCATCTCTAGGTGTCGACACATGGACTTAGAATCTTTTCTGCATTTGCTGCAATTACTTAACCTGCACATATAAACTCAAAGCACATGAAATACACCTTGATGTATATCATTGAGTAGGGTGATGCTTCTTCAAATCTGGTACACATGTTCCAGTATACCCAACACCTATCGTTGATCAATAAAGCAAAGGCTGTAGGAAAAGACACATCAGGTTTAACAACTATGTCAAAGTACAGAAAAAAAGAGTTAAAAAGGTTTGACAAAGGTAACAAGCCCTTCAATGTTGATGATTATATGAAGCTCCATCCAGAAGCAGTTGTCCCCAGAGCTACATCACTGGAGATCATTGGGGCAGCTGACATGACTATGACTCTAGCACAGGCTCAAGATCCAACTAGAGAAATTACCTTCAAAAAGCCAGGAGAGAAGACAACAGAAAACCAGTCTTTGCAGAAAAAGAAGAAGAAGTAATCTTTATTTTTTCAATTTCTTTCAATTTGTTTTCAAACATTTGTTTTTCAAACTATGTTCTTATTTAAACAAAGCCTATGTATTATATCTGTTGCATGTGTTGGTAATTCTCTGTTAGATATATTTCTTTTTCTTGCTTTGTTTATCTGCTTTGAGTATCTTAGTGACCTCACCCAAATAGGGGGAGATTGTTGGATCCCTAGTTGATTTGGGCTAGGTTCACTAGATTAGGATGTGACCAAACAAGTATAGCCAGGGTCAATTTTGTGTCCTAGAGTCTAGGCCTAGTCCTTAGAGTCAACTTCAGATGGACCAGCTATCAACAGACCATCAGAGACTCAAGAATTAGAAGTGTTCAAGACTAAGTCAAATGTGTTAGACGTTCATCGAACTCAGGTCGAAGAAAGGCGTTCTGAGCTCGACAATCCTTGTTCTCTGTTCGACGAAGACTGAGATAATTCAACAAGCTAAAGTCAGGATAACTCCAGATTTTTTTAAGTCCAGCTTCAGGCTTTGGTTGACGAACAAGATTCTGAGCTCGACGAACTTGGACTTCAGGCTTACAACTTCTCAAGTCGACAAAGTCAACTTCTCAGGTCGACGAATGCAGTACTCTACTCGACGATTTCTGCTCTACGATTTGAATCCTTCTCAGTCAGAGACTTCTCAGATTTTAGGTCCACAATCATTCTTCGATCGACGAATTTGGATCTCCGTTCGACGAATAAAGACTGACAGTGATGATTATCCGTTCGATGAACTCTGGATCTCTGGTCGACGAATGAAGATTGTTAGTTCGACGAAGATTGTAGATGTATTGACAAGATTCCCTAGAAGACTAAGTGTTATTGTCTGCTCGACGAACTCATCAAGCTCAGCTCGACGAACTCAAGCTCAGCTCGACGAACTCAAACTCATCTCTACGAATTGTGTTCTTCATTTGATGATTCCAGACTAGGTCTTCTCTAGCTTCCCATCCCTTTTCTCGGCGATGAATCCTCAGTAATTAATGCCCAATCCTCTTGGAATGTTACCGTTAGAACGCGTATTGATCATGGATTATTACATGCCATTTTTCCATGGGACAGTTACGGAAATCATTGATTGCCGCTTCCTTCCCAGGCCGACTGCAATTACTGCTCAACATTCAAATTTCGAATATTCCTCAGTCAGTAGGAAGTCAGAAAAGAAGAGATTAACCAATACTACAACACTAGCAGTGATACAGACACACAGATAGACAGTACTATGAACAATCATATAGAAATCTAAAGCTCTACTACAATCAGCCCAGGCCAGAGAATAATTTCATCAAGAAGAAGAAGAACATACAATCACTATCAAGATTCTTCTTCCTTCAATTCTCAGGACAACTTCAGAAGGACAACAAATTAATCTATCTGTTAAAGAAGTTCCTGAAGCTCTGGTCCAGGCACTCAAGCTATTTGAAGACCTGTCACCCTAAAGAAGTGCTCCAGTTTTCCTGATCCATTCAAGATCTCAGGGGAAGCAATCTGCTGACATCAATCCACAAGTCTTCTCAGTTGTCATTGAGAAAGAGAAGACCTCATCACACCCCTTTTCCATCCTCTATACAGGGTTTTAATTCCCTTCAAAATTATTCCTGGTTGCAAGTCTCCTACTAAAAGACTTGAGGCTTTGGTTTTTGAGCACCTGAACAAAAGCTCATTGGTGTCAGGCACCTGATCAAAAACCTGAGTGGATTCCTACCGGGGGGTAGAAGAGTTTATGTACCCAGGTTGGGGAACCACTATAAATTTCTTGTATCGTCTGGTTTCCCTTTTCTTTTGTTTTGGCTGTGTTGTTCTGTGATTATTTAGGTTGCTGTGCTTATTTTATTTTTTTTACTGACTTGTTCACTTAGGATTACAACAAAAGTTGTAAAAAGTTTGTAGTGAGCACAATACTCTATTCCCCCCCCCCCCCGGAGTATTGAGATACTGCTTTTTCAGATCTAACTTGCATTTTAGTAACTTTCTTGCAAAAAAATGTAGTTAGGATAGTTTACTTTTTGATTTCTATGTTATTCATGTTTTAGGTTTTATGACTTTCATTCTCATGAATTTGTAAAAGAGATTTTCAAAAGTTATTTTGTTTCTTCTTTTTTTTACTTAGTTTTTTTAGGATTGTAAAACCTATTTGTTCTTCTAAACTTTATTTCACTTTTTATCACTTTTATGAACTCATAAGAATGGAAAAGTTGAAATTTTAATTTTTCAAAGGTTTTAGTATTTTACTTTGTTGAGAAATACTTTTTGTTCTTTTAATTTTTATTTGTTCTTTTTATGTGTTTTTGACATAACCTAAGTGTAAAAAAGTAGATGTTTTAATTTTTAGGTAACCTTCATTTTGCTTTAAATTTGTGTGTGAGAGTGTATGAGTTAGGTTTTCATTTTGTCATTTCAACTTTCATGTTGTGTGTGAGAGTGTATGAGAATAGTTTTTGATGCTTTCTTCAATTATGTAAAGTGCGTTGTGTGTAGGAGATAAATTTTAATTCTTTATTTTATCGCTTTCTTCAATTATGTAGAGTGTGCGTTTTGTGTAGGAGATAGTTTTTGATTGCTTTCTAATTCGTGTAGAGTGTGTGTGAGTGTGCATTTATTTCCGCCCACTCGTTATGAGTTAAATGGCGTGTTTTATTTCCCGCCTACTCGTTTGAGTAGGACTTGTAATTTTCTTTTTCTCTTTTCTTTTTCCGCCTACTCAGTGAGAGTTAAATGGTGCGCCCTTATTTCCCGTCTACTCGTTTGAGTAGGACTTGTAATTTTTCTTTTTTGTAACTTAGTTTCTTTGTTTATTTATAATTTGAAGTGTGTGTGAGTTCTATTTTTAGCTAACTTTCTGTTTTCTAAATGTTTGTTATTTTCATGTCTTCTTCTTATAATCCTTTAGCGTTTAGTTACGAACTCTAGCTTCATCAAATTATAAAGCCGTCCCCATACCGATGTGTGGCTAATCGTTATTAGCCTCGGCATCGAAGAGCATTGGGACATTAAAAAATGATTTGAAATATTTAAAGTTCTTAATTTTCACTTTAATTTTAGGACATAAGGTTTACCACGGGTTAACGACACGTAGGACCACAAATCAATGTGTGGGCCCTATTTCGGTTATCCATACACTAGCTAGCCGAGAGGTCGTGCGTATGGACAGATCACCCCTGGGTAAAGAGAGTTGCGTGCATACCCTCGAGAGAGGACAAGCGTAATTCTTCCGGATTGGGTTCCCCACCCAATAGTGGGGTTTTTAGCGTAAAGCGGGCATTAAGAGGAATCCTTCATTAGACTAACATTCGATCGAATAGTCTTAGCGTTCAGGTGAGCAATGTTCCTAGAGATAAGTGTGCTCATATCTATGCAACCTCCACGGCCAAGTTGCCTTTTATTAATTTGAAAACTAAGTTAAATATTTATTAAAAGACATTTTAGTCTTAATTTGATTCGGTGCCGAGCGTTAACCCTTCATCGAATTTTTCTAGATCATTTTTCGCTCTTTTATTTTTCTTGTCTTTAGTTAATTAAAATCTCCACCTTACTTTCAGTAAAATAATAGTCCTCCTGGAGGAGTAAGAATAATCAACCCGACCCCCAGAATAATACGACCTCAGTATTCTTCCGAATATCGAGTACTACTTGCGATATGTGCACTTGCCAACCTTAGTAAGCCCGCGGCGAACGACTCATCGAACCAACAACCCACATAAGAGTCTGTTCGCGGGCCATCAAGTTTTTGGCGCCGTTGCCGGGGAATACTCTCTTGAGTTGTTATTCCGAATTCTGGAGTCTATTTATTTTACTTATTTTCCAAAAAAATAAGTTTCTTTCATTTTAAATTTTTTTAGGGTGTATGACCCGTGGACAACCCTCTGAGTCTGAAGATTTTGACTTCGACCCTGAGATCGAACGCTCCCTTGCGTGTATTCGATCTCAATGCCTAATTCCTTCTTTAAACCCCGAAGAGTCTATCGGAGAACCCTCTGTCGTAGTAATGGCCGACCCTAATCCCAACGCGGCCGCCGAGCGAACAATGTCTTATTACGCCCGACCGAATTTAGACGATACTGGGTCTAGTATTGTTCGCACGACGGTGGCGAATAATAATTTTGAAATAAAATCAAGTATCATTCAAATGGTCCAAAACGCCGTGCAGTTCGATGGACTACCGGATGAGGGCCCGAATGTCCACTTGTCCAACTTTTTGGAAATATGCGAAACCTTCAAAATTAATGGCGTAACTGATGACGCCATTTGCTTGCGCTTATTTCCTTTTTCCCTTAAGTCCAAAGCCAAGGTGTGGTTTAATTCCCTCCCGCGAGGATGTATCACCAAGTGGGCCGAGTTGACAGAGCGGTTCCTAACGAAGTACTTTCCACACGCAAAAACTGCAAAGTTGCGGGCGGACATTTCTTCGTTTGTGCAAAACAAACCCGAGTCTCTTTATGAGACTTAGGAACAGTTTAAGGAGTTCCTCCGCTGGTGCCCGCACCATGCGCTGACAACGTGGTTGCAGGTACAAATGTTTTATAATGGCCTTAATTTTCAGACGCGTCAAATGATTTATGCGGCTGCCGGGGGTACCCTTAACAACAAAACCCCCGAGGCCGCCCGGGCTTTATTCGAAGAGATGGCTATGAAGGCCTTTCAATGGAACGTCCCACGGGGACGCCCAAATCCGGCGGCTGGGCTTTTTGAAGTGGATGCCACTGCTCTTTTAACCCTTCAAGTTGAAAGGTTAAGAAAGCAATTGGCGGAGATGTCTGCTGCCTCCTCCACTCCGCCTTGTTTTATTCCCCCTAACATCTGCGTGGCTGAAGAGTTTGTGGACTTCGTAGGAAATGTGGGTCATCCTTCCTTCAACCCCAACAACAACCCTTATAGTAATAACTATAATCCGGGTTGGAGGAATCACCCCAATTTTTGTTGGAGCAACCCGAACAATGCTCAGCGTCCCTCTATTTCTTATGCGCCCGGATTTCTGTCGCCTCCCCCTCTTCGAAAACCCTCCTCGATGTAGGAAATATTTTCTAAATATATAACGTCCAACGAATCAAATATCTGGAACATCACCGGATCGCTAAAAACACTTGAACAACAGGTTGGACAGCCGGCGAGGATGATGTCCGAGCGCGGGCTCGGGGCACTGTCGGGAAACACGGAGCCCAATCCATAGGAGAACGCCAACGTTATAACCCTCTGTAGCAGAAATGAGGTGATCGATCCAAAACGGATCGATCCGCAGGTACATATTTCACCTCCGACCCCTCTTCCCTCTTCTTTGTTTACGCAGCCTTTACCAATTTTAAATGAAAAAATTATTTTAAACAAGACCTTACCATATCCGCATAAATTAGATAACGAGCGTAAGGACGCACAATATGGAAAATTTATTTTTTATTAAAACAAATTCATATTAATGTTCCTTTTTGCGAGGCTATCTCGCAAATGCCCAAATAGGCGAAATTTTTTAAAAAATTACTTTCTAATAAACGTAAATTAGAGGATATTTCGCATGTATCTCTCAACGTTGTCTGCTCGGCGGCCCTTATTAATAAATTGCCCACAGAACAAAACGACCAGGGTCGGTTTTCTATCCCGTGCCTTTTTGGCAATATATTTGTAAAATACGACTTAGCTGATTTAGGGGCTAGCATTAATTTGATGTCGTTCTCCTCTTTCAACGTTTCGGTTTGGGTACTCCTAGTCCAACGAATATGCGCATCCAATTAGCGGATCGCTCGGTTAAGTTCCCTATTGGGGTAGTAGAGGACGTCCTTGTCCGAGTAGACAAGTTTACCTTTCTGGTAGACTTCGTCATCTTAGACATCGAGGAGGATGCCGAGGTACCAATAATACTCGGTCTCCCTTTCCTCGCAACCTCCTGCGCTCTAATAGATGTTAGTAATGGTAGTCGTCTCCTCCGAGTAGGAGATGATTAAGTTATTTTCTCTATTAATCTCTCGATGGACAATTTGTCATCGAGCGACGATTTCTGCAATTCTTTAGATACCTTTTTTGGAGATTGTTCTTCTCCCGTTCTCGAGTCCGTATTTTTAAATGACGATATTTATGCGCTCGAAAATTTTAAATGCGATGAGGATACCTCTATAGACTTTACTTTCAAACCAATTGGTAAGAAAGACCTAGGAATTAAAACCTCCCAAGAAGAACCGCCCAACCTAGACCTCAAACCCTTACCTGCATCACCCAAATATGCTTTTTTGGGAAAAGGCGATATGCTTCCCGTTATTATTTCTTCGGACTTGAGGGATTTGGAGACTTCCGATTTATTGGAAGTTTTTCTTAAACATTGCCACGCAATTCCGTGGCAAATCTCTGACTTAAAGGGGATTAACCCCTCCTTTTGCACCCATAAGATATTTCTCAACGATAATTGCCGCAAAACGATTCAGCCGCAGCGTCGTCTTAACCCAAACATGAAAGATGTCGTTAAAGCTGAGATTATTAAGTTATTAGTTGCGGGGATTATCTACCCTATTTCGGATAGTGCATGGGTTAGTCCCGTGTATGTCGTTCCCAAGAAGGGCTGTCTAACCGTAGTGGCGAATGAGCATAACGAGCTCGTCCCAACTCGTACTGTTACGGGTTGGTGAGTGTGCATCGATTATAAAAAACTTAATGATGCCAACCACAAGGACCATTTCCCACTACCACTTCTGGACCAAATTTTAAAGCGTTTATCCGGTCATCCATATTATTGTTTTCTTGATGGTTTATCGGGGTTTTTCCAAATCCCCATTTCCCCGATGATCAAGAGAAAACAACTTTTACTTGCCCGTTTGGCACGTTCGCATACCGAAGAATGCCATTTGGACTCTGCAATATGCCGACTACATTCCAAAGATATATGCTAGCGATATTTGGTGAGCTAGTAGAAGGCATTATGGAAGTCTTTATGGATGACTTTTCTGTTTTCGGACGCGCTTTTCCCGATTGCCTTCACAATGTAGATCGTGTCCTCCAACGGTGCGAGGACACAAGCCTTGTTTTAAATTGGGAAAAATGCAACTTTATAGTTCGAGGAGGTTTGGTCCTCGACCATATGATTTTGTCTAAGGGGATGGAGGTGGATACGGCCAAGATAGAAATCATAGAAAAATTCCGCAACCAACAAATGTAAAATCTATTAGGAGTTTCTTAGGCCATGCAGGCTTTTACCGACGTTTCATTCAAGACTTTTCAAAAATAACAAAGCCACTAACTCACCTCTTGGAAAAGGAATCACGTTTTATCTTTAGTAGTGAATGCGAGTCCTCCTTTAATTTAATAAAATAAAAACTTATCACCTCTCCAATTTTAGTGGCCCCTAATTGGTCCCTTCCGTTCAAAATTATGTGTGACTCTAGTGATATTGCCTTAGGTGCCATTCTTGGCCAACGCGTACAAAAACATTTTCATCCTTTTTATTACGCTAGCAAGACGCTCACTTCCGCACAAGTAAATTACACCACAACGGAAAAGGAACTCTTAGATGTCGTTTTCGCTTTTGATAAGTTTCGCTCGTATATAATGCTAGCTAAAGTTATCATATTTACCGATCACTCCGCCCTTAAATATTTATTAGCTAAAAATGATGCGAAGCCCCGCCTTCTTCGATGTATTCTCCTCCTACAAGAGTTTGATTTGGAGATCCGAGATAAGAGGGGCGCAGAAAATCTAGCGGCAGACCACCTCTCCCGCTTAGAAAATCCGAGTGCGTAAGCGATCGTAGAATCTGAAATAAATGACAGATTCCCCGAGGAACGCCTCCTAGCCATTCATTATTCTTCGTCATCTTTGCCTTGGTTCGCAGATTTAGCAAATTACTTAGTAGCGCGGGTTCTTCCAAAAGAATTTTCAAGTCATCAAAAGAAAAAAAAAATTCTTACTTGAAAAATTTCTTTTGGGAGGACCCATTTCTTTTTCATATCTGCGCGGACCAAGCGGTCCGAAGATGCGTTGCAGGTGTGGAGTGCTTGCAAATTCTTAAGCACTGCCACGAGGGTCCATCCGGTGGGCATTATCAAGCCAACCGGACCGCTCGGGAGGCGCAAGAGGCGGGCTACTTTTGGCCCACTCTCTTCAAAGACGCGCACACTTTTGTGCGCGCATGCGATAGCTGTCAGCAGTCGGGTAACATCTCTCATCGCGACGAGATGCCCCAAAATATGTCTTTAGAATGCAAAGTCTTTGATTTATGGGGCATAGATTTTGTTGGCCCCCTACCTCCCTCTTTCAAAAATATGTATATTTTAGTTGCGGTCGACTACGTATCGAGGTGGGCGGAAGCGCAGGCTCTCCCCACCAACGACGCGCGAGTCATCGTTACATTTCTTAAAAAACTATTTTCTCTCTTTGGCACGCCTCGCGCAATTGTTAGTGATAGGGGAACGCATTTCTGTAACGCACATATGGCTAAGACGTTAGCTAAATACGGAGTCACGCACAAACTCGCCACCCCTACCACCCGCAAACTAGTGGCCAAGTAGAGGTAGTCAATCGAGAGATTAAGCGAATATTAGAGAAAACCATTTCACTAAATATGAAAGATTGGTCCGTCAAACTCGACAATGCGTTGTGGGCGCATCAGACGACATACAAAACCGCTATTGGTTGTACACCGTTCCGGTTAGTCTATGGCAAAGCGTGCCATTTACACATAGAACTAGAGCATCACGCTCTTTGGGCTTTAAAACTCATAAACCTCGACGCCAACTTAGCCGCTCAGAATACAAAACTGCAACTAAACGAGCTCGATGAATGGCATGCAAACGCTTACGAGAGTAATAAGTTCTATAAGGATAGTTCTAGGTTATTTCACGATCGAAAAATAAAGTCCCCAAAAAATTTTTCTCCAAGCGATCTTGTCCTTCTTTATAATTCGTGTCTTAAGCTTTTTCCCGGAAAACTAAAATCTCGATGGTCCGGTCCCTTCATAGTTGAAGAAGTTTTTCCATACGGGACCGTACTCGTCTCCCAGCCAGAAAGATGTTCGTTTAAAGTAAACGGTCATCGGCTAAAGTTATACATAGCGGGCGACCCAGTGATCGAGCATTACGAAACCATAACCCTTCTCGATTTATAACCCCGCCAAAATAGTCAAGCTACACGACTATAAACAAAGTGCTCTTGGGAGGCACCCCTCGCTTATCCTTTTCGCTCTTTATTTATTTTGTTTGCTACTTTTTCTAATAAACGCAGGGTTTCTAATTGGTGCTTCCTCCCCGAACGCGTTTCAGGGAACCTTCTACAGCCCCCCCCCCCTCCTCTCTTTATTTTCTTTGTACATATTGTCTTTCCTATTTGTTCCGCATGCTTACGTTACAACATTGGAGACAATGTTGAACTTAAGTATGGAGGTATTTTCGTGCTTCATTTTCTGCACTTCTATTTTCTGCATTTCAAAACCCCAAAAAATATATATATATAACAACAAAACAAAACAAATAAATTTTAAAGTGAAAAATCAAAAAAAAAATTTCTTTCCTTTTAAAACACAAAAATTTCAAAAAGATTATAAAACACAAAATTCAAAAAAAAATATAAAACAAAAATTCAACCAAAAATATATTTTGATTTTACTTTGTAAATATTTTTTTTTCTTTGTAGATTTTTTTTTGTAAATATTCTTTTTGTAAATACTCTTCTCACTCTCCCCTTCCTTTTCTCTCTCATTCTTGTACATAACTTCTCTTTTTCTCCCAATCTTTGTAACTAGAATGAAATTTTTTAAAAAAAATACAAAAAAAAAATTCACAAAACTTAAAAATTCAAAAAAAAAAATTATTTTCGCATTTTCCTTTTTTTAATATGTATATATTAGAGTCATAAACACAAAATTACAAAAAAAAGATAATAAGTCAAAAATTCAAAAAAATTCTGTAAAACAAAACAAAAATTTAAAAAAAGATAATAAATTAAAAACACAAAAAAATGATGATAAAAACTATAAAACACCAAAAAAAATGTTTTGAAAATCAAATATACCATTCTTAATTTTTTAGCTATCCAAAAATTCTGTTTTGAGTTTATTTATATGTGAATTTTATTAATTCTTTGTTTGATATTTGTTTGAAATTCAAATAGTCATGGTTAAGTTTTAAAAAATTCATTATGCTTTGTTAAAAATAGCGAACTCGTTTTAGACACTACTTCTAATTTTTCATTAATAGGAGCAGCTGTATTATGTTAGAAACTAATGACTATAGAATTCAATTATGTTTACTTTTATCTTTCTGAAAAATTGGAAGGTACAATTTATTAAGGTTGCTCTCAAAAATGTTTTAATTAAAAATCTAGTTTTCTTTTCTCCCCTTATCATGCCTTACTTGCATGATAAAATTTCTATCCCAAAAAAAATTATTATTAAAAAAAGATCCTATGTCAATGGGAATAAGATTTCGTTCCGTAAACATAGGCACCCAATAATTTAAAAAAATTATATGTTACGGAGTCAGAGGATAAAATTCATTACTTCCACACATATATATTGGGTCAATTTTATTATGAAGTTGAAAAAAATGATATTAGGAAAATAAGATTTCATTTTCCTAATAATCCAAAAAAGAAAAAAATTGGAGGTTCGAGAAAAAATCACCTCACCTCAATATCAACCTTCTTCATAAACCAACACCAATCCCCTTAGACAATTTCACGATTCTAGAATTAATTCAAAAATCTTTTACAGAGCATAATTTATAAATTGCATTATTTCCAGTAAAACTCCTATAAGCTAAATTTCATATAATTCAAACTATTTTCGTTTATCTAACCATTACAAATTATTGCTTTCTATTTGATTACATCAAGAAGTCTTTTGGCCAAAACTTTTGCACTATTTAAATCATCTACATAATTTTAGGACTTAACTCTTACACCTCGTATGTTTATTTAGATCTCTCTTATAATTAATTAAGTGCTAGCTAAAACTTAGAGTTCCTTTTATTCCTTATAAGCTCACCTCAAAACTTTTGCTCTGAAATAGCAAAAGCTTAAGTATGGGGGTATTTGATGAGTTGTACATATACGCGTATATTAGTACTTTATTTATATCGTTTTAGTTCTTATTCAAAGTTTTTAGTTATTTTTATTCATAAATATGTTTCTTTTTGTAAATATTTACATAACATAACCACAATTTTGATTTCTAAAATTTTTAGGAAAAAGTCAAAATCTCGACCTGACACTCCCGTGTCCCAGACTCGACACGCCCGTGTCACGCCCTCAATGATCAGCTATCATCGACCCAGCTCAAAGTTCGTCGACCCGAGCGGGACACGCCCGTGTACTATGACCTGACACGCCCCTGTCATCCCCGTTCGACAATCAACATGTCTAGCTCGTCTAAAATGCGCTCGAAGTTCGTCGACCCAACTCGCCACGCCCGTGTCAAGCACCAACACACCCGTGACTCCTCCACCTGGCCTGACAAGACGTTGTCGCCGACTTTTTACGCAACCCGCGGCCGGATCTACCTCCCCGACATGCCCACCGTCATGCCCGTGACCAAGAGCGTGACATCCTCGTGTTCAGCCGTAAGTCAACTTGCCCGTTAAATCACCAGATCATATCGCAAATAGTGTTGACACGCCCCCCCTGACAAGCCCGTGTCGGAGGGCGTGTTCTTTGATTTTTATTTTCTATAAATTGACCATTTCTGTAAGTTCCAAGGGTTGACTTTTTTGAGCCAATTTAGTGTGTTTTTGTGGGCTTCCTTGTGGATTCAAGTGCTATGTAAGGAGATTTCTCCCCCCTTCCTTTCATGTTTGTTTTTGCTTTAGCTTTTAGCTTTGTAATAGTTTGATTATGTTAATAAAAATGTTAGATTTTCTCTCTCTACATGGCATGAAAAATTCATATGGGTGGCTTATCTTTTTCTCCTTTTATCCCTTTGTATCTCTTTGTTTTTCTCTTTATCAAATGTGTGTGCGTGAGTTTGTATGTGTTGTTTTTATTTCATCTTGTTTATTTTGTTATTGTGATAAAAGTTATAGTAACTTTCTTGCAAAAAATATGTAGTTAGGATAGTTTACTTTAAGATTTCTATCTTATTCATGTTTTAGGTTTATGTCTTTCATTCTCATGAATTTGTAAAAGTGATTTTAAAAAGTTATTTTGTTTCTTCTTTTTTTTACTTAGTTTTTTTTAGGATTGTAAAACCTTTTTGTTCTTCTAAACTTTATTTTCACCTTTTTATCACTTTTATGAACTCATAAGAATGGAAAAGTTGAAATTTTAATTTTTGAAAGGTTTTAGTTTTTGCTTTGTTTAGAAATACTTTTTGTTCTTTTAATTTTTATTTGTTCTTTTTATGTGTTTTGGCATAACCTAAGTGTAAAAAAGTGGATGTTTTAATTTTTAGGTAATCTTCATTTTGCTTTTAATTTGTGTGTGTGAGTGTATGAGTTAGGTTTTCATTTTGTCATTTAAACTTTCATGTTGTGTGTGTGAGTGTATGAGAATAGTTTTTGATGCTTTCTTCAATTATGTAGAGTGCGTTGTGTGTAGGAGATAAATTTTAATGTTTTATTTTATCGCTTTCTTCAATTATGTAGAGTGCGTTGTGTATAGGAGATAGTTTTATTGTTTTCTTTTAATTCGTGTAGAGTGTGTGTGAGTGCGCATTTATTTCCACCCACTCGTTAAGAGTTAAATGGCGTGTTTTTATTTCCCACCTACTTGTTTGAGTTGGACTTGTAATTTTCTTTTTTTCTTTTCTTTTTTCGCCTACTCGTTAAGAGTTAAATGGCGCGCCCTTATTTCCCGCCTACTCGTTTGAGTAGGACTTGTAATTTTTCTTTTTTTGTAACTTAGTTTTTTTGTTTATTTATAACTTGAAGTGTGTTTGAGTTCTCTTTTTAGCTAACTTTTCTGTTTTCTAAATGTTTGTTATTTTCTTGTCTTCTTCTTATAATCTTTTAGCCTTTAGTTACGAACTCGTGCCTCATCTAATTATAAAGTCGTCCCCATACCGATTTGTGGCTAATCGTTATTAGCCTCAGCATCGAAGAGCATTGGGACATTAAAAAATTATTTGAAATAATTAAAGTTCTTAATTTTCACTTTAATTTTAGGACTTAAGGTTTACCCCGGGTTAACGACGCATATGACCACAAATTGATGTTTGGGCCCTATTTCCGTTATCCATACACTAGCTAGCCGAGATGTCGTGCGTATGGACAGATCATCCCTGGGTAAAGAGAGTTGTGTGCATACCCTCGAGAGAGGACAAGCGTAATTCTTCCGGATTTGGTTCCCCACCCAATAGCGGGGTTCTTAGCGTAAAGCGGGCGTTAAGAAGGATCCTTCGTCGGACTAACGTTCGGTCGAATAGTTTAGCATTCAGGTCAGCAATATTCCTAGAGATAAGTGCGCTCATATCTGTGGAACCTCCACGACCAAGTTGCCTTTTATTAATTTGAAAAGTAAGTTCAATAATTATTAAAAGTCATTTTAGTCTTAATTCGATTCGGTGCCGAGCGTTAACCCTTCATCGAATTTTTCTAAATCATTTTTCACTGTTTTATTTTTCCTGTCTTTATTTAATTCAAATCTCCACCTTACTTTCAGTAAAATAATAGTCCTCCTGGAGGAGTAAGAATAATCAACCTGACCCCGAAAACAATACGACCTTGGTATTCTCCCGAATATCGAGTACTACTTGCGATAGGTCCACTTGCCTACCTTAGCAAGCCCGTGGCGAAAGACTCATCGAACCAACCACCCACATAAGAGTCTGTTCGCGGGCCATCAGTAAATGATTTGGGACTAGGGAAAGCTTGACCCGCGCATATGTTTTAAATTAACGTTGCGGTGTGAGCAACGAGTCAGACGGAACCGTAACCGCTCTATGTCGGTCGGTTAAAGAGACCAAAAGTTACTTGGCACTTACCATTGGCATATATAGAGGGTCTTAGGCAGTGGCCAGAAAGACCAAATGCTCACGAGATATTACCGTCCAAGGGGCGATGGTGATTCGGCAGACTTTGACCATGATCACCGAGAATGTGCCCTGAGAGCATGGGGTGTGTGTCCGTGCGTGCCTATGCCTGTGATGTAGTGTTATTACTATATAATGCCTTGTTATGCTAATAAAGTGCATGGAAGGAGCATCACCGCCCCGAGTTTTGGGGCAGGATCGTTATAATTTGGTCAGCCATAGCTGACCGTTGCCTTTGTTTGCCACCGTTGCGGTGGATTATTTGTTTGCAGGTGCTGAAGGACCAAGCGGTAAATAGAGCGCTAAAGCCCAAGTTGCTGAGCCAGCCCTCGAAGGCTTAAATATTGAGTGTTTATTTGCTTTATTCATGTGTGACCAGCCTGCGAGCTAAGGTTTGCAAAACATGAAATATGAGTAAACAAATGTAAGGCCTTAAGGCCATCGTACTTATGTATTGTACTTCATTCCTGTTGGTTTGAGTAGTGGACATTCATGCTTGTGCTGGGTTCTTTATTTTGCAACTTTAAATTGCTTCCGCTAGAATGACTCTGTGTATGACGTTGGATATTAGTTGGTGGTATTCCATTGAGTAACCACCCGGTCTTTTTGTGGTATATGGCGTCGGGCCCCGACCGGACCTACTGCTATATGCTATGCGACGGATAGGGGGTGTTATAATTTGGTATCAGACTCCTAGTTTCAGTCGGGCTTAAAATTAATTCGTGGACGAATTCTTTTTAAGGAGTGGTGAGCAGATGTGTGATCATCATCGTTATAACATCAAAAGAACCCATAAATGTCCACTTAGGAATGAAAATACACGTGTTTAGGGAACCTGCGTGTTCCTTTAATTGTTTTTTGCAATTTTTTATGGTCGCTTAACGGTGTTTTGTACAACTATAGGTGACCAGAAGCGGTGCTGGGATGTTAGAATGCCGAGTTTCTGAGGTTAGTAGTGCACCAAACGATGCTCCTGCAACACCTCCATTGGTTGAAACCATACGATTGTTTACTGAAGTAGTGTTTCCATGATCAATGCGCAGCCTTCAAGGAAAATACAGTAGCCCGCTCCAGCGAAGGAGCAGGTACCTCTTCCAGAGGTTGAGCCGAGAAGAGTGGAGCAGGTAGTAGTGGAGCCTTTGGTGCCGATGCGAGCAACTGAAAGGCAGCTCAAGCACATTATGAGCTTTAATCCTCCTATGTTCTCGGGGTTGGCAACCCCATCGCAAGCTGAAGATTGGCTCTCCCGAGTGAAGAGAGTCCTGACAGCTACTGAGACGGAGGAGTGGCAGATGACTACTACAACTATGTTTCTTCTGAACGGTGATGCTAGGTTGTGTTGGGAAGGCTTGGAGCTACATCACTTGAGGGGTAGGCAGATTACATACGTCTCGATGTAGGAGTTCTCGAGACTGTTCTTAGCAAGGTACCTCCCTTCAGTGCATAGGATAACTTTGGAGAATGAGTTCTTGAAATTGGTGAAAGGAGAGAGTAGCGTGGATGAGTATCTCCACGAGTTTACTCGGTTGGGTCGGTATGCTAGCTCTACGTTCGGGGATGAGGAGCGTAAGACCAACCGTTTCTACGAAGGTCTGAGAGATGACTTGAGGCTACTACTCTCGGGGCCTATGACGCAGGGTTTCTTGACCCTAGTCAACACGGCCCGCTCTTTGGAAAAGGATATGAAGAATGTACAAGCAAAGAAAATCTTTGGTGATAAGAAGTCTGAGTTTAAGGTGCCAACTACCTCAAAGTCTGTGTACCGTAAGTTCTTTAAGAAGGCTAGGACTTCGGGTCCAGCTCCTTCTTCCGGTGCTTCTGGGGAGACTACGGGTCGGACCCCGGGTGCATGTTTTACTTGTGGTAAACCGGGGCACTTTTCCCTTGACTGCTGGAGCGGACGTCCCAAGTTCGATAGGAAGCAAGGAGTAACTTATGAAGAGAAGGGCAAGGCGCTGGAGTCAACCGCATCCCATTATGCTCTGGCTCAACTGAGGGTTTATAATCTTGACCAACAAGAGGCCATTAAATAAGCGGATGTGGTGACAGGATTTGTTTTGATTTGCGAGTATCCGGCGAGAGCACTCTTTGATATGGGAGTTTCACACTCATTTTTGTCTGAAAGCTTCTTATCGCGCATCGGAGTACATTCTTCGATGGAGGAGGACAAACTGGACGTGTTGTTGTCGAATGGATGTTCGATGCGCGTGGATAGAATCTGTGGCATTACGATTCGTATCGGGAGTCAGGAGTTCCATTGCTAGCATCGTTACTGCCGTTGGTAGAGTTCGATGTGATATTTAGCATGGACTTGCTCTCGGAGCAGCAAGATTTTATTGATTGCTGTCGCAAGGAAGTCAAGTTGGGAACAGTCGTGAGACGACTTTTACAGGCTTGAAAGGGTCGAGCAAGATGTTGATGTCTGCTCTTCAGGTGGTGAAGGTGGTTCGTGCTGGTGCAGAGCTGTTCTTTACACTAGTGGAGGTTACAAAGACTAAACCTTCATTGGATAGTATTTCAGTGGTATCGGAGTACCATGATGTGTTCCCTGGCGATCTTCCCAGAGCCCCACCTCAACGGGAGATAAATTTCACGATTGAGCTAGTTCCAGGTGCTAAACCTATGTCACGCTCTCTGTATCAGCTAGCGCCTAAGGAAATGGCAGAGCCGAAGGTTCACTTGCAAGAGTTGTTGGAGCAAGGGTATGTGCGTCCAAGTTCGTCATCTTGGAGTGCACCGGTCCTCTTTGTTAAGAAGAAGGACGGGAGCTTGAGGCTCTGTATTGATTATCGGAAGTTGAACAAGCTAACGGAAAAGAACAAGTACCCAATCCCGAGGATTGATGATCTTTTTGATCAGTTTAATAACTTGTTCAACAACTCTGTGTACTTGATCAATAACTCTGTGTACCACTTTAATAACTTGTTCAACAACAATCTGAACCACCTTAACCACAACAGTTTCTGTAAACTGTATGAGCCTATTTATAGGCCTTCTTCATGGTAACCGGCTGGTCCGGTCCATAACTGAATTCTGACATCTCTGACAGGTGCTGTAGACCGGCTGGAACGACAGCTGTCATGTCATCCAATTAATTCTTGAAAGTTCTCTAACTATCTGAAAGTGTCGAGACTTTCTGTCTTTAAGTGTCGACACTTATAGACTAAGTGTCGACACAAGTTGTGTAAGTGTCGACACAAGTCTACAAGGTGTCGACACAACTCCTTGTGTTATAGATACTATGTCTCGACACAGATTCTTCTTTAGGTGTCGACACTAAAATTGAGTGTCGACACAAGTACTTGATCTTCTATCTTTTGCTGAATTCTTCTAAGTGTCGACACATCTCCTTTGTGTCGACACATCTTCATGTGTTGAATCTGTTAAGTGTCGACACTGCTTCTTGGTGTCGACACATAGTCTTCTATGTTGATACTTGCTGAGTGTCGACACAGCTCCTTGTGTCGACACTCGATTCTTCTGTTGAGACTTCAGCTGAGTGTCGACACATTCCCTTAGTGTCGACACTTGTACTTAGAATATTTTGTTGATCTTGCTGTTCTTTGCTAAGTGTCGACACAGCTCCATGTGTCGACATTTTTTCTTCAAGTGTAGAGTCTTCAGCTGAGTGTCGACACATTGTTCTAGGTGTCGACACTTACTTCATGTGTTGACTCTTCTGTTGAGTGTCGACACATTGTTCTTGGTGTCGACACTTTAACTTAGTCTCTGCTGACTTTTGCTGAGTGTCGACACATCTCCAAGTGTCGACACTTTCTGGTGTAGACACAGCTTCACTGGGTGTCGACAGAGCTCCTTGTGTCGACACTTTCTGTCTGCACTTTTCTTCATTGAGTGTCGACACAGCTCCTTGTGTCGACACTTTCTGTCTGGTGTCGACTCTGCATCCCAGGTGTCGACACAATGACTCCAAGTGTCGACACTGCTTGTCTGGGTGTCGACACAAGTCTTCTTAAGTGTCGACACTTTCCCTCTGGGTGTGGACACATGGACTTAGAAACTTTTTGCTTCAGTCCTGCAAATACTTAACCTGCACAAGTAAATCAAAAACACATCAAATACATTTTGATGTATATCATTGAGTTGGGTGAGGCTTCTTCAAATCAGGTACATTTAACTAATGTACCCAACAATCTCCCCCTATTTGGAGAAGTCATAACCCTTAATCAATGATATACACCATTCATAATTAAAATTACAAAAGGATGTAAAGCAGGATTATATTCAGCAGGGTAAACATAAACATGTATAAATCACACATGTATACACATACATCAACACAGAACAAATAAAAAATAGACATATTCACAGAACAAACATGAAATATATTAATCATATATTGTTCTAATATCTGTCTTATACATTTTTAGTAGGTCACAAAAATGTTTTACATCCAAAAGAATACAAAGTAATCTTCAAGTAAATTCTTAATCTATTTCTGTTCTGGTTCCTTGATAACTATTCCTTTGCCAGCTTGGACTTTAGCTTGGACAGGAGCATCAGCAGTTTCAGCATCAGCAGACTTCTTGTCTTTCAGATCTTTCTTTTTAAGCTCTTCAGCTTTGATCTTTTGCCTCTCAAAATAGTGGTATGGCTTTGGAAAGTACTTGCTAGGCTCCTGAGCTGTAGGAGGTAGCTTTCCCATCTTTGCCTTCCTTCTGTATTGAACAATGGCCTCCTGTCTAGATTCATGCTTTCTCCATTCAGCTTCAGTCAAGCCCGTGCGGATTGAGGACTCGGAGGTCAAGCGGCTACGCAATAAAGAGATCAGGATGGTCAAAGTCCGGTGGGACAATTGCGGTCGTGAGGAGCTCTCTTGGGAGCGAGAGCAGACGATGCTTGACGAATATCCGGAGTTGTTCCGCTCAGGTACAAATTTTAGTTTTGGTACATGTTTTTCCCTTTATGTAATTTCGTGGGCGAAATTCTTTTAAGAGGGGTAGAGTTGTAACGCCCCGAAACTCAAAGGAGCAAAAGGGGAATAATTTGGGCCAGTTTGAGTTCTGGCTGCAGGCACACGGCCTGGGACACGGGCGTGTCCCAGGGCGTGTCAAGCCTGTGTCGACACTAAGGCGTGAAGTCGACACTTTGGTCTCGACATTGTGTCGAGACTGGGCACACGGCCTACGACACGGGCGTGTCGCAGGGCGTGTCGACCCGTGTCGACACTTAGCCGTGAAGTCGACACAGTGCTTTGAAGTTGTGTCGAGACACGGCACACGGCCTGCGACACGGGCGTGTCGCAGGGCGTGTCAACCCGTGTCGACACTCGTCCCGCGAAGTCGACACTTTGGTGTCGACAGTGTGTCGAGACCTGGCACACGGCCTACGACACGGGCGTGTCGCAGGGCGTGTCGACCCGTGTCGACACTTAGCCGCGAAGTGCCGAGACCTTGTACACGGCCTGGAGCCCAGGCGTGTCAAGGTGACACGGGCAAGGACACGGGCGTGTCCGAACCCGTGTCAGCGCTCGGGTTGGAAACGGGAGAAAATCATGGGGGTACACGGCCAGATACACGGCCGTGTCAGTTGGAACACGGGCGTGTCAGATCGAACACGGGCGTGTTCGATGCCCGTGTGAGGTTCCAGGTGATTTGATTTTGACGGCGAATGAGGCACACGGCCCTGGACACGGGCGTGTGCCAGGCCGTGTTCGGCCCAGATTGGGCATTTCAGTCCCGAATCGAAGCCGTTCATTTCTTTGACTGAGGATCCAATGGCTGGGGGTTGTTCCTGAAGGGATATACCCGGGTTTTGACTTAGAAAACCCTCACTTTTTCCACTTGTTATCTCTCCAAATCCTTGGAGAAAGAAAAGCTAAGGCAAGAAGAAGAGGAACTAGATCCGCCATTGGAGGAGCTTCGGAGCTCCGAATCGCAAGCCGACTCCGGATCCACGGAGGCAACGCAAGTGCGGTGATTTCCATCCGATTACTTTTCGATGGCGCCAAAGAGGACCGCAAGGGTAACGATCCTCATCTTGAGCATGAGTCGCTCTTTTCTTTGCATAGGAAGCCCGCTCTCGCGAGTTTGCGGAGAGTTGGAGGCGTTCCTTCGGGTAGATATGTGAAGTCCCCGTTGTTTAGAGTCCGTATGCGAGAACGGACATAGGCATTTTGGTTGAAGCCTACCCGGACATGTAGTTCGGATCGGTGATGTTGCATTGCATAAGGCCGGAGAAGACTCCGTGCTATTTGGTGTTTTTCGGGTTTTCTACGCGGTAGATTGCAGTAGGGAGCCTTGGGGACTAACCCAAAGGTGCACCCGGAAAACTGGGCGGACACGAGGTCTTGCCAACTTGGTGGCTTGGAAGCCAACTTGAACATAACCGGGTTATGTGACTTGTGATGAAAATGGGACTCGGTAGAAGTTTGACCTGCGCATATGGTTTAAATTACCGTTGCGGGCGCATATGGTTTAAATTACCGTTGCGTTGTGAGCACGGGTTAGATGGAACCGTACCCACTCTATGTCGTTCGGATTAGGGCCGTTGGCATAGATGAGGGTCTTCGGCGGTCTATGGTTTTAATTACCGTGACCCATGCCAGGAAGACAAACTGCTCATAGTTTGGTCGTCCAAGAGAGGATGGCGGTGAGTCGGCAGACTTAGACTGCGTTCACCAAGAATGTGCCCTGAGTGCACGGGGTGTGTGGCCGTTGAGCCTCCGCCTGTGATGAAATGACTATATTTATATTGCTCGCTTAAGATAATGAAATGCAGGGAAGGAGCATCGCCGCCCCGAGTTGGGGGCGGGATCGTTATAATTTGGTCAGCATTGCTGACCGTTGCTTTGTTTGCCACCGTGCGGTGGTTTGTTTGCTTGCAGGTGCAGCTGGACCAAGCGGTCAATAGCGGGCTAAAGCCCTTTCTGCGAAGCTGGCCCTCGAAGGCCCAAGTGAAATGTTTTATGTTTTATTCATGTATGGCCGGTCTGCGTGGCGAAGTTTGGAAAACATGTAAAAGACAAGTGAAACTTTTGTAAGGCCTTAAGGCCGACTTTTGAGTATTTTGTAATAAAATTCCTATTATCTTGTTAGTGGACATTCATGCTTGTCATCTGACATAGTCTGGGTTAAGATATTCATTGCCTTAGCATCTGCCATCTTGGCTTTCTTGTAGGCATCATTGTTTTCTGGAGGGGGCACTGCAGTCATGTTGGTTGAAGTGCTGGCAGAAGCTGCAGGTGCTGGAGGTACACCTGTCAAGATAACAGAAAAGATATCCTCATCAATAGAATTCATGTATAACCTGATTCTTGCCTTCCAGATGCCAAACTTGTTAAGATTGCACACTGGAGGTCTGATGCTTGCATAGTCTTTGTTTTGGGCTATATCTGTGAAGAGATAAGTCTAATAACAGAAGCAAACAAACAGATCTAACTAGAGGGATCTTTGTGGTTCAGGTGTTAGCCTGTACAACCACTAAGGTGTGGTATTTTTAACCAACCTCGCTTTGATACAAATTGAAAGTGCAGGTTAGATATGTGATACTCTAGAGGGGGGTGAATAGAGTATTATGCTCACTAAAAACTTTTTACAACTTTTGTTGTAAGCCTAGGTGAACAATTCAGTAATTGAATAAAACTAAGCACAGCAACCTATAAATCAATCAGAGAGCACAGCCAAAACACAAAGAAGGGCAACCAGACGACACAATAATTTTATAGTGGTTCCCCAACCTGGGTACATCCACTCTTCTACCACCCTGGTAGGAATCCACTCAGGTTTTTGATCAGGTGCCTGACACCAATGAGCTTTTGTTCAGGTGCTCAAAAACCAAAACCTCAAGTCTTTTGGAAGGAGACTTGCAATCAGAATAATTTTGAAGGGAATAAAACCCTGTACAGGAATTGGAGGTAAAGGAGATGGTGTTTTCTCTATCAACAATCAGAGAGAAGACTTGTGCATTGATTGTAGCAGCTTTTGCTCCCCATGAGATTTTGAATTAATCAGGAATGCTGGAGCACTGCTTCAGGGTGATATGTCTTCAAAGACCTAGAATGCCTGCGCCAGTATTTGTTTCAGGAACTCCTTTGACAGATTGAAATTTGTTGTCCTTTGAGGTAGTCCTGTAGATTTGAAGGAAAGAAGAAGACTCTTGATAGAATTTGATTGTTCTTCTTCTCCTTGAAAATGTTCTCTGGTCAGGCTGATTGCAGGAGAACTTTTGATTTCGGTTGATTGTTCTTCTGTGCAATCTGAGAGTCTGATTGTTAGTATTGCTTGCTGTTTTGTGTGACTGTATGACTGACTGTGTTGATGCTTTCTTTTCTTCTCTGTCTATTTTTGACTGACTGAGAACATTCAAAATTTGAATGAATGAGCAGTAATGGCAGTCGGCCTTGGAAGGAAGCAACAATCAATGATTTCCCTAACTGTCCCATGGAAAAATGGCATGTAATCGTCCATAGTCAATGCGCGTTCTAACGGTAACATTCCGAGAAGATCTGACATTAATAACTCCGGAATCATCGCCAAGAAACGGGACGGGAAACTTGAAGATGACCTAGTCTGGATTCGTCGAACGAAGAACACAATTCGTCGAGCTGAGATTGAGTTCGTCGAGCTGAGCTTGAGTTCGTCGAGCTGAGCTTGAGTTCATCGAGCTGAGATTGAGAGAGTTTGTCGACCAGACAATCTTCATTCATTGAACAGACAATCTTCACTGTCAGACAGTATTCGTCGAGCTAAGATCCAAATTCGTCAAGCGAAGAAGGATTGTGGACTTAGCCAAATATTCTGCATCTGCTGATATCCAGTATCGACATAAACTGGTGTCGACTGATTGACCTTGGTATCGACTCAAATCTTCTGGTGTCGACATGAATTGGTGTTGACTGAAATCCTAGTGTCGACACAAATGCTCTGGTGTCGACATAGATTGACTGGTGTCGACACATACCCTAAGTGTCGACACAAATACTCTGTGAAAGTTCAGGAGGTATGCTTGATACCACCTGAAGGTGTTAGTTAGAACATATATACTCTAGAGGGGGGGGTGAATAGAGTATGCTGGTGATTTTAAAACTTTTACAACTGTTGTTGTATTTTAGGTGTGTGTGCAGGGAAACAAATACAATAAACCAAGATGCAACAACTATCTAATCACAGCACATTCACAGAGCAAGGCCAGGAAACAAAAGAAAAGAAAGCAACCAAACGACATAAGAATTTTATAGTGGTTCCCCAAATCTGGGTAGTCCACTCTTCTACCACCCTGGTAGGAATCCACTGCAGGAAAGGGTTGATCAGGTGTCCTGGCACCAATGGGGTTTTGATCAGGTTCCCAAAAACCAAACCCTCAAGTCTTTTGGAGGGAGACTTGCAACCAGAATAATTTTGAAGGGAATTAAAACCCTGTACAGAGGTGGAGTGAGAGGGTGATGAGGTCTTCTCTTTCTCAAGTCAAATGAGAAGACTTGTGGATTGTTGTTTAACAGCTTTGCTCCCCCTGAGATGTAGAATGAATCAGGAAGAATGCTGGAGCACTGCTTCAGGGTGATAGGTCTTCAAAGACCTAGATTTCCTGGTCCAGAGAAAGTCTCCAGGAACTTCTTGTAACTGATATGAATGTATTGTCTTTGAAGTTATCCTGAGTAAAAGCAGATGAAGAAGTCTCTTGATATTGATGTACTGTTCTTCTTCTTCTTCTTCTTGATCAGTTTCTCTCTGGGCCAAGAATGAATTCCTTTTTCTGTGTTGTCTGAATCACTATCTGTCTTTTTCTTGTTTTGTATATCACTGTATTACTGACTCTTTCTGTACATCTCAATGTCTCATAAGAAACATTCGAATTTTTGAATATAGAGCAGTAATGGCAGACGGCCCGGAAAGGAAGCAGCAATTAATTATTTCCCCAACTATTTCCATGGGAAAATTACATGTAATAATCCAGGATTAACTTCGCATTCTAACGGTAGTATTCTGGGAAGAACTGCCATTAAATGTTCAGGAATCAGCGCCATGGAATGAGACGGGAATGGAAGAAGACCTAGTCTAGAATCGTCGACCGAAGAACATAATTCGTCGAACTGAGTTTTGAGTTCGTCGAGCTGAGCCTGAGTTCGTCGAGCTAAGCTGAGTTCGTCGAGCTAAGCTGAGTTCCTCGAGCTGAGCTGAGTTCGTCGAGTTGACAGTCTTCATTCATTGAACAGACAATCTTCAATATCAGACAATCTTTATTCGTTGAGCAGAGAACTAAATTCGTCGAGCTGAGAACTGAAGTCGTCGACCTGAGAATCTGAGAACTTGAGGTTCAAGTTCGTCGAGCTCAGAAAGTAATTCGTCGACCAAAGCTTGAAGTTGGACTTAGAGAAATTCGGAAGTAGTCCTGATAATGCTTGAAGTAGAATCCCAGTGTTCGTCGAACAAAGAACATAGTTCGTCGAGCTCAGCACTACGAATTGTCTCACGATTGTCGAGCGCAGAACTCCCTTTGTCGAGCTGAGTTCGACGAACGTCGAACTCATTTCACTTAGTCTGAAAACCTGATAGATCTGGAGTTCCTGATGGTCTAGATGAAGGCTGGTCCATCTGAAGTTGAGATAGAGGACTGTCCTAGACTCTAAGACATAAACTTGACCCAGACTATACATGATGGGTCACATCCTAAGTCAGTGGACCTAGCCCAAATCAACTAGGGATCCAACAATCTCCCCCTATTTGGTTGAGGTCACTAATAGAGACTCCAAGCAAAGAACAAACAGAAAAACAAAGCAAAATTAAGAAATATATCTGGCAGAGAATTTACAACACATGCATCAGATATATATAAACATACAGGCTTTGTTTTAGTACAAGATATAGTCTGAAATAGAAGCAGAAATGAAATAACCACAAAATTACTTCTCTGTCTTCTTCTGTTTTAGCTTGTCTCCTGGTGCTTTATCTCCTGGCTTTTTGAAAATGATTTCCCTATTGGGATCTGAAGCTTGAGCCCTGGTCATAGTCATATCAACTGCCCTTATGATGTTCAGTGAAGTGGCTCTGGGGATAACTGCTTTTGGGTGAAGATGCATGTACTCATCAACATTGAGTAGCTTGTTTCCTTTCCCAAATCTCTTTAGCTCATCTCTCCTATACTGAGACATAGTAGTTAAGCCTGTTGTGTCCTTGCCTTTAGCTTTAGCTATGTTGATTAGAGATAAGCCAATGAGCTCTTGGAACCTTGCCATTCTGGCTGTGTTGGCTGTTTCTGGATCTTCAGGAGGAGAATAGGGCCTTTCAGCTTCATGTTCCTTATATTCCTGGTGCTGCTGCTGTTGTTGTTGTTGATGGTGTTGTCTGCCTGAAGATGGTGTCCTTGGCTGACTACCACCAGAAGATCTCCTTGTTTGTCTCTGATAAGTTTGAATATGGGCAGATCTCTGAGAGCCAGAGCCAGAGGCACCTGCTGCTGGAGGAGGAGGAGGAGGAGGATCCTTTCTATATCTATGAACTGGGGGAGGAGAGTATCTCCTACTCCTCTTCTTCTCGATTTGCTGGTTCTTTGATAGCCACATCCATGCAGGCATCCCTTTGTAAGGAGCAACATTGTGAAGAATATAGTATGGAGTGTCTGCAGTGGGATTAGGCTTGGGAGCAGGAGGAGGAGGAGCCTTCCTTTTCTTAGAAAGCAACTTCTTTTTCTTTTTAACAGCCTCCTCATCTAATTCATCATCATCATCATCATCATCATCATCAGAACCTGAACTCTGAGGATTGTCATACAGAGCATTCAACTTCCTCAGAGTTTCATCAGAAATGATAAGAGGTTTTTCTTGAGGGGGGATAGAAGGTTCAGAGGGTGAGGGTTCAACAGCAGTAGAGACAGAGCTTTCAACTACTTCCTTGTTCTCTTCTTCAATATCTGCCAGAATGAGCTCATCCAGATCAGGCATGGGAGAATCATCCATGATAAAATCTGAGACAGAGTAGATTTCTGGAATAGACACAGGAATTGGAACAGCAGTAGGAGCAGCAAAGGTGTCACAGAGTTGTTTGGCAACTGCTGGACTAGCTGGAGAGGTATACTGGACAATAGCCAAAGATGGCTTAACAACCTCTGCTGAAGGAAGCTTCATATATACAGAATCAAAGGTATGAAGTATCTCAGATAAATTAACTGTGAGATTTATAAGGAAATCACCAGCAGTTGTTATTGTATCTACTGACTCATCAAAGCTAATGTCAGTGTCCATAAAGTGAATAAAATCAATTTTTTCAGAATCAAAATCTATAGTTGTATCTGTAACTGCAACTGCATTATCAAGCACTGTATCAACTGTATCTGTATTATCAAAAACTGTATCTGCAGTATCAACTATATCTGTATCAACTGTATTGTCAAAAACTGTATCAACTGTATTGTCAAAAACTGTATCAACCTCTGCAGCTGCTGCACCAGATTCATCATAGAGCATCTCCCCCTGCCTAGGTTCAGGAGAACCTGGAGCCAGGCCCCTAAATGAAGAGGGGGCAGCAGAAAGGGCTGTGATTTGTGCAGATAAAGAATTAATGGAATTCACCAGAGGTGTAATGGCCTCTGTGATGAGTGATTGAATGAGAGAAGTCAGAAGAGAGATGATGGAGGGAATGGTGGAAGAGTCCAGAAGTGGAGAAAGAATGATGGAGGGGATAGAAGCAGAGGAGGAAGGAAGAATATGTGGAGGGGATAATGGAGGGAGAACAGTTTGTGGTTCAGTGGGTATGGTGTAGGATGGAATAGTGGATAGGTGTGGGGGAAGAGGGGATTGAGGAGGTGAGGGAATATGGGTTTCAGTGGGGGAAACTGGAGGTGTAGGGATATGTGCAAGATCAAGCGGTGGAGATTGATGTTGAGGTGGAGTCAATTGCGGTGCAGGAGGAGTGGAAAGAGATTGGGTAGGTGGAATGGCCTCTTCAGTATCAGGGTGGGGAGTGACCTTGACGGTCCTTGTGCTCTCAGAAGCGTTGATGAAGGAGGAGGAACCCTTGGAGGGTTTGGTGATTGTCCTCTCCCATCTGCCAAACAAGGCGTAGGTGAGGCGCTTGCTGGCATTGATGAATGTGGTCGGGGAGATCAAACATTCACTGGCCTTTTACTGGAGGAAAATCCCCAGGATTCTGCCGTAGCATACTTCCTTCTTGCTTGTTTTCTTATTGATTAGGTCAAAGAAGACCATGCCCCAGTCGACCTGTCGTTTGTTGAGCACTGCGCACATAATCAGGAATTGATCAGTCCAAAAATTTCAGAAAGTACTGCTCGAGACAGGGAAACGACAGTGTTTCCAATATGTCCTGTCAGATCTCCGTCTTCAGAAACAGTTGCAGTGTACACCCATTCTCTTATCTCGGTTGAGTGTAGCTTGATGCTGCGAGTCATGAAATCCTTGAGATACAATTCTTCAAGTAATTCCAGGATATAAAGAAAGATTGGATCTGAATGTTGGAAAGACTCAAAATCCATGGAGAATGTTGCATCAAACTTCATCGCCGCAAGTGCTCCTGGAGGAATCGCCATTGATGACCTGCAAAGAAAATCACAGAGAAAACGGCGATCAAGAGAAAAGGAACTGAAAGCGTGGGACGGAGGTCGAAGAAAACCTAGATATAAGATTTTCGGAATATGAATCGACAAGCTCTGTTCCACGAAAAGAGACAGTTCTTCGAACTGAGGTCGACGAAATAAGTTAGAGGTGAGTAGTTCGTCGAACTCATTTAGAAGAATTGAAAATAATTCATCGAACTCCGTTCGACGAAATGGTTTCTGAAGCAAAGTTCGTCGATCTCCGGTCGACGAAAATTGTTTTCACACAGAGAATTCGCCGATCTCCGTTCGACGAGAATCTCTCAAACTTTCTCTAATTCGTCAAACTCCGTTCGACGAACTCTGTAAAATTCGTCGAATGCAGACAAAAATTAATTTAACTCTTCTCCATTAATCATTCCCAGTTGATTTATAAAGAACAGATGGGTTTTCTCATCTAAAGGTTTGGTGAAAATATCTACTCTCTGTAAATCAGTAGGAATATGAATCAAGTTAATCTTCTTTTTGTCTACATTATCTCTAATGAAATGATGTCTTATTTCAATATGTTTAGTCCTAGAATAATGAACTGGATTCTGAGCTATAGCAATAGCACTTGTATTATCACAAAATAAGGTTGAATTATTTAAGTTGATACCATAATCTAGGAGCTGGTTTTGTATCCATAGCATCTGTGAACAGCAGCTGCCAGAAGCCATATACTCTGCCTCAGCAGTTGATGTAGACACAAATGTCTGCTTTTTGCAAAACCAAGAGACAAGTCTCATACCCAGGAACTGACAAGTTCCAGAGGTACTTTTCCTATCCACTCTACATCCAGCATAGTCAGCATCTGAGTATCCAGTTAACTCAAATTCTGACTCTGCAGGATACCAGAGTCCTAAACTAGGACAACTCTTTATATATCTCAAAATCCATTTTAGAAAAATAAGATGAGATTCTTTAGGATTCACTTGGAATCTAGCACAAAGGCATGTGGCAAACATTATGTCAGGATTGCTAGCTGTTAAGTATAATAGGGATCCAACAATTGCCCTATAATATTTCTGATCTACATGTTTCCCTGCTGCATCAGAATCCACAACAGCAATGGTAGCCATAGGTGTTTTCATTCCTGAAGCATCACCCATACCAAACTTTTTAATAAGCTCTTTAGCATACTTAGATTGGGAGAGGAAGATACCATCAGGGAGCTGCTTCACTTGGAGACCAAGGAAGTAGGAAAGCTCACCCATGCTACTCATCTCAAATTTGGAATGCATGAGGTCAGCAAACCTCTTGCACAATTTGGGATCAGTAGACCCAAAAATAATGTCATCCACATATATTTGTACCAATAAGATTTGGTCCTTATGATGTCTAGTGAAAAGGGTTCTATTAATGTTTCCTCTAGTAAATTTATGCTCTAAGAGAAAGTTAGCTAGGGTCTCATACCAAGCTCTTGGAGCTTGCTTTAAACCATAGAGAGCTTTATACAATTTGTAAACATAAGAGGGTTGAGTTAGAGAGATAAAACCTGGAGGTTGTTTTACACAAACCTCTTCTTGAAGTACACCATTCAGAAAGGCACTCTTAACATCCATCTGGAATACTTTGAACTTTTTGTAGGCTGCATAGGCTAGGAATATTCTAATGGCCTCCAACCTTGCAACAGGGGCAAAGGTTTGGTCATAGTCTATTCCTTCCTCTTGCCTATAGCCTTGAGCAACAAGTCTAGCCTTGTTTCTTACTATGTTCCCTTGTGCATCCAATTTGTTCCTATAGACCCATTTGGTTCCAATAACTGGGTAGTTATGGGGTCTTGGAACCAAATCCCAAACTCTACATCTCTCAAATTGATTTAGTTCCTCTTGCATTGCAAGAATCCAGTGGGGATCTTGCTCAGCTTCATGGATGGTGAGAGGTTCAATTTGAGAGAGAAAACAAGCATGCATCAAGTCTTGATTGAGCTGATGTCTTGTCTGTACACCAACTGAAATGTCTCCAATCACTTGAGATCTGGGGTGATCTCTAAGTGTGACAAGATCAGTTGGTGGAGTTGGTTGAGCAACAGCTTCTGTAAATAATTCCTCTTGAGGAATGGTACTGGCTGTTGATGTAAGTTCAGTTACTTCCTCTTGGACCTCTTCTTCACTATCTTCAGCAGCCTATGGAGTGGGATGAGTTGGAACCTCTTGGGTAAGGTTTAGTCCATCCATAGACTCACACAGTGGTGAAACCTGCAAAAAACTTTTGGTAGAAATGTCTTTCTCCTTATAAGACATGTTAGCTTCATCAAAAGACACATGGACAGATTCTTCCATTTTAAGGGATGATTTGTTGAAAACCCTATAGGCCTTGCTTACTTGGGAATATCCTAGAAAAATCCCTTCTTCAGCCTTAGCCTCAAATTTTCTAATGTATCTTTTGTTATTAGTGTGGATGTAACATATGCAACCAAAAACTTTAAAGTAAGTGATTTTAGGTTTCTTTTCTTTAAGTAATTCATAGGGGGGGGGGGGTCTTATGTTTTAGTTTATGTATAAGACATCTGTTCAGGACATAGTTAGCTGTGTTTACAGCTTCTGCCCAAAAGGATAGAGGCATGTAAGCATCTGCTAACAATGTACCTGCAGCTTCAATGAGTGTCCTATTTTTCCTTTCAGCAACCCCATTTTGTTGGGGAGTTCTAGGAGCTGAGAAGCACTGCCTGATACCTTCCTTCTCACAGAACTCATGCATAAGAAGAGACTCAAACTCTGTGCCATGATCACTTCTGATCAATGCAACATGAGTAGAGAACTCAATCTGTATGGTCCTGAGAAAATCTGTAAGAACTTTGAATGTATCTGACTTAGCTCTCAGAAAGGCTACCCAACTGAATCTGGAGAAATCATCAACAATGACTAAGGTGTAAGACTTCCCTCCTAGGCTTTGTACTGCAATGGGTCCAAAAAGATCCACATGAAGCAGATACAATATCCTAGGTGAATCACTTTTATTAATGGATTTGAAACTAGTTTTAGTTTGCTTGCCTAGTTGACAAGCCCTGTATAGGCTTTCCTTCTTGTAGGGACCAGAAGGTAAACCTCTAACAAGGTTGTCTTTAGATAACCTAGATATGTTCTTAAGGTTTACATGTCCTAGCCTTTTGTGACATAACTCATTTTGGTTACTAGTGATATTGAGTAAACAAATATCAGTTGTGGCAGAAATGAAATCTACTAAATATATGTTTCCTTGTCTAAGTCCAATTAAAGCAGTTTGGTTTTTATCATTTATAATAGAGCAAGAGGTAGAGTTGAAATGTACCTGATAACCTTCATCACATAATTGACTTATGGATATAAGGTTATGTTTAAGTCCTCTTACATATGTCACCTTTTTAAAGGTCACTGCTCCAATGCTTACTCTTCCATATCCTTCTGACTGACCACTCTTTGAGTCTCCAAATATCACCTTTGGTCCTAGCTTGGACTTATAGCTGGAGAGATTTTCTTTGCTGCCACTCATGTGCTTGGAGCAGCCACTGTCCAGGTACCAGGTCTGACTTAAGCTTGGACAACTCTTCACCTGTACGTGCATTAAAAAATAAAGCTCAATTATTCTTGACCCAGGTTACCTTGGGTCCTTGGTTTGGCTGAAAAGTAAAACTAGAAATGACTGATAAGGCAGGTTGAGACTTATACCCTAGAAGGTGATATCTCTTAGGTGGGATTATCCAATCAGCTACTGGATTAAATGTCTTGTTAGCTGCTTTAAAATTTCTATAGGAGAAATGATTTATATTTGGTCGTTCTGGGATCGACGAATTATTGTGAGTTCGTCGACCAGAGTTCGACGAATGGGGATGAGATCGTCGACCTCCACTCAGAGAATGACCATGGTCATTTTCTGCGTCCCACGTTCGTTGACCTCTGCTCGACGAACAATACACAGTTCGTTGATCGCAGTTGGACGAATAATTATTTCTGAAGTTTGCGTTCAGCGTTCGTCGATCGGGGTTCGACGAACTTGCAGGATTTCGTCGATCTGAGTTCGACGAATTCTGCTGAACTTGGTTTTTAACAGCTTTCTTCTGTTTTCTATTTATATTGTCTAGGGGATTTGACTTGTTTTCTGACATGAGTTTTTCAGTTAGTTTCTCTTTACCCTTAGCAGTGATAAACTTTATGGGAGTAGAAAGTATATTCTTCTTTATTATGGGGGGTAAACTTGATGAAGCACCCAAGCCCAGCGTGCCATTTAATCTGGCATTTACTGTGCTTGTGATATCCATCAGCTTGAGGCTTCTCCCATTGAGAGATTGCTCAAGTTGTTTTGCCTCACATAATTCAGATTTTAACTTGATTATCTGTTCATTAGCTAGTATCAATTGATCAGTTAGTTTTCTATTTTCTGTGCTGACAGATTCAAGGTTTTTTAGTCTAGTCCTCAAGGTTTTTGTTTCTTTCTCTGAGTTTATTAGATCCATGCACATAGTTTTAAATTCTACTTTAAATAAGTCAGAATTGAAATCAAAACTAGAAATCACCTGATCAGCCTCTGAGTCTGAGGCACCTTCATCTTCAGAATCCTCTTCTGATCCACAGTTGCTTCTGGAGGCATCTATTGCCATTAGGCACACCTCCTTGGATCTGGCTTCTTCCTCTTCTTCACTGGAGCTGGAGGAGGAGGTTTCCTCTTCTGTGTCACTCCAGGACTCAGCAACAAATCCTCTGTCTTTCCTTTTATATTTGTTGGAGGAGGGTCTGCTGCTTTGTTTTCTTCTGGAATCCTTGTCCCTGCCCTTGTCCTTTTTCTGATTCTCTGGGCATTCTGAAATATAGTGCCCAGGCTTTCTGCATCCAAAACACACAACCTCCTTAGTTGGTGTCATGTCATATTTGGGCTTATCATCTTGCCTGGATGATTTTCTTCTAAAGTCCTTTCTTGCCATTTTGTAGAATCTTTTGGCAAAAAACTCATTAACTCTTCATTTGATGTAGATGTTTCATTGTCTTCAGAAGCTTTGAAGGCCAAGCTGTGCTCCTTCCTAATTGGGGTCGTTGCCTTCTGTTCTGTTGCCTCTCTTGATTTGACAAGCTGCTCATATGACTTCAGCTTGCCTAACAGAGATTCTGTTGAAATATCATTGAGGCTTCTGGCTTCTTTGATTGGCCAGATTCTGGAATCCCATGAACTGGGGAAACACATCAGTATCTTGACATTCACCTCAGTTAAGGTGATGTCCTTGTCAAGAGTCTTGAGTTCACTGATGATTGAACTTAATCTATTGTACATCTCAGCCACAGATTCTGTCTCATCCTTTTTGAAATTCTCATAGAGAGAAATGAGACTGGATCTCCTATCCTTTCTTTCATCAGCTGAGCCTGCTACCATTTGGTTGAGAGAGTCCCAAATGGCCTTGGCTGAGGTGCACTCAGCCACCTTCTGAAATATGTCATCTGACATTGTTTGGGCCAGAATATTCATAGCCTTTGCATCAACCATCTTGGCTTTCTTATAGGCTTCAGTATTGTGTGGAGGTGGTACTGCACTCAGATTAGTTGATGTGCTGGCAAAAGTTGCAGGAGCCGGAGGAACACCTGTTGAAATGACAGAAAAAATATCCTCATCAATGGAGTTCATATATAATCTAATTCTTGCCTTCCAGATGGCAAACTTATTAAGATTGCACACTGGAGGTCTGATGCTTGTATAATCCTTGTTTTGGGCCATGTCTGTGAGAAGGATAAGTCCAATAACAGAATAAAAACAAACAGATCTAACTAAGGGATCTTTGGGTTCAGGTGTTAGCCTGTACAATCAATCAGGTATGGTATGTTAACCAACCTCGCTTTGATACCAATTGAAAGTTCATGAGGTATGCTTGATAACACCTGAAGGTGTTAGTTAGAACAGATATACTCTAGAGGGGGGGGGGGGGGGTGAATAGAGTATGTTGGTGATTTTAAAACTTTTACAACTATTGTTGTATTTTAGGCGTGTGTGCAGAAAAGCAAATACAATAAACCAAGATGCAGCAACTATCTAATCACAGCACATTCACAGAGCAAGGCCAGAAAACAAAAGGAAAAGAAAGCAACCAGACGACACAAGAATTTTATAGTGGTTCCCCAAATCTGGGTAGTCCACTCTTCTACCACCCTGGTAGGAATCCACTGCAGGAAGGGGTTGATCAGGTGTCCTGGCACCAATAGGGTTTTGATCAGGTTCCCAAAAACCAAACCCTCAAGTCTTTTGGAGGGAGACTTGCAACCAGAATAATTTTGAAGGGAATTAAAACCCTGTACAGAGGTGAAGTGAGAGGGTGATGAGGTCTTCTCTTTCTTAAGTCAAATGAGAAGACTTGTGGATTATTGTTTAGCAGCTTTGCTCCCCCTGAGATGTAGAATGAATCAGGAAGAATGCTGGAGCACTGCTTCAGGGTGATAGGTCTTCAAAGACCTAGATTTCCTGGTCCAGAGAAAGTCTCCAGGAACTTCTTGTGACTGATATGAATGTATTATCTTTGAAGTTATCCTGAGTAAAAGCAGATGAAGAAGTCTCTTGATATTGATGTAGTGTTCTTCTTCTTCTTCTTGATCAGTTTCTCTCTAGGCCAAGAATGAATTCCTTTTTCTGTGTTGTCTGAATCACTATTTGTCTTTTTTTGTTTTGTATATCACTGTATTACTGACTCTTTCTGTATATCTCAATGTCTCATAAGAAACATTCGAATTTTTGAATATAGAGCAGTAATGGCAGACGACCTGGAAAGGAAGCAGCAATTAATTATTTCCCCAACTGTTTCCATGGGAAAATGGCATGTAATAATCCAAGATTAACTTCGCATTCTAACGGTAGTATTCTGGGAAGAACTGCCATTAAATGTTCAGGAATCAGCGCCATGAAATGAGACGGGAACGGAAGAAGACCTAGTCTGGAATCGTCGACCGAAGAACATAATTCGTCGAACTGAGTTTTGAGTTCGTCGAGCTGAGCCTGAGTTCGTCGAGCTAAGCTGAGTTCGTCGAGCTAAGCTGAGTTCGTCGAGCTGAGCTGAGTTCGTCGAGCTGACAGTCTTCATTCGTTGAACAAACAATCTTCAATATCAGACAATCTTTATTCGTTGAGCAGAGAACTTAATTTGTCGAGCTGAGAACTGAAGTCGTCGACCTGAGAATCTGAGAACTTGAGGTCCAAGTTCGTCGAGCTCAGAAAGTAATTCGTCGACCAAAGCTTGAAGTTGGACTTAGAGAAATTCTGAAGTAGTCCTGATAATGCTTGAAGTAGAATCCCGGTGTTCGTCGAATAAAGAACATAGTTCGTCGAGCTCAGCACTACGAATTGTCTTACGATCGTCGAGCGCAGAACTCCCTTTGTCGAGCTGAGTTCGACGAACGTCGAACTCATTTCACTTAGTCTGAAAAACTGATAGATCTGGAGTTCCTGATGGTCTAGAGGAAGGCTAGTCCATCTGAAGTTGAGATAGAGGACTGTCCTAGACTCTAAGACATAAACTTGACCCAGACTATACATGATGGGTCACATCCTAAGTCAGTGGACCTAGCCCAAATCAACTAGGGATCCAACACTCTGAGTCCAGAATTCGTTGAGTAGAGTATAGCATTCGTCGATCTGAGAGGCTGGCTTCGTCGACCTGAGAAGCTGAGAACTTGAGATCCAAGTTCATCGAGCTTAGAATCCAATTTGTCGACCAAAGCTTGAAGCTGGACTTAGAAAAATTCTGAAGTTGTCCTAACTTTGGCTTCATGTAGAACCTGAGTCTTCGTCGAACAGAGAACCAAGATCGTCGAGCTCAGCACTAAGAATTGTCTCACGATCGTCGAGCGCAGAACTCCTTTCGTCGAGGTGAGTTCGACGAACGTCGAACTCATTTGACTTAGTCTTGAAATCCTTTAAGTCTGAAGTCTCTGATGGTCTTGTTGAAAGCTGGTCCTTCTGAAGTTGAACCTAAGGACTTAGCCTAGCCTCTAGGACACAACTTGACCCTGGCCATACAAGATGAGTCACATCCTAAGTCAGTGAACCTAGCCCAAATCAACTAGCGATCCAACAACGCCCGTGACGGCCAGGTCACGCCCGTGACATAGGGCGTGTACCTCACTCGAGTCATATTCACGACCTACTCGAAAAAACTACTTGAGTAGTTAGGTATGACATGCCCGTATCACATGACCGACATGCCCGTGACACGGGGCGTGTCACCCACTCGAGAGGACTTACTCGAGAGAAAAACAAATACTCGAGTACCCGGATTGGCCACGCCCGTGTCACAGGGATGACACGCCCGTGTCGCCCCCCTCTTACTTGAGTACTTTTCCACCTACTCGAGAGAAAAGTGTCGACCTCTCAACATAGCGGGACACACCCTATGACATGCCCGTGTCACAGGCCGTGTACCCCAATCGTCGAACACAGTTCGTTGACCAGAACTGTGGTGTCGACCAAAGGAGGACACGCCCTAGGTCACGCCCCCTGACACGCACGTGTCACGGGCGTGTACCTCCCAAAAATTCGTCGAACGGATTTCGTCGACCATGCACCCATCTGCTCAACCCGAGCAGGACACGCCCTGGGACACGCCGGTGTCCCGGGCCGTGTCACCCATGCGTGAACCCAAATTGACTTTGGGGTGTTACAACCTGCATATATTGTGGTTAGCGGTTGGATTCTTTTTAGGCTAGCTCATTTGGGTTAGGTGCATAGCCTTTCTTTTTATCATTGTTTACCTCACCGTAACCCAATCCCCGTGATTATCCTAAATACCTACGGATTTGCGCTTGAGTCTAACTAGTGTCGTGGAGATAGTGTGAACGGGCAAGCGTATGGTCCCCGACATTGGTCGATTTCTTTGGAGGTTATCCTGACCCCCGATCTTTGGCAAAGCTCACCTTAGTGGCCTGCCTACTTTCTTCCTCTGCGTGATCGGTTGATTCACCGGGATTCTATTTTTGAGTAATAATAAAATTTTGATACGCATTGTGAAAAATATAAACTATTCTGCATACTTAGAAATTTTCTCTATTGTATTTTTATGAACGCGAGCATGCGACTTCGCATGGTACTTTGTTTTTCAATTTCTTTGATAGCTAGTAATTTTCCATATCTGCTTAGATTTTGTTTGCTGGGACGCGCAAATAGTTAAGTCTGGGGGTGTGATGAGTCCGATTTATATAGGGTTTTTTAGACTCATCTGGGCTAGTTTTCACGCGTTTGCACTTCACTTTTAGTTTTATATCGTTCATATTTCTTCTTATCTATATTTCCATAGGAAGTGCACACTTTGGCCCGTGGTTGTGTATTTTTGTACTTTTATTGTTTGTACTCCGTATTGTGCTCGTATGGAATGTCTGCACATATCAGTGTTGGGTTTAGGGGTCGTGTGCGTGTTCCGGGGACATTTGGAAGCAGGAATACTGCGCACGATCATCAGATATAGTGCGTATGACCACTGGTTGTGCGCCGATGATCGTGCACAATGTACCCTGATTTCCAGAATCTGCCTGGGGTAATCGCACGACCACTGGATATAGTGCGCACGACCACCAGTCGTGCGCCACTAATCGTGTGCATTGATTCCTCTTTTCCTGGAGTTTCATCTGGGGTAATCGCACGACCATTGGACATAGTGCGCACGACCACCGGTCGTGTGCCATTGCTCGTGTGTAGTACCCCAGTTCTTCTTCCTAATCTGCCATGCCAGTGCACACGATCACTGGACATAGTGCGCACGACCACTGGTCGTGCACCCTTGATTGTGTGCATTGTTCAATTCTGCTTTCTATAAATATACAGGTGCCGCCCCAATTCCGAAAAGCTCATTTTTTTCTCCGCCGTTTTCATCTCCGAGGAGGGATTCCGCCATCCTCCTTCAATCTCCACCCTAGGGAGATGCTCTGGGCGTGCTTTCAACGCCAAATCTAAGCCAGAGCTCCCACTCGGCCTCCTCCTTCATCCTTAAGCTTCAAGAAGAGCTAGACCTAGCTATCTCCACCAAGCTAGGAGAAGTTGTGTCATCCTCCACCGGATCTTGACACGAAGAAGACGGGCCATTGGAAGGTGGTGACAACCCTTCTCTACCCCGGACGCAGTTGAGGACCGAGCTTGGACGCGAATTGACAACCCGACGATTTCAATCGTGAATCCTCAGTAAGACTTCGGATCCGGTCGATTTCACACACTTTTATTCTCTTGTTGTTGACGGTGTAGTTGAACTTTTTATTTTTGATGAAGTTATGCTTAGTGTAATATACATTTATGTGTAATCATGTCTATTTGATTGGATGTTTTCGTTATTTACATAAGGTGTGCCTATTTATCCATCCACCATCCATCCGTTCTTGCTGTTCTAGCAATTTCTAGAGGCGTGCGTAGTGAAGAGGTGCTCACGACCCTTATTCTGCCGTTCTCACCACTTCATCTGCATGCCTACTCGCCCATCCGCCTAGTTATTCGGTGCATAGAGGCCCGACTAGTCTTCCATCCTGCCTGGCGAAGCATCGCATAGCGGCGTTGCATAGGAGTAGTTGATAGTGTTTTATTTTCTTTGTTCGCAACAATCAAAACCCCCATCGTTACCGCCGACCTTGAGGACTTCAATCTCAAGTCCTCCTTGACATTAACTCCACCTTACTATGTTCCTTGAGAAATCGATACTTGGGAAAACTCTCCCATTTTATATTACTTGTTCGATCGGTTCACTGCCGTGATCTTTAGCATCAGGAGCCAAAGCTTAGTGGCCGGAAATGGTGAGGAGGCAAAGCACAGGTATTCAAGCCGCAAACCAGGTCCTCCTCTACTCCTTCTTCATGGGTAAGATCATAGGAATCTTTAGAGCAAAAAATCCGGCTCAATTGAGCATGATCTGGTGGAATTTTTCCACCGGTTTTCTGTGAAAATTAATGTGTCGGGTTCGCCAAAATCTGCCGTCTCTGGAGGCCAAATCATCGTCGGTCGATAGCCCTTACCATAACAGAGGTGGTGGTGGCGGTGGTTGGCCGGGGATGTGGCTGAAGGGCAGACAATTAGGCTTGGAGTTTGCTCCAGGTCAGGTAGATCATGTCCGTTGGCTGGAGTAAGAAGAAAGCCATGAGTCACCCGATCTTGCTTTAATATGTGTGCAGATCTATATATAATAAAATTGAATTATGTATATTTTGTCACATAATTTCACCTCTTTTGGAATTTAAAATAAGAATACTTAGGTGACTTTTCAGAAAAAGTGGCCAATATTAAACATGTAGTTGTATGACCCTAGATAATTTTAAAATTGATTTGAACCAATTTAGAGTTCAGGTCAGACCACAATACTGATTTTGGTGATGTCTATACTTAGGGTTGATCAGATATTGTTTGGTGTACCCCCATCAATCCTTAATTCCAAATGAATTGAAATTTGGAGCGTGAGTCATTCATAACTAGATCTTTAACATATCCGAAAATGGTAAGTTTTGAAAAAACTTTATCTGAAGTTTTTGAAATAATTCCATTTTTCATTTAATGTTTATTTAAAGGGTCTAATTACCTCCAAATCTTCCAAAATTTTGGTGAGTGGTGCTTGAGGTCAACATTGGACTCTGTAAAAAATTTCATCCCATTTGGATATGATTTGTTTTGGAATTTGGTAAACCCTAGCCTTGGCCTAGCAGGGTTATTTACGCCAAAGTGTCTGTTGTGTGTATTAAGGACCAAATCACCTCAATAAAGATTGCAACTTGTGATAATTATATATCATGACAATAGACACCTTCACATGGAGTTTGGGGTGGATTAGGGTAGATTTGCACAAGGACCATAGTTCAAACCCTTAGGTTGAACTTTGGGGGTTGTGAAGGATATGGGGTGATATACCCTTGTACGGACTTGGTGTATAGTCCATTTGATTTTATTGTGGTGAAATGCCTTTGGAAGGAATTTGGTGGTATTTGGACACTTGCACCCCACTTTAATCACTTGGAAATTATTTAGGTCTATAAACCTTATGGAATAATTAAGGGGTCCTATGATTTTGGATCTTCATGAGATTTTGGTAGGCATAAATTTTATAGTGATATTAACCTCTGAAATTTATTATAGGATGTTTAGATAATAGTAGTTCATACTTATAGATATAACCTTCACCTTGCCCTTTTTGATGATATTGAAGTAACTATGGTTTAATTGAATTAGAATGATATGAAACTCTGGAAAAGTTAATCAAATACTATTTACATACACTGATAAATTATTTGGAATAATTAGGCATTTTATCTTAGTACTTCATGTGTAAAGTGAACTAGTGCACCTTATTTTGATAAATAGATAATAAATACTATATCTTGTTGGAAAATTATGTTACTTGGCCAGAGAACTTATTATGGCATAATAGAGCTTAAAAAATTATTACATGTTATTTGGATGAGTTTACAAGAATGTTTCTTCACAAAGTGCACTATCATGGATTTATTTGAGGTATTTTTCTACATCGCTCACTTACATTGGAATTGCATGAAACTTAGTTACTATGTTTAATGATCATAATAAATCTCTGGTAGTTTTATATAATTTTTGGACTATGAATTGTGGTACTCCCTTCATTACCTCTAATTATTTCAATTACCTAGAATTAAATATTTAGTGGTTAATACATCAATGAAAATCTGTGAAATTTTATATTCACTGATATTGCACTATCATATACTGTTCCTAATTTTTGGGTTATCATAACTTATGGAAATCTAGTAGTTCATGTTCAAAATTATCCATGGACTAACATTTGGGAAAATTTAATAAATGCCAAATTAATTAGGAAAATTACAAGTTTCTCGATTTAGGATAAATGTCTCTTTATAGATCCTCAATAATTATCTTAGGGCTCTTGGTTTAAAATTTGGAGTACCTCCGGTCATGTATATCATATAGCTTATATTGGTCTGCATATAGTAAAACTGTGTAAATTGTGATAACATGTGAAATGGATATAGGGAGTTAGGGTTAATAGTTCACTGATTTTGGTGAATTGAAAATGAGTTCATCATTAGGAGTCATGATGCGAGAAGTTGATGGTGGTTAAAACTCCAAAAATTATTTCGAGCATGCGACGCCCCGGGCGGTTTTATTTAGAAAAATGGATTTGGTTTTATTTAGGAAGACGGGGCGCGCGAATTTATTATTTGGATATAAAACGGATGAGATCGAGTTTTAATGAGAGGAGGCAAGTGCACTTATCGCGTTTAGTACAGGCTATTTCGCTGTGAAATATCGAGGTCGTATTGTTCTCGAGGTCGGGTTGATTATTTCTACTCTTCCCTGAAGGGGACTATTATTTTACCGATATTTTATCTTGTTAGGATATTTTATATATATATAAAAAGTTGAAAATAAAAGCATTAAAAGATGGAGCCGATGAAGAGCTTAGCGCAACCGCATCGAATAAAATTTGAACTAAAATAAACTTTTAATAAAAAGGGATCCTAAGTTTCAAATTAATTAAGGCGGAGACATGGCAGTGGAGGTTCCACTAAAATGAGCTCACCTATCTGGTAGAGTTTGCGCGCCTCCTCTCTCGAGGGTTAGTGCGGAACTCCCTTTACCTAGGGGTGATTTGTCCAAACACACGGCCTCTCGGCTAACTTGCGTATGGACTACGGAAATAGAGCACCCACATCGATTATGTGGTTCTACGCTTCGTAAACCCGAGGCAAACCTTAAGTAATTTATTTAATTATTTAAAGCTATTTTATCTGTCCCAATACTCTTCGATACTGAGGGCTAAGAGCGGTTAGCCACTCATCGTAATGGGGACGGCTTGCGATGGAAGCAATAAAATTATAGCAGAAAAGGAAAGCTTAAAATGAAAGCAGTAAATAAAGCAGTAACGAAAGCAGTAAATTGCGAGCCCTACTCAAACGAGTAGGGGGAAAATGAAAGCTGAAAATGACAAGTCCCACTTAAATGAGTGGGCGGGAAATGACAAGTCCTACTCAAATGAGTAGGCGGGAAATGAAAGCGAGTCCTACTCAAATGAGTAGGAGAAAATAAATACACCCACGCATGTTCTCTACGGAAATGAAATACTCACACACACACACTACTGAAATTAAAACTCACGCACTCAACAGAAATAAAATCTAACTCCTACACTCACGCACTCTACAGGAATGAAAACGCACGCACTCGACATAAAATGAAATCACACTCACACACTCTACTGGAAATAAAAACTCACCCACGCACTCGACAGAAAGTAATGAAAGCTATAAAATCTATCTCATACACGCACGCACACAAGCAAAAAAATGCGAAAAACTAAGTTACTGAAATATTAAAACAAATACATATCTACCGCTAGAATTCGATATAAATGCATAAAAGACAAAATAAAAATTAAAGGAGCAAAACGTTTTACAAATAAAAAATAAAATAAAAGTGCTTGAAAAATTAAAATGAATACATTTCTACCGCTACAATGCGGTAGAAATGCTTAAAAAGAAGATAGAAAAAATAAACGAGCAAAAGTTTAAAATGAAAATGAAAGTGCTTGAAAAATTAAAACAACTATATATTCATTCCTATAACTCCGTAAAAGTGCGTAAAAAGTGGAAATAAAGTAAAAATAATGATAAGTTTTACATCCTAAACAAGGAAATCTAAGTTAGAGAAAATGAAAATCACGTTGAAAACATTTTTACAGATTTATAGGAATGCAAAAAAAGCTATAAAAATCCTTATCTAAACAAATCTAAGTAAAAGTAACGAAAACATAAAACTATAAGATAAAAACAAAAGAAAAAAAATAAGATTGCATAAGAGAGGTGTTTAGATGGAATCCAAAACCATATAAAGGGAGAAAACAACACATTTTATTAAGTAAAAACCAGTTACCTGGAAAGATAAAAACAAAAACTAAGGAGAAGGGGAGAAAATCCATTACATAACTTTGGAAAGACATCAAAACAGCAGCCCGTATACAAAATGGTCCAAAAAAAGGAACAGGAATTGAAACAGAAGGCTGTAATTTATAGGCAAAATATCAAAGTACACGCCCTCCTACACGGGCGTGTAGGGGGCGTGTCAACACTATTCATGAGGTGACCATCGACTTGATGGCAAATTTGACTTTGCTGCTGTACACGAGGATGTCATGCCCTCGGTCACGGGCGTGGTGGTTGGCGTGTCGGGGAGGTTGATCCAGGACGGTTGTGTCGAAAAGTCGCCGCGCTGTCTTGTTGGTCCAGGTGGAGGATTACGCGCCCGTGTGGCATCTTAACACGGGCGTGTCGAGTCAGTCGACGATCTTCGAGCGCGATTTCGTCGAGTTGGAATAACACGGGTCTCGGTCACGGCCGTGTCACATTTGACACCAGCTTGTCCGGTGGCGTGTTCATCAATTTCTTAAAAAAAATAGCTGAGTTCACGGGAATTGAATGTACACGCCCAGGTCACGATCGTGACCCAAAGTAAACGGGCGTGTACTTGCAATTTTTGGCAATTTTCCTAAAAATTTCAGGAAACTAAAATAAAGTTAAGTTAGAAATATTTACAAAAAAAGAAGCAATTTATTAAAGAAAAATAAACAAAAATAACAAAAAGAAACTAAAACGACTTATTTATCGTACATAAAAATACATATATTTACAACTCATCAAATCCCTCATACTTAAGCTTTTGCTATTTCAGAGCAAAAGTTGGTGATGAACTTATAAGGAATTAAAGAAATCCTAAGTTTAGCTACCTCTTGAATTATTCGAAAGAAAGATCAAAATGAATATCTGGGGTATAAGAGTTAAGTGGTAAATTATGATAAAAATTTAAATAAAGGAAGAGTTTCAGCCGAAAACTTCTCGATATAATCAAATAGATAGCAAAAAATTTTATTTGTTAGGTTAACAAAAATAGATTGGATTTATGAAACTGTAGCTTATAAGAAATATAGGAAATAATGTAATGTACAAATTATGCTCTCAAAAAGATTTTTAAATTAAATCTAGAATTATTTGAGATTGGCGGAGTGGGATGTCGTGGTATATGAAGAAGATTTTGGTTTAGAGATGAGGGTATATTTTTTCGCTCGAACCCCTAATAAATTTTTTTGGTTCGAATATGGATGTTAGTAAAACGAAATCTTATTTTCCATAACATATAATTTTTTTTAACAACTTTATAATAATCCAATGTATATGAATAGGAGCAATGAATTTTATCCTCTAACTCCGTAACATAAAATCTTTTCAAATATTAGATGCCTATGTTTACGGAATGAAATCTTATTTCCATTGACATAGGGTCTTTTAAGGATCAAAATCATGCCCACTATGACATGAAAAAAAAGGTGATAGGTTTTTTAGAAAAAAAAAACTAGGTTTAATAAAAAAATTTTGAGAGCAACCTTTATAAATTAAACGTTCCTATATTTCAAAAAAAAGCTTTGAGTAAACATAATTTGAAATTTAAGAGTGTTATTTTATAACAAAATAAATGTGCAACTATTTAGATAAGTTAGAAGTAATGCTGAAAGCAGGTACCTTATCTAAATAAAAAAATGCATATGAAATTGCTTAAAATTTAACCTCAGATATCTAAATCTATCAATTTCCGATTAATAAACGAATAGTAAACTAAGAATTAATAAAATTCGCTTATAAATTAACTCACAAAAAAATTTTTGTAGAGCGAAAAAGAGGTTAAGAATGAGATATTCGATTTATTCGTTACATAATAAACAATTTTTTGGGATTTTGGGGGTTTTTATCATTTTTGTATTTTTGATTATTATCTTTTTTTTTTGAATTTTTAAAGTTATTCTTTTTTTAGGATTTTTTGTTTTTCTAAATTTTTTCTTTTTGAGTTTTACTTTTTTAAGTTATTTACAAGAAAGATATGAGAAAGAAGTGTTATTTACGAAAAAGAGGGGGGAAAGAGAACGATTTTTTACAAAGAAGAAGAGATGGGGGAAAGAGAAAGATTGTTCTACAAAAATATTGACAAAGTAAAATAATGAAAAATTTGTGAATTTTTTGTTTATAAGTTTTTTTTGTTTTTGTTTTTTTTGGTTTTATGAATTTTTTTTGTATTTTTGTATTTTTGATGAGTTTTGTATTTTTTTTATTATTACAGAATATAAAAATGCAGAAATAGAAAAATAAGAAAAAACCCCCATACTTAAACCCAACATTATCCCCAATGTTGCAATCTAAGTATGCAGAATGATAATAGACAAAATAAAATATGGACAAAAATAAAATGGGAGGGTAGAAGCTTCCCTAAGACGAGGTTGTGGAGGCCTGGGTTGAAATCCTGCATTATTTAGAAAAAAAAGAAAGCAGCAAAAATAGAACAGAAACGTGAAAAAGATAAATTCAGCCAAAAGTATGCGGGTGGTAGGGGGCACGTGTGTGGGTGACTCGAAGCTAACGTCTTAGCTTATGAGCGTGTACAGAAATTCGATCCCCTAGTGCCAACAAAAGTGTAAATACGCTGAAGTGAAACAAAAGATGTTAAAATAAAATAAGTTAAACAAAATATATACATTTTTAATAACAAATTATTATATTTTCTTGGTGTTTTTAAGTAGGTTTTTTGTATTGTTTAAGTTGGTTTTTAGGTATGTTTTGTTTTTTTTTATTTAATTTATTTTACTTGTATTTAATTTTTTTATTTTTATTTTTGTTTTAGTTTATGTTGTTTTGTAGTTTTTTTGAGGTTTTTTAGTGTATAGATAGTTTTGGTATTAAGTTTTAAGGTTTTTGTTTTTGTGTTTGTTTTTTGTGTTTTCATAAAAAAGAGAATTACATTTGTTAGATTTTATAGTTTTTTAAGTTTTTGGTGTTATAGATTCTTTGGGTTTTGGGTTTTTTTGATTTTTTTGGTGGGTTTTTAGTTGTTTTTTAAGTTTTTTTAGATTTTTTTTGCTTTTAGCTTTTTAGATTTTTTTAGAGTTTTTTAGTTTTTAGATTTTTTTGTGGTTTTATAGTTTTTTTCAATTTTGTAGTTTTATAGTTTTTTGGAAACAACGCTATTTCATTTTTTGTGTTTAGTAGAGATAAGACAAATATAAAAATTTTTTCTAAGTTTTTTTTGTTTTTTTAAAGTAGTTTTATTATTATTATTATTATTTTTGTTGGCCATTTTTTAAGTTTTGTTATTTATGTATAAAAATAGGTAAAATTAATAGATCTCCAGAGTTCGAAATAACGACACGACTAGTCCCCGACAACGCGCCAAAAACTTGATGGTGGTTAAAACTCCAAAAATTATTTCGAGCACGCGCGCCCCGGGCGGTTTTATTTAGAAAAACGGATTTGGTTTTATTTAGGAAGACAGGGCGCGCGGATTTATTATTTGGATATAAAATAGATGAGATCGAGTTTTAACGAGAGGAGGCAAGTGCACCTATCACGTGTAGTACAGGATATTCCAGTGTGGAATATCGAGATCGTATTGTTCTCGGGGCCGGGTTGATTACTTCTACTCTTCCCTTGAGGGGACTATTATTTTACCGATATTTTATCATGTTAGGATATTTTTTGTATATATAAAAAGCAGGAAAATAAAAACATTAAAAGATGGAGCCGATGAAGTGCTTAGCACAACCGCATCGAATAAAATTTGAACTAGAATAAACTTTTAATAAAAAGGGATTCTAAGTTTCAAATTAATTAAGGTGGAGATTTGGCTGTGGAGGTTCCACTAAAATGAGCTCACCTATCTCTAGGACTATCGCTCACCTGAACATTAACACTATTCGATCGGGCTCTCGTCCGACGAAGGATTCCTCTTAATGCCCGCATTACGCTAAGAACACCGTTATTTGGTGGGGAACCCAATCCAGTAGAGTTTTCGCGCCTCCTCTCTCGAGGGTTAGTGTGGAACTCCCTTTACACAGGGGTGATTTGTCCATACACATGACCTCTCGGCTAGCTAGCGTATGGACTACGAAAATAGAGCCCACACATCAATTATGTTGTTCTACGCTTCGTAAACCCGAGACAAACCTTAAGTAATTTAATTAATTAAAAAAACAGGACGTTTAATTATTTAAAGCTATTTTATCTGTCCCAATGCTCTTTGATACTGAGGGCTAAGAGTGGTTAGCCACTCATCGGAATGGGGACGGCTTGCGATGAAAGCGAAAAAATTAAAGCAGAAAAGGAAAGCTGAAAATGAAAGCAGAAAATAAAGCAGTAAAGAAAGCAGTAAATTGCGAGCCCTACTCAAACGAGTAGGGGGGAAATGAAAGATGAGAATGACAAGTCCCACTCAAACGAGTAGGCGAGAAATGACAAGTCCTACTCAAATGAGTAGCCGGGAAATGAAAGCGAGTTATACTCGGATGAGTAGGAAAAAATAAATACACCCATGCACGCACTCTACGGAAATGAAATACTCACACACACACTCTACTGAAATTAAAACTCACGCACTCAACAGAAATAAAATCTAACTCCTACACTCACGCACTCTACAGGAATGAAAATGCACGCACTCGACATAAAATGAAACCACAGTCACACACTCTAATGGAAATAAAAACTCACCTACGCACTTGACAGAAAGTAATGAAAGCTATAAAATCTATCTCATACACGCACGCACACAAGCTAAAAAATGCGAAAAACTAAGTCACTAAAAAATTAAAACAACTAAATTTCTACCACTATAATGCGGTAGAAATGCATAAAAAGACAAAATAAAAATAAAAGGAGCAAAATGTTTTGCAAATAAAAAGCAAAATGAAAGTTCTTGAAAAATTAAAACGAATACATTTTTACCGCTGGAATGCGGTAGAAACGTTTAAAAAGAAGACAGAAAAAATAAATGAGCAAAAGTTTAAAATGAAAATGAAAGTGCTCAAAAAATTAAAACAACTATATATTCATTCTTATAACTCCGTAGAAGTGCGTAAAAAGTGGAAATAAAGTAAAAATAACGAAAAGTTTTACATCCTAAACTAGAAAATCAAGTTAGAGAAAATGAAAGTCACCTTGAAAATGCTTTTACAGATTTATAGGAATGCATAAAAAGCTATAAAAATCCTAAATCTAAATAAATCTAAGTAAAAGTAATGGAAACATAAAACTATAAGATAAAAACAAAAGAAAAAAAAATAAGATTGAATAAGAGAGGTGTTTAGATGGATTCCAAAACCATATAAAGGGAGAAAAGAACACATTTTATTAAGTAAAAACGAGTTACATGTAAAGATAAAAACAAAAACTAAGGAGAGTGGGAGAAAATCTGTTACATTGCTTTGGAAAGACATCTAAACAGCAGCCCATATACAAAATGGTCCAAAAAAAGGAACAGGAATTGAAACAAAAGGCTGCAATTTATAGGCAAAATTTCAAAGTACACGCCCTCCTACACAGGCGTGTAGGGGGAGGGCGTGTCAACACTATTCATGAGGTGACCATCGACTTGACGGCAAATTTGACTTTGTGGTTATACAAGAGGATGTCACGCCCTCAATCATGGGCGTGGCTTTGGGCGTCTCAGGGAGGTTGATCCGGGATGGTTGTGTCAAAAAGTCACCGCGCTGTCTTGTCGGGCCAGGTGGAGGAGTACACACCCATGTGGCATCTTAACACGGGTGTGTCGAGTCGATCGATGATCTTCGAGCGCTATTTCGTCGAGCTGGAATGACACGGGTCTCAGTCACGGCCGTGTCACATTTGACACGGGCGTGTCTGGTGGCGTGTTCATCAATTTCTTCAAAGAAATAGCTGAGTTCACGGGAATTGAATGTACACACCCGGGTCACGGGCGTGACCCAAAGTACACGGGCGTGTACTTGCAATTTTTGGCAATTTTCCTGAAAATTTCAGGAAACTAAACTAAAGGTAAGTTAGAAATATTTACAAAAAAAAGAAATAATTTATAAAAGGAAAATAAACAAAAATAACAAAAAAAAACTAAAACAACTTATTTATTGAACATAAAAATACGTATATTTACAACTCATCAAAAGTATTCGGGTCGACTAGTGTTAAGTGGTGCTCCAGATCGACGAAACATAGTCCTTCCTGTGGAGTGAGAGAGAGAGTCAAAATAAACTATGATTAGATTTAGTATAAGATTAAATGGGCTTGGCTATGTGTAGATACCAATAATAATAAGTACCTTACAAAAGGGACCATTGGGCTTCAGCCCATCGTAGTTCTTAGTGCCCTTGAAAGCCCTTCATAGGGAATTCCTTAGGCAGTCCAAGGATAACGTAAGCCGTAAGACTAAATGGATTACAGGACTACCTAGAAATACTATATGATTACATGTACACTCACACTCCCCGGTGTTATGGTAGTTAGTTTGAGTATCACGAGCGGTAGGCTTGGTGGTTTTGTTAATGGGAAGCTTAGCATGGCGAGCCGATGGCTCGGTAGATATTTGTGACAGACAGGAAAGTCCGGGGAGCTTTGCCTCGGTGGGAAAATACATTAATGTTGCATGTGCATAAAATATAAGGAGGTGGGTCTTTGGTACTAGAGAGTCGTCGCACTAACACCAATAAATTGACTCGGTAAGTGTGGTTTAGCACTTAGAAAAATAAAGTCTGGTGCGCCAGCAGACAAGAGTATGCAGGAGCTCCGCTTAGTGCACCAGCATTGAGGCATATCATAGGTATGATTGGTAGTGCTGATACCGGTTTAGAGGTGTGCGAGGCCCAACCCACCACTTTCATTTGCCACTACGGAGGTATCCTGGGAGGTTAGGCTCTAGAAAGGGGGAACTATAGGTATGAGTGCACAAAGTCGGGTGTGTGTGTTGCACTTGCATGTTCTTATCATAGCATACTTGCATGACATAACATAATCATTGCATATAACCTTTGACACCTATTATATAAATTTTTATGGGACTCTTTATGCAATAGTCCCTACAAAACGAACCCTTGGTCTATAGGTTTGCATGAGCATTCTTATAGGTCATGGTTACTTACTTAGTTTACCTTCTTATACTTTTACTTGCTCACCTTGTTCATGTGTATTCTCATATTGCTCACATAATATTTGCTTACTTGTACTTGCTGTGATTTTATGCTCATGATAGACTAGTTCTGCCGTCACCTCCTTATTTTTGTTACTCTCCACTTTAAAAACCTTCCCTTTCCTTCTCCCCGCTCGGTGCCTAGAAGCCATTGGGGGAGGGGTGGGGATGATAGGACTTAGTCTTTTTGACTAATGATCGTTGTCCAAATCATTTTAGGGGATCGTGGAGTCGAACCTAGATATGTAGCCCCATAGGTCGGTGTGCTTGGAGATGGGACAGTCTAGCACGTGAGTTCAGGCAGCAGGGACAGTGAGTCCCGATCATTAGTAGTTTCTATAGATTTTCATCCGCGTTGTGTGACTTATAGTGAGGTTCATGATGTATCGGGCAGGAGACCTCATATTAGTACTTTGATTTATCGTTAATGTGGACACTCCCTTCGTGGGGATTTATTTTTTATTCATGTGATTTCTAGTGGACATGTATTTGAGTTTTACTTTAGTCTTTGTACTTGTTCTTCTCTTCTGTGATGGGTATGGCCGGCAGGATCAGCGTTTTGTAGTGACGACCTTCCCAGGTGTGTTGGTGTCACCAAAAAGCGGCGGTTCTGGGCATAAGACCTCGTTGGTTTTGTAAAAAAAATGTTGTCTTACATCACACATGGGACAGGGTTGCATGCTATTAAAGGAGGCAAAGTGATAGAGTATGGGTCCAGGTAGTTAAAGGCTCATGAGTGGAATTACCCTACACATGATCTAGAATTTGCAACTGTGATTTATGCCTTAAAGTTATGGAGGCATCTTTTAAATGTCGCTTTGTGCAAAATTTACACGGATCATAAGAGTTTGAAGTACGTGTTCACTCAAAAATAATTGAATTTGCACTAGTGGAGGTGGTTGGAGTATGTTGCAGACTATGATGTTGAGATTCAGTACCATCCGGGCAATGTTAACGTGGTAGCTGATGTCCTGAGTAGGAAGTCAGCAAAGATTTTTAATCTTTCTGTGGATTCGTTTGTGGAAGAATTCCTTCTGATTGATATATCGTGTGATGGAGCCGACTTCCCACGACATGTGGCCAAGGAGCGTCCTCCCTCTAACGATGATGGTGACCCGGTAGATTTGAATGGAGACGTTGGCCCACAACACTTTGATGACGGCGACAGCATGCTTACGGACGACCCTTGGAAGCATCGCCACAATAGCCGTCCAGAGCGCAAGCCCAATTATTGGCATCGCCACAATAGCCGTCAGGAGCGCAAGCCCAATTATTATTTATTAATAATATATATTAATAAATTATAATTGAGTAATAATATATTTTATTAGTTGTTTTATTTCAAAATTATCATCTTTTATTTCATGTTTAATTTCATGTATTTTTTGTAACATGGTTATGTTATAAAACCATGGTGTATGGTTGTGTTTTATTTCATTTTCATGTTGGGCTGCATGTAGCCCTTTTCCCTTGATTGTAAAGCTTATATAAAGGCATGTACTCCTTTGTTTTTCCCTAGTGAATGAATGAAAAGAAAACCAATTTCAAGATTGAAATCCTCCTCCTTCTCTAAGGCAAGTTTCCCCCCCCCCCCCTCTATTCCTCTACGTCTTTGGCCGCCGGCCACCCTCCTCCTCCCCTCTATCTCGGCCTCCCTTCTCCTCCCCTTCTCCTTTCATCCCTTCCCTACATCCTTGCTACATGAGTCCTACCTTCATATTCCTCCTTCACACAACCGGACATCTCTCTCCCCCAACCAACCCCAGCCACCTCCTAGCAATCCTAGCCGAGCCACCTCCACCACCACCAAAACCGAGCCCCACCATCTCCTCTTTCCCTGCACACCAAATCTCTTTCCAAATCCAAAGTATTCTCTATAATATTCCCCCTTTTTTACCATATTCAAAATATATCCCAGTCTATAAATTCTCTACCTACCATATTTGAATTATATCATTCCATAACCATTTCCGATATCCTGCCACATTTTCTCTCTCCTGCCTTATTGGGAAATATTATTTCCATATTCAGAAGATTTCGCCAGGACTTTCCAAATATAGCGTGATACGAAGAAGGCGACGAATGTCTCTCCCTCCGACGTATCTCTGGCGGAGCCGTTGAAGAACGATTCTAGTAGAGTGAACCAGATTCATCAAATCCGGTTGGGTAACAAACATTTCCACCTTTATGTGTTTCTCTTCTTTAGATAGATCTTGTGGCATTGGCAAATTGCGTGGCTTGTGTAACGCTTGAATTTTCGTGGCTAATTTCTTTTAGTTATTGTCGTGTTTATTTCTTTCATTCAAGTTCGTGAGGCGTGGCTTCCCTCGATTGTATTTTGTTGGGAGAGAACCACCCTTGCCCAAATCTTTTGTTTTTCGATGGCTTCTCTTTTGGTATAACACGCTCGATCGAACCGTGTGGGTTCTTTTCGATTGAGAGGACCTCGACATATCTCCTTGGTATTATCTTAAGGGGCATCGCGAACCTTGTAAGGCCCCCCGTTTTTTTTTCTCGTTCAAACCCCGGAGACTTATGCCCAGAACCGCCGCTTTGTGGTGACACCTTCGCGCCCGGGAAGATCATCACTTCAAAACGCTGATTCTGTCGGCCTTATTGATCACAAAAGTAGCAGTACAAGAGAATATACATATAAGTCCATAGAAAATCACATATCATATAAATAATCTCCACAAAGGGAGTGTCCACACTACAAATCACTCATGCGGAAGCAAAAACAGAACATCTACTCAAGGTCGAGACTCACGGTCCCGGCTGTATGAACTCCGGAGCTTGACTGCCCCATCTCCAAGCGCACCGGTCTCTAGGGATGCTCCCCCGTGCTGGGCTCCACGATTCCCTAAAATGATGCGGTTCGAAAACCGTTAGTAATAAAGACTAAGCCCTATCATCCCCTACCCCTTCCCCCATGGCTCCTAAGTACCGTGCAGAGAGGAAGAAAGGGAAGGACGTGAAGGTGGAGAATAAATCAAAAGAAACATGTGGCAGCGGAACTAATCTAGTAATTCTATAATAAGTAATGGCAATAAGTTGAAATATGAAAAGTAACCTTCACTTATGTGAGAACACATAAGCCAAGGGGTCTACTGCAAGGCTCTCATCGTATAAAAAGTCTCATACCAATTTATACGTTGGGGTGTCAGTTATCAAACAGCAATATATATCAAAATTGACCTTAATTTATAAACTTGCCCCCACAAGCTTATAGACCAAGGGGTCGTTTTGCAAGTCCTAATGTATAAGCGTCCCATTCCACTTATACCTTAGGTGTCAGGGGTTAAATGAATCAATTATGCTATGACATGCAAGTGGGTATGATGGAACATGCAAGTGCAACACACACACCCGACTCTGTGCACACAGACTTTTAGTTACCCCTTTCTGGAGCCGTAACCTCCCAGGATACCTCCGTAGTGGCAGACGGAAGCGGTGTGTTGGGCCTCTCCCACCTTTAAACCATTAAATCACTACCGGTCAGACCTATCGTACGCCTCAACGCTTGGTGCATGAAGCGGACTCCTGCGTACTCTTGCCGGCTGGCGCACCGGACTTCTGTTGGTGAAGTGTTAACCACACTTGCCGAGTCAGCGTATTGGCGTCGGTGCATCGACCCTCCAATATCGGAGACCCACCACCTTAATTTTCTTTCCTTTTATGCACATGCAAATTTAACGTATTCAAAAACCGAGCCGAAGCTCCCCGTACTAAAATGTCTGTCTCAAACAATCGAGCCGAAACTCCCCGGACCAAAATGTCCGTCTCTTAACTATCCAAGCCGAAGCTCTCTGGACCAAAACTTTCGTCTCTTAACTATCCAAGCCGAAGCTCCCAACTATCTTCCTGTGCTATTTGTGTTCGTGAAATGTGCAACCCTAATTACTAAGTTACTCTTTTCAGCTTGTTAATACAGTTTACGTTAACCCAGGACTGCCCCCGATATTCCCTGTGAAGGGCTCTCAAGGGGCACTAGGAACTATGATGGGAATACGCTCATCGTTCCCTTTCGCAAGGTACTTATTATATTTATTGGTTGATTCCCTTACCCATTACCTTCTCGTGTTATGATAGACTAACCTAGTGTGATTTTTAACCTTCCTCTCTTCGGGAAAGACGATCTTTCGTCGAACCCGAGCACCTCTTAACACTAGCCAACACCACTTCTCACCAACCTTCCCATCCTTATATGGTGAACACTTTCACATCCATCCAATTCAGCAGATTAACTAACTCCAACGCTGTGCCCCATCATATCCTATAAATGTTAACTCAAATTGCTAATTACAGACTATCCTATGCTATATGTCGAACAAGATAGGAAATGATCCAATACTCATCCAAATGCCCTAACTTATTTACTGTAGGTATATCATGATATAATTAGCCTATAATCTGAAAATTATAATTTTTCCTAATTTTTCTGGCATTTAATTAATTTCCTCAAAAATTCTAAGGGCTACCGGTTTGAACATGAACTACCCTAAGTACTCATGAAAGATGTCCAACAAAATTATTATAAATATTATGTTATCTCAATATGGTAAATCCAAAGTATCACAATTTTTCTATCATCAAAAGGGTACTAAAACTATTTTAGCAATATTTTCTATCTTTCGTTATTTATGAATCAAGTACAGAAAATATCCTTCCAGAAATTATAAATTAATTATACTATTCAGATACAACCTTAAAAATAGCATTGGCCAAGTTTCATAATTTTTCAGCAAGTATTAATCTATGAATAAATTAATAATCAAAAATCTCCATAAGGTGGGCTTGTAAAGAAAGTGTCGTAACTAAGATTCTAAAAATCATGAATAAATGTCTACAAACATATAATGGCCTGAAAAACTCAATTCCTAATTCTCATAATTTTTCAACAGCAATATCATCCATAATTAATTTTTAAACCGTAAAACCCATTTTTAACATTTGTGAATGAAGTACTCGATTTACTCAACTAAAAATTATACAAAAATTCAGGAGCAACCATTCTGACCTAAAACACTTACTACCAAGATTTCATGAGGTTTCAATGAATAGAAAGATCTAAATAATTAAAACGACAGTTAGTGCTATAACAAACTTTGCAAATGAAGTGCTAGAAATAAGCATCATAAAATTCCAGTAAAATTGCTTTAGGTTCGCCCATTCCAAAACTCACTCTACCCGAGTTTCACAGCTTTTAAATAATGTTTAGTGATTGATTTTACTCATTTGAGATTTTACCCTAAAACTAAGGTTAGGGATTTGAGATCTCTACCTATCTCCAAATCCTCCGAGATTCCATCCAGATGATTTATATTATGATAGCGTCGACTCTACTGAGTTTCAAGGCAATACGAGGGCATTTTCCCCCCATGTCCTTCACAACCCTCAAAACCCTCCCTTTAGGGTTTGAGTTTGGATCCTAGGGTAAATCAACCCTAAACCCCACCATTTTTCTCCAAGTGGGTTATAATAACACTTCTAAGTCAGTGGTCAAAATATCAGCCTCTATTGAGGTGATTTGACCGTTCCAAACTCTTGGTGCACTTTTTACTCAGAACGCCTCATTAATGCCTATTTAAGGATAGATGATTTCCTTCCCAAAACTCCTACAAATGAGTTGAAATTTTGTACAGAGCTATGTTTTATAGCAAGGGACCACTCACCAAAATTTGGGAGGGTTTGGAGGTCATTTGACCACTTAAATAAATTACTCTAACTTTATTAAATTAAAACAAAAACCTTAGGCAAAGTATCTCCAAAAATTTCCATTTTTGGATACCCTCTAGGTATGGCTAAGGGTAACCCACTGCCCAAAATTTCAGGTCATTTGGACAAGTGACGAAGAGTGGGCATCCTTTTTAGTTTTAGCCCGACTCTAGGTACAGCCCCCACTAAACGGGTGCTGCGGTCAAACCACTTACCCAAACGAGTTGAAATTAATTTTAAATTAATCTAGACTCGAAGGGCTACAACTTTCGTGAATGGCCATTTGTCCTAAAACGGCTTCTAAGTGCCTCGTTTTGCAGCATCAAAATGTGCCCATTTAATGTATCTTTTCCTTATATATTATATACATAATTTTTATATTATAAAAAATATTTTTGCTGTTCATCTTCTACAGAACCCGAAAACCTGAACTCAGAAAACTTATATTTCCTGTAGCTCTTTCGTGATCCGTCGCCGGTCGTCCTGGTCACTGTCCTGGCAAGCCACCACCACCACCTCTGTCGAGGCGATGGCTATCGGTCGGCGGTGGTTTGGCCACCGGAGGTGGCGGTTTCCGGCGAACCGGAAAATATATTTTTCATTGTTTTTTCATGAAAACGCAAGATACGTCCGGCTCCGTTGAGCACGAACTTCCTTTCTAAGATCCTAAGTTCTACTCATAAAAGAAGAAGTAGAGGAGGACCTTGTTCGTGGTTTGGAGGCGAGATGAACGTAGGGTTGTCATGGCGCGATGGTGGCGTTGCCGAACTTCTCCTACAACAAAAACAACAACTCTAATCCATTTGGTCAATAGTGTAGACTTCTCATCTTGCTCTAAGGGGGCTTTTATAGATCACCAAGTGGGGAGGGGGAAAGGGTAAAACATTTATGGCCATGAAGGCTCTCCTCTTAATAATATTTCGGTTATGGTGGAGGGAGAGGAAAAGGTGGAAGATGAAAAGATGTGTCCAGGTGGCGATTTCTCATTGGGTCAACACTTCCTCATTTTATTAAGTAATTAGAGAAGGAAACGGCCCATAAATACTCCTGGTTTAACTCCATAATCAGAGTTAATTGTGGCATGTGTTAAAGTAATTTCCAGCCTGGCTGACGTTTCGGCATTTGTCACGGGCGTGACGGGCCTGTCACGGGCGTGACATTAGTCCATTCATTATTCTCGAGTCGACGACCGTTTTTTCTGCATCGGTTCACGGGTCACCCTCCCATGTCACGGGTGTGACACGTTTGTCATGGGCGTGACAGGTGTTCTTCGTTCGACGTTCGTCGAGCTGAGGTCAACGGTCGGTGGGGGCGTCACGCCCTAGGTCACGGGCATGACGCGCCTGTCATAGGCGTGACGGTCCTGTAACTCAAACATCGCTCGACGATCGTCGAGCGCCGATCGTCGAACAGAGAGACACGCCCCGTGTCACGCCCGTATCAGATACGACACGCCCGTGACACGGCCGTGTACTCACTCAAACACCGCTCGACAATCGTGGAGCGCCGATCGTCGAACAGAGAGACACGCCCCGAGTCACGCCCGTGTCAGATACGACACGCCCGTGACACGGCTGTGTACTCATTCAAACAACGCTCGACGATCGTCGAGCGCCGATTGTCGACGGTCGGTGGGGGTGTCACGCCCTAGGTCACGGGCGTGACGGGCCTGTCACGGGGTGACCAACCCGTGACATGAGTTCTGAGCTCGGCGATCAGCTTCCTGATTTCGTCGACCATCGAAGGAAGTCACGGGCGTGACGGGCCGGTCACGGGCGTGACAAACTCGTGACTCGGGATTTCGGTCGACGGACTTCGGAGGATTGCGTCTTCGGCTAGCCGTCGTGCCTGAACCTATTTTTAGATCGGTTACCATCAATTTCTAGGGTTTACGGGGGTTCCGTCACGGCAGACCGACTCCTAGGGGTATAGCCGGAAATGGGATGTTACAAATCCCAATAAACAAAACAAAATTTTCGTCCCCGAAATTGAGCTTAACCCTACGGGGATTTCTACCGGAATAAAGTAAACTTGTAACATCCCATATGGTTTTCCAATTGAGTCGAAGCGACTACTTGTTCAATAAATGAAGGCAATCCCCCAATAAACAAAGGATTAGCCCCTACTTTCCTGACTGAGTGCGCATGCCTAGGCTCTCAATTTCCCTTATCTAGTCCTACCGATTCAATACAAGAAGGTAATTTATAGTACACCGAGAGGTGGTGAGGTATACCTGACTGAACAACTCCGGGTATTTTTGCCTCATCAGGTCCTGCGGTTCCCAGGTGTGCTCCTCCTGACCGTGGTTCCTACACAGAACCTTGACTAAGGGGATCTTCTTGCGGCGTAAGGTTCGTACTCCTTTGTCATCGATCTGAACCGTCTCCAAGTGAACAGACCGGTCTGAAGCTACCGGCCCTTCGGTGGTCAGAATCTGCTGCTCTGGGCGTAGTAGAGCCCTCCTCAGCGAAGAAATGTGGAATACGTCATGTAGAGCTGCCAGCTCTGGTGGCAACTCCAGCCTGTAGGCTCGGGCCCCGATCCGCTCCAAGATCCTGTAAGGGCCCATATACCTAGGGCTGAGATTCTTCCTCCGACCACGCACCCGTCAAACTCCATGCATGGGTCGGATCTTCAAAAACACTCGGTCCCCCACTTGAAACTCCACCTGACGATGCCGGGCATCATAGTACTTAGCCTATCTGCTCTACACCTCTAACGTCCTGTCCCTGATCAGCCTCACCTTAGCCTCGGTGTCTTCAACAAAATATGATCCCAACGCCTTCGCATCCTCATCCTGAATCCAAGAAAGCGGGGTCCTGCATTTCCTTCCATACAAGGTTTCGTAAGGCGCCATCCTGATGCTGGACTGGTAGCTATTGTTATAGGAGAACTCGGCCAGGGGTAAGAGCTTCGCCCACAGTTCCCCGCGGTCCAAAATGCATAGCCTCAAAAGATCTTGCAGCGTCTGATTGGTGCGTTCCGTCTGCCCATCCGTCTGGGGATGGAATGCGGCGCTGAAGGTCATTCGCGTGCCTAAGTAAGCCTGTATGGATCTCCACTCCCTAGAAGTGAACCGGCCATCCCGATCCGACATGATCGTCTTGGGCACCCCGTGATATCGAACGAACTGATCCACAAATCTCCACACTAGTACTCCCACAGAGTCTTCCTTCCTGATCGGAATGAATCTGGCCACCTTCGTCAACCGATTGACGATGACCCAAATCGAGTCATTTCCTGTCCGTGATCGGGGAAGTCCATGAATAAAGTCCATCGCGATGTCTTCAAACTTCCACTCCGGTACCGAGAGTGGTTGCAACAATCCTGTGGGGTTTTTGCACTCCGCCTTCACTAGCTGGCACGCCTCGCAGTGGGTCACAAACTGAGTGATATCCTTCTTCATGCCTGGCCAGTACATAGTCTTTTTCAAGTCCGCAGTCATCTTCGTGATCCCCGGGTGCACCGAGTATCTGCTGTGGTGGGCCTCCGCCATGATATCTTCTCGGACCTGACCTCCTTCCGGTATATAAGTCCGGCCTCTAAATCATACCATGCTGTCCCTCATCGTGTACTCCCCTGCTGTACCATTCTCCAAGGCCCAGAATATCGGCTCCAATTTGGCATCCCGCCTCTGCCCATCTTTGACTCGGTCCCGGATATCGTCTGTAGTACTCATCGCAGCTAAATACTCCATGTAAAGCTCGGGGTCCTCGGATGACACTAGTGTGATGTGCATATCCTCCAATCTCCTCACCAGCTCCATAGACATAACCTGGGGCCCTGCTTCGGAAGTGGCAGCTCTCCGAATCAACGCATCGGCCACCACGTTTGCCTTCCCTAGATGGTAGTGCATCTCATACTGGTAATCCGCTAATAACTCCACCCAGCGCCTCTGCCTGATATTCTGCTCCTTCTGCGTGTCCACATATTTCAGGTTCTTGTGGTCGGAGTAGATGTCGCAGTGGACTCCATAAAGATAGTGGCGCCAAACCTTCAAAGCAAAAACGACTGCTCCCATCTCAAGGTCGTGCACCGGGTAGTTCTGCTCGTGCTTCTTCAACTGGCGAGACGCATACGCAATCACATGGCCCTTCTGCATCAGTACAGCTCCCATACCTGGTAGGAAGCATCGGTGTAGACCTGAAATCCTTCTCTCCCCAAGGGGAGAGCAAGTATGGGAGCCGAGGTGAGTCGATCCTTCAGCTCCTGGAAAGCCGCCTGGCACAGCGGGGTCCAAATGAAAGGTACCTCCTTCTTCGTCAGAGATGTGAGTGGGAGGGCAATTCGAGAGAATCCCTCCACGAACTTCCGGTAATAACCGGCAAGTCCTAGGAAACTTCGTACGTTGGTGGCTGCCTTCAACTGCGGCCAATCCCGAATTGCCTGAATCTTTGTCGGATCCACTGCCAAGCCGACTCCACTGATAATATGGCCTAGGAAGCCCACCTCCTTCAACTAGAACTGACATTTGCTGAACTTTGCATATAAATGATTCTCCCGCAGTCTCTGTAGGGTCAGTGCCAGATGGCGAGTGTGCTCCTCCTCCGTTCTCGAGTAGATTAGGATGTCATCGATAAACACAATGACAAACACATCTAGATACTCCTTGAAAACTTGGTTCATAAGGGTCATGAATGCCGATGGTGCATTCGTGAGCCCGAAGGGAATCACTATAAACTCGAACAGTCCATACCTACTACTGAAGGCGTTTTTTGGAATGTCCTCCTCTCGAATCCGTAGCTGGTAATAGCCTGATCTCAAATCAAGTTTTGAGAAGAAATGCGCTCCTTCCAGTTGGTCGAACAACTCGTCAATCCGTGGCAGCGGGTATGTGTTCCGGACCGTCAATCTGTTCAGCGCTCGGTAATCAATACACAAGCGGAGACTTCCGTCCTTCTTCTTGAAAAATAGCACCGGGGCTCCCCACGGCGAAGTGCATGGCCGGACAAACCCTGCCTCTACTAGTTCCTGCAACTGACTTCAGAACTCTGCCAACTCCTTCGGGGCCATCCGGTAAGGAGCCCTTGATGCCGGCTTGGCCCCCGGCACAAGTTGTATCTAGAAGTCCTGCTCTCGGTGCGGAGGCAGTCCTGGCAGTTTCTCTGGAAAGACGTCAGCAAAATCTCGCACCACCAGGATATCTGCCACAGACCCCTTGGCCTCCGCCATCTCAAAAAGAATCTAATAAACCTCCTCTCCATATAGATGGGCCTTAACGGCCTATACTGAAGATAAGAGTATACGAGAGGCAGATCTTATACCTTCAATGATAATGACCGAGTCCCCGTGCCTCACGGTGACCCTCTTTGCTTGGCAATCAAACTGGGCATGGTTCCAGTGCAACCATGTCATGCCCAAGATCAGCTCGAAGACTGGCATCCTTAGGATCATTGCAAATACTTCGAATGACTTCCCCCCAATCTCCGCCTCCATGTTGTAGTGGGCAGAGGTGATTAGCTCCGATCCGTCGGGTAGACGCACCCTCCTCATCAGGCCTGTGAACCGCTCCACTCCTTCCAATCCTTCCAGAAAGGCCTCCGACACAAACGAGTGCGAGGCACCCGTGTCGAACAGAGTATAGGCGGGTTTGCCACTAATGAAGACTATACCTGAGACGGTTAAATGTCTTAGTATTCTATAAAGGGTTTTATTTCCTAGTTATTCTACCTAGTGCAGTTATAACAATTTGACAACTGAGAAATGGGATTATATTTAAACAATTAAACATCTTGGCATACCTGCTATGACCTACTCTGGGTTTTGAGGCTGCGCCAGGTCCAAAGCATACACCTGTTCTCCTTCTTGTCTGCGATCTCCTCCCTGATATCCACGTCCTCGGCCACGACCTCGGCCTCCGAAATGCTGAGTAGGCGGGCCACCCTGTGGTGCTGGATGTGGTGCCCCCTCATGGGGCAATTTCTCCTGAGGTGCCCAATCTGATGACAATTGAAGCACTCTGGCGGGGATACGCCATTCCCCCAGGTCTCGCCATCTCCTGCATCCGAAGAGGTTGAGGGGTCAATATCACCTGCTTCCTCGGCTATTACCTCACTTCCTGACGAGGCTGGTCCTCTGTCCTTCTCCCATCTGGTATAGCACCTCGCCGCTGATCATTTCTGGCTCTTCGGCCCTGATCCTCCGCTTGCCACTTCCGGCCCCGAGTGGTGTGCCAATCAGCCTCAATCCTCTTTTCCATCTCCAAAATTCAGGAGATAGGCCTGTCAGATACAAACAACAAGGCCTCCCTCAACTCCACTTTCAGGCCCTTATAAAACCTCCTGATGTACCCTGCTTCGTCTGGCTGGTAAGAATCTGCATATCGAGCCAAATGGTCGAACTCCCGATGGTACTCCACCACCGTCGTGGTGCCCTGCTTCAGCTATAAGAACCGCTCCTCCAACTCATCCCTGGCCGACTGCGGAACAAAATGCTCCAGCAGCGCGGCCCTGAACTCTTCCCAGGTAATTTTCGCAACCTCCCTATCGGCAAACGTCGTGTCCAGCAGTGTCTTCGACCACCTCTTGGCATGGGACTCCAGGCAAGAGACAACCAAGGTCACCCTCTCCTCCCAGGGGCACGGTATCCCGATCAGCATTTCGTACATAATATCCAGCCACTCTTCCGTCCGAACTGCCGACTCTGTCCCCAAGTAGGACGAGGGATAAAGTCCTCGGAAGATGCTCAACCAGTTGGCCCCCGGGTTTGGCTGCGGAGCCGTAGCCTGTTGAGTCTGAAAGGCCTCAAGGATAGCTATAAGAGTGCCCCATGTCTGACTGAAGGAAAGGAGTGGGGACCGGTGGAGTAGGCTGTACTGCAGGCTGTGTAACAAAATCCATAATGATAAAACGTTCAATCTTTACTAAAAATGGACAATTTATATGTGATCCCCATATGGGCACACCACTGCTACCGCTGCTTTGTTTGTCCCCAAACTAAACTCGCGCGGGGGTGACCCAGGGGTTGTGGACTGTTAATTTTCGATCGAGGTTTGCTTTGATACCATTTGTAAGACCCCCATTTTTTTCTCGTTCAAACCCTGGGGTCTTATGCCCAGAAATGCCTTTTTGCGGGGACACCTTCGCGCCCGGGTAGATCGTCACTACAAAACACCGATTCTGCCGGCCTTATTGATCACAAAAGTAGCAGCACAAGAGAATAGACATGTAAGTCCACAGAAAATCACATATCTTATAAATAATCTCCACGAAGGGAGTGTCCACAGTATAATATATCAGAGTACTAAAAAACGGGCTTGTGCCCGGAACATCATGTCCTCACTACAAATCACTCATGCGGAAGCAAAAACAAAACATCTACTCAAGGTCGAGACTCACGGTCCCAGCTGTATGAACTCCGGAGCTAGAATGCCCCATCTCCAAGCGCACCGGTCTCTGGGGCTGCTCCCCCGTGCTGGGCTCCACGATTCCCTAAAATGATGCGGTTCAAAAACTGTTAGTCATAAATACTAAGCCCTATTATCCCCTACCCCTTACCCCATGGCTCCTAGGTACCGAGCGGAGAGGAAGAAAGGGAAGGACATGAAGGTGGAGAATAAATCAAAAGAAACAGGTGGCAGCGGAACTAATCTAGTAATTCTATAATAAGTAATGGCAATAAGATGAAATATGAAAAGTAACCTTCACTTATGTGAGAACACATAAGGCAAGGGGTCTTCTGCAAGGCTCCCATCGTATAAAAAGTCTCATACCAATTTATACGTTGGGGTGTCAGTTATCAAACAACAATATATATATATATATCAAAAGTGAGCTTAATTTATAAACTTGCCCACACAAGCTTATAGACCAAGGGGTCGTTTTGCAAGTCCTAATGTATAAGTGTCTCATTCCACTTATACCTTAGGTGTCAGGGATTAAATGAATCGATTATGCTATGACATGCAAGTGGGTATGATGGAACATGCAAGTGCAACACACACACCCGACTCTGTGCACATAGACCTTTAGTTCCCCCGTTCTGGAGCCGTAACCTCCCAGGATACCTCCGTAGTGGCAGACGGAAGTGGTGGGTTGGGCCTCGCCCACCTCTAAACCAGTAAAGAACTACCGGTCAGACCTATTGTACGCTTCAATGCTTGGTGCACGAAGCGGACTCCTGCGTACTCTTGCCGGCTGACGCACTGGACTTCTGTTGGCAAAGTGTTAACCACACTTGCCGAGTCAGCGTATTGGCGTCGGTGCATCGACCCTCCAATACCGAAGACCCACCACCTTAATTTTCTTTCCTTTTATGCACATGTAAATTTAACGTATTCAAAAACCGAGCCGAAGCTCCACGGACTAAAATGTCCGTCTCAAACAATCGAGCCGAAACTCCCCGGACCAAAACGTCCGTCTCTTAACTATCCAAGCCGAAGCTCTCCGGACCAAAATGTCCGTCTCTTAACTATCCAATCTAAAGCTCGCAACTATCTTCCTGTGCCACCTGTGTTCGTGAAATGCGCAACCCTAATTACTAAGTTACTCTTTTCAGCTTGTTAATACAGTTTACGTTAACCCAGGACTGCCCCCGGTATTCCCTGTGATGGGCTCTCAAGGGGCACTAGGAACTATGATGGGATTACGCCCATTGTTCCCTTTCGCAAGTTACTTATTATTATTATTGGTTGATTCCCTTACCCATTACCTTCTCGTGTTACGATAGACTAACCTAGTGTGATTTTTAACCTTCCTCTCTTCGGGAAAGACGATCTTTCGTCGAACCCGAGCACCTCTTAACTCTAGCCAACACCACTTCTCACCAACCTTCCCATCCTTATATGGTGAACACTTTCACATCCATCCAATTCAGCAAATTAACTAACTCCAACGCTGTGCCCCATCATATCCTATGATTGTTAACTCAAATTGCTAATTGCAGACTATCCTATGCTATATGTCGAACCGGATAGGAAATGATCCAATACTCATCCAAATGCCCTAACTTATTTACTGTAGGTATATCATGATATAATTAGCCTATAATCAGAAAATTATAATTTTTCCTAATTTATCTGGAATTTAATTAATTTCCTCAAAAATTCCAAGGGCTACCGGTTTGAACATGAACTACCCTAAGTACTCATGAAAGTTGTCCAACAAAATTATTATAAATATTATGTTATCTCAATATGGTAAATCCAAAGTATCACAATTTTGCTATCAACAAAAGGGCACTAAAACTATTTTAGCAATATTTTCTATCTTTCGTTATTTATGAATCAAGTACAGACAATATCCATCCAAAAATTATAAATTAATTATACTATGCAGATACAATCTTAAAAATAGCATTGGCCAAGTTTCATAATTTTTCAGCAAGTATTAATCTCTGAATAAATTATTTATCAAAAATCTCCATAAGGTGGGCTTGTAAAGAAAGTGTCGTAACTAAGATCCTAAAATTCATGAATAAATTTCTACAAGCATATAATGGCCTGAAAATCTCAATTCGTAAGTCTCATAATTTTTCAATAGTAATATCATCCATAATTAATTTTTAAACCGTAAAATCCCTTTTTAACATTTGTGAATGAAGTACTAGATTTACTCAACAAAATATTATACAAAAATTCAGGAGCAACCATTCTGACCTAAAACACTTACTACCAAGATTTCATGGGGTTTCAATGAACAGAAAGATCTAAATAATTAAAACGTCAGTTAGGGCTATAGAAAACTTTGCAAATGAAGTGCTAGAAATAAGCATCCTAAAATTCCAGTAAAATTGCTTTAGGTTCTGCCCATTCCAAAACTCACTCTACCAGAGTTTCACAGCTTTTAAATAATGTTTAGTGACTGATTTTACTCATTTGAGATTTTATCCTAAAAATAAGGTTAGGGTTTTGAGGTCTCTACCTATCTCTAAATCCTCTGAGATTCCATCCAGATGATTTATATTATGCTAATGTCGACTCTACTAAGTTCCATGGCAATACGAGGGTATTTGCCCCCATGTCCTTCACAACCCTCAAAACCCTCCCTTTATGGTTTGAGTTTGGATCCTAGGGTAAATCAACACTAAACCACACCATTTTTCTCCTAGTGGGTTATAATAACCCTTCTAAGTCAGCGGACAAAATATCAGCCTCTTTGTTGAGGTGATTTGACCGTTCCAAACTCTTAGTGCACTTTTTACTTAGAACGCCTCATTAATGCCTAGATAAGGATAGGTGATTTCCTACCCAAAACTCCTCCAAATGAGTTGGAATTTTGTACAGAGCTAGGTTTTATAGCCAGGGACCACTCACCAAAACTTTGGAGGGTTTGGAGGTCATTTGACCACTTAAATAAATTACTCTAACTCTATTAAATTAAAACAAAAACCTTAGGCAAAGTATCTCCAAAACTTCCCATTTTTGGATAGCCTCTAGGTATGGCTAAGGGTAACCCCCTGCCCAAATTTCAGGTCATTTGGACTAGGGACGAAGAGTGGGCATTCATTTTAGTTTCTGCCCGACTCTAGGTACAGCCCCCACTAAACGGGTGCTGCGGTCAAACCACTTACCCAAACGAGCTGAAATTAATTTTAAATTAATTTAGACTCAAAGGGCTACAACTTTCGTGACTGGCCATTTGTCCTAAATCGGCTTCTAAGTGCCTCGTTTTGCAGCATCAAAATGTGTCCATTTAATGTATCTTTTCCTTATATATTATATACATAATTTTTATATTATAAAAAATATTTTTACTGTTCATCTTCTACAGAACCCGAAAACCTGAACTCAGAAAACTTATATTTCTTGTAGCTTTTCTGCGATCCATCGTCGGCCGTCCAGTCACTTCCCTGGCCAGCCAGCCACCACCACCACCTCGGTCAAGGCGATAACTATCGGTCGGCGGTGGTTTAGCCGCCGGAGGTGGCGGTTTCCGGCGAACCCGAAAATATATTTTTCATGTTTTTTTCATGAAATCGCAAGATAGGTCCGGCTCGTTGAGCACGAACTTCCTTTCTAAGATCCTAAGATCTACCCATAAAAGAAGAAGTAGAGGAGGACCTTGTTCGCGGTTTGGATGCGAGATGAACGTCGGGTTGTCATGGCGCGATGGCGGCGTTGTCGAACTTCTCCTACAGCAAGAACAATAACTCTAATCCGTTTAGTCAAGAGTGTAAACTTCTCATCTTGCTCTAAGGGGGCTTTTATAGATCACCAAGTGGGGAGGTGGAAAGGGTAAAGCATTTATGGCCATGAAGGCTCTCCTCTTAATAATATTTCGGTTATGGTGGAGGGAGAGGAAAAGGTGGAAGATGAAAAGATATGTCCATATGGCGATTTCTCATTGGGTCAACACTTTCTCATTTTATTAAGTAATTAGAGAAGGAAAAGGCCCATAAATACTCCTGGTGTAACTTCCCATAATCAGAGTTAATTGTGGCATGTGTTAAAGTAATTTCCACCCTGGCTGACGTTTCAGCATTTATCACGGGTGTGACGGGCCTGTCACGGGCGTGACATTAGTCCATTCATCGTTCTCGAGTCGACGACCGATTTTTCTGCGTCGGTTCACGGGTCACCCCCATGTCACGGGCGTGACACGTTTGTCACGGGCGTGACATGTGTTCTTCGTTCGACGTTCGTCGAGGTGAGGTCGACGGTCGGTGGGGGCGTCACGCCCTAGGTCACGGGCATGACGGGCCTGTCACAGGCGTGACGGGCCTGTCACTCAAACATCGCTAGATGATCGTCGAGCGCCGATCGTCGAACAGAGAGACACGCCCCGTGTCACGCCCGTGTCAGATACGACACGCACGTGATACGGCCGTGTACTCACTCAAACACCGATCGACGATCGTCGATCGCCGATCGTCCAACAGAGAGACACGCCCCGTGTCACGCCCGTGTCAGATACGACACGCCCGTGACACAGCCATGTACTCATTCAAACACCGCTCGACGATCGTCGAGCGCCGATCGTCAACGGTCGGTGGGGGCATCACGCCCTAGGTCACGGGCGTGACGGGCCTGTCACGAGCGTGACCAACCCGTGACATGAGTTCTGAGCTCGGCGATCAGCTTCCTGATTTCGTCGACCATCGTAGGAAGTCACGGGCGTGACGGGCCGGCCACGGGCGTGACCAACCCGTGACTCGATATTTTGGTCGACGGACTTCGGAGGATTGCGTCTTCGGCTAGCCGTCATGCCTGAACCTATTTTTAGATCGGTTACTATCAATCTCTGGGATTTACGGGGGTTCTGTCACGGCAGACCGACTCCTAGGGGTCTAGCCGGAAATGGGATGTTACAACCCCCCTATAATCTTTAATTAGTAACAATATTAATTGTGTCGTTGCTGCGTTAAATGCTTGAGTGTGACGTGAGAGTTATCAGAGAACGTCGTGTTAGTTCCGTCGGCCACCGATAAATTTGGTATTAGAGGGAGGTTCACGTCAATTTCTTAATTGCCACCCTCCCCCTTTTTTTTGCACGTTAACACGCACTTTGTATGCACATTCGGAGTCAAAATAATCAAAAAAAAATTTTCTGGTCTGCCAATAGCGACTTAAATTCCTTATTTTTCAGCAAAAAAAAAAAAACTTAATTAATAATCTTCATAGTTTATTCTGTAAGAAAATCTATTTTATATTAATATTACCCTAGTGTTTAAGCGGGAACAATTACGACAAACCTATTTTAATTGGTCCAGAAGCGTTTCTCATTTTACGTGCACAAATTCCGGATCGAGTTCTCTCCGGTTATCATAATATGGCCTACGACGTCAATGTTTCCCGAGTAAAATCATTAGGTTCCATTAGGGACGTTAGAAAGCCATTCCAATGCCCGGTAGTGGATGAGATTAAGGCGTTGATTGGCCAATTAAAGGCTAGCCAAGTACTACCATTTCTCCCAAGGCAACACCCCAGTTATCCTACGGACGGCGCTAGTTCCATACCGATCTTTAAGAATGACTATAAACCTAATGTCCAGACCAAGCGACAGATAACTGAAGATTTGACTAACCTTAAACAAGAGAACAAGTCGGTCTCGGATTATATGAGTTTTTTAAGAATATGATGGTTAGATGTGGTGTGAAGGAGTTGCTAGAGATCACCCTCTCTAGGTTTCGTAGGGGATTAAGCCCCTACATCCAGGGTAAATTACTGCGTTATTGGCACACAGATCTAGACTCCACTTTTACCATGACATTAGAAATTGAGAAGCACCAGATTCCTAGGAGTAAAGTTCCCTCATATCAGACGATTTCTATATGTGAGTCTAGTGGCGAATCTGGTCTTGGCTCTATGGTGCGTCCTACCATGATTACGCCCGTAGACCATTTTGAGTCCCCCCCTGAGTTGCCTGATTTAGTTGTAGACTCCCCTGATGAGTCTAAGGTCGTGACTAGGACTGTGCCCGTCACTGAGGACGAGGCTGATTACGTTGGCGATTTGACTGACGATGAGGAGATTGGTTACCCTAGTGACCTGGACGTGGACTTCTCCTCTAAGGAATCATCTCCTCTTCCTTTCGGCGATGTTTCTGAGGGGTCTGCTATGATAGTTATGGAGTCTTCTGATGACCCTGAGTCAGAAGACATTCCGGCTGAGTCACCCGATGTTGAGAGCTTACCTGTTACTGATTTAGGTGATGACCTGTTAGAACACGAGCTAGTTCCTTCTAGCTCGGAACATATTGAGGTGCGCATTTATTTAGCTTCCCCGTTAGATCAATCCAGTCGGATAAGTGCGAGTGAGGATCACAATATTATAATGGATGACCCAGAACTAATAGATGTTTCAACGGTATTGGAAGAGTCGCCTTGGGATGGTCGTTCAATTTGAGATAATCTTAGTGTGATACATCCGGGAGTTAGTTCGTTTACGTTATCAACGCCGCTTAAAAGTCAAGTTAGTTTTGATACTCCCCGGGATTCGATTTGCCCATCCCTCTATTATGCTTTACGCAATGTACCCACCTCATGGGAAGAGCTGGTCAATGAAGGTTGTGAAGCTTTGGTAGATTTACCCTACGCGGAAGACTTTTCTTTGGAGGACGGTTGCACTGGGGGTCCAATAGACATTTCATTGATAGCTCCTTCGCCTGGGTCCTGTGTTAGTTTAGAAATTTTGTCAGGTACGATTTTGCCAACCTATGATACGATCACTAATTCTAAATTAAATGAAGTATCGAATGAGTTGGAAGACTTGTCGGCGGAGTTTTCAGTGAGGACGAATCCACTGTTTAATTTTTCCTATGATTTTAACGGCCTCCTACCAGAGGCTTGTTCTTGGACGAGTAATCCGTGTTTTGACGTTGAGTGTGACTTAACTTCCCCTACGGAATCACCCATGTCGACTGTCCCTCCGGTTCATTTAACTCGAGTAGATGATTTGTTAGGACACGAGCTAGTCATTTCTAGCCCTTTATATTTGGAGATGTTTATTATTACTGCCTCCCCATTAGGCTTACTTCGATGGATGTGGGTAAACATAGTTGGTGACGAACGTTTTCTGCTGGCTATTCATTACGACATTTTTAAATCAAAATTTAATTCCAAATTTAAAATGAAAACGTTAGGCTCCACCGAAATAATTTTTGAATTTAAAGCACCCGTGCCACCTGACATAGTTCGGTTATTTTCTACTATTAATTCTAGTCATGTTGCACATGGTTCACCCCACATGGTTTTAATTTAATTAGGCGCATTCTTATCCTTTTAATCCATCAAAATGTGTCCTTTAATTTACTTGCGAGTTTGTATCAGAAAGTCTCCCACTGTTATGTGATTGATTTGGTTTTGGATTGTCTCACCCCTGAACGGATGCTCCCGGGCGCCTTAGAAATAATAACGAATCGGCTAGTCTATTCTTTACGAATTTTACGGAAGTTTGGTGACATGACATTTCTTTTAAAAGTTTCCACTGATTGGGACATAGCTCCTATTTTCATCGTTACATACTTTACGCTTTATGCTTTTATGCCACTTGACATATCTACCTCTCCGTATATATTTTCCACTATGCTTTCTATTGGGTTGGGTGGTGACAGTTTCCTAGGATCGTTCTCCTTTTCGGTCTTCATCGGAGGTATGTTGGTGGATGTTGTTGAAATTATTTTTCCTTCTTTGGATAACGCGTATTTGAGGTCCCTCCAAGACCACCTTTTGCCATGCAGGTTCTTCTTCCCCGTCGATGACCTTCCAGGCTAGTACACACATCATAAGCAAATCTGGAAGTATACTTCTGTTGGATCCCTAGTTGATTTGGGCCAGATTCACTGACTTAGGATGTGACCCATCTTGTATAGCCAGGGTCAAGTTGTGTCCTAGAGTTTAGGCTAAGTCCTTAGGTTCAATTTCAGATGGACCAACTATTAACAAGACCATCAGAGACTTCAGACTTAGAGGATTTCAAGACTAAGTCAAATGAGTTCGATGTTCGTCGAACTCAGCTCGACGAAAGGAGTTCAGCGCTCGACGATCGTGAGACAATTCTTAGTGCTGAGCTCGACGATCCGTGTTCTCTGTTCGACGAATGTTAAGGTTCTTCATCAAGCCAAATTCAGGACAACTTCAAGATTTTTCTAAGTCCAGCTTCAAGCTTTGGTCGACTAATTGGATTCTAAGCTCGACGAACTGGGACCTCAAGTTCTCAGCTTCTTGGGTCGACGAATGCTTTACTCTCTCGATGATTTCTAAACTCAGAGTATTTGTGTCGACACTTAGGGTATGTGTCGACACCAGACAATTCAATGTCGACACCAGAGGATTTGTGTCGACACCAGGATTTCATGTCGACACCAGAAGTTTTTAGTTGACACCAAGTTCAATCAGTCGACACCAGGTTTTGTCGACACTGGATATCAGCAGATGCAGAATATTTGGCTAAGTCCACAATCGTTCTTCGCTCGACGAATTTGGATCTCAGCTCGACGAATACTGTCTTATAATGAAGATTGTCTGTTCGACTAATGAAGATTATCTAGTCGACGAACTCTCTCAAGCTCAGCTCGACGAACTCTCTCAAGCTCAGCTCGACGAACTCTCTCAAGCTCAGCTCGACGAACTCTCTCAAGCTCAGCTCGACGAACTCAAATTCAGCTCGACGAATTGTGTTCTCCGCTCGACGAATCCAGACTAGGTATTCTTCAGGTTTCCAATCCCGTTTCTTGGCGATGAATCCGGAGTTATTAATGCCAGATCTTCTCGGAATGTTACCGTTAGAACGTGCATTGACTATGGACGATTACATGTCATTTTTCTATGGGACAGTTGGGGAAATCATTGATTGTCGCTTCCTTACAAGGCCGACTGCAATTACTACTTATTCATTCAAATTTTGAATATTCTCAGTCAGTCAAAAATAGACAGAGAAAGAAAATAAAAAGACAACACAGTCAGTCATACAGTCACACAGAACAGCAAGCAATACAGACATTTTTAGACAAACACTCTCAGATTGCACAGAAGAACAATCAACTGAAATCAAAAGTTCTCCTGCAATCAGCCTGACTAGAGAACATTTTCAAGGAGAAGAAGAACAATCAAATTCTATCAAGAGTCTTCCTCTTCCAACTCACAGGATAACTTCAAAGGACAACAATTATTCAATCTGTCAAAAGAGTTCCTGAAACAAATCCTTGTCCAGGCATTCTAGTTCTTTGAAGACCTATCACCCTAAAGCAGTGCTCCAGCTTTCCTGATTAATTCAAGATCTCAGGGGGAGCAAGATCTACTACAATCAATCCACAAGTCTTCTCTATGATTGTTGACAGAGAAGACACCATCTCTTTTACTTCCAATTCCTGTACAGGGTTTTAAATCCCTTCAAAATTATTCTGGTTGCAAGTCTCCTTCCAAAAGACTTGAGGTTTTGGTTTTTGAGCACCTGAACAAAAGCTCATTGGTGTCAGGCACCTGATCAAAAACCTGAGTGGATTCCTACCAGGGTGGTAGAAGAGTGGATGTACCCAGGTTGGGGAACCACTATAAAATTCTTGTGTCATCTGGTTGCCCTTCTTTTTGTTTTGGCTGTGATGTGCTGTGTAGTTATGTGATTGTTTAGGTTGCTGTGTTTATTTATTTTGTTTGCTTCCTTGTTCACTTAGGAATACAACAAAAGTTGTAAAAAGTTTTAAGAAAGCACAATACTCTATTCACCCCCCCCCCTCTAGAGTATTTCAGATCTAACCTGCACTTTCAATTGGTATCAGAGGGTGGTTGGTTAAAATACCACACCTTAATGGTTGCACAGGCTAACACCTGAACCACAAAGATCCCTCTTGTTAGATCTGCTTGTTTGCTTTTGTTATTAGACTTATCTCTTCACAGACATGGCCCAAAACAAAGATTATGCAAGCATCAGACCTCCAGTGTGCAATTTCAACAAGTTTGCCATCTGGAAGGCAAGAATCAGGTTATACATGAATTCTATTGATGATGATATCTTTTCTATTATCTTGACAGGAGTACCACCAGCACCTACAGCTTCTACAGGCACTTCAACAAACATGACTGTAGTTCCTCCTCCAGAGAACAATGAAGCCTACAAGAAAGCCAAGATGGATGATTCTAAGGCAATGAGTATCTTAGCCCAGACTATGTCAGATGACATATTCCAGAAGGTGGCTAAGTGCACCTCAGCCAAGGCCATTTGGGATTCCCTCAACCAAATGGTAGCTGGCTCTGCAGATGAAAGAAAGGACAGAAGATCCAATCTCATATCCCTATATGAGAACTTTAAAAAGGATGCGAATGAATCAGTGGCAGAAATGTACAACAGGTTGAGCACAATCATCAATGAGCTCAAAACCCTGGATAAGGACACACCTTGACAGAGGTGAATGACAAGATATTGATGTGCTTCCCTAGCTCTTGGGATTCCAGAATCTGGACAATCAAAGAAGCCAGAAGCCTCAATGAGATCTCAATTGAGTCTCTACTAGGCAAGTTGAAGTCCTATGAGCAGCTGATAAAATCCAGAGAAGCGGCAGAACAGAAGGCAACAACTTCAGTTAGAAAGGAGCACAGCATAGCCTTCAAAGCATCTGAAGAAAGTGAGACATCAACTTCAAATGAAGAGCTCATGAGCCTCTTTGCCAAAAGGTTCTACAAGATGGTAAGGAAGGACTTCAGAAGAAAATCATCCAGACAGGATGATAAGCCCAAGTATGACAAGACACCAACCAAGGAGGTTGTGTGCTTTGGTTGCAGAAAGTCTGGACAGTACATCTCAGAATGTCCAGAAAACCAGAAGAAGGACACGAGCAGAGAAAAGGATTCCAGGAGAAAGCATAACAGCAAACCCTCATCCAGCAAATATAAAAAGAAGGATAAGGGATTTGTTGCTGAGACTTGGAGTGACACAGAAGAAGAAACATCTTCCTCTAGTTCAAGTGAAGAAGAGGAAGTAGCTAGATCTAAGGAGGTGTGCCTAATGGCATTTGATGCCTCCAGGAGTAATTTTGGATCAGAAGAAGATTCTGAAGATGAAGCTGCCTCAGACTCAGAGGCAGATCAGGTTTTTTCTAGCTTTGACTTTAGTTCTGATTTATTTAAAGCTGAATTCAAATCTATGTGCCTAGACTTAATCAACTCAGAAAAGGAAATAAAAACTCTTAGAGAAAGACTAGGAAATCTTGAATCTGTAAATTCAAAAAACATAAAGCTAACAGACCAATTAACCTTAGCTAATGAGCAAATAATTAAACTAAAATCTGAATTATGTGAGGCCAAGCAACTTGAGCAATCTCTCAATGGGAGAAGCCTCAAGCTGATGGACATCACAAGCACAGTGAATGCTAGATTAAATGGCAAGCTGGGCTTGGGTGCTTCATCAAGCTTACCCCCCATGGTTAAGAAAAATATTCTTTCAACCCCCATCAAGTTCATATCTGCAAAGGGAAAAGAAAAGTTAATATACAAACCAATGTCAGAAAACAATCCTAGACCCATAGACAAGAGAAACAGAAATCTGAAAATAGCAAATAAAAACAAAGTTCAGCAGCATTCGTCGAACTCAGATCGACGAAATGTAGCCAGTTTCGTCGAACCCAGATCGACGAACGCCGAACGCAAACTTCAGATATAACAATTCGTCTAACTGTGATCGACAAACTGTGTATGGTTCGTCGAGCAGAGGTCGACGAACTTGGGGCGCAGAAAATGACTACTGTCATTCTCTGAGCAGAGATCGACGATCTCATACCTATTCGTCGAACTCTGGTCGACGAACTTACAACAATTTGTCGAACCCAGAAAGACCAAACCTAAACCATTTCTCTTACAGATACTCTAAGCCAATTAATAAGACATTTAATCTAGTAGCTGATTGGGTAATTCCACCTAGGAGATACCACCCTTTAGGTTATAAATCTCAACCTGCTTTATCAGTTATTTCGAGCTTTACGTTTCAACAAAACAAAGGACCCAAGGTATCCTGGGTCAAGAACAATTGAATTTTGTATTTCCTTGCAGGTACAGGTGAAGAGCTGTCCAAGGGTAAGTCAGACATGGTACTTGGACAATGGTTGCTCCAAACACATGACAGGCAGCAAGGGCAATCTATCCAATTACAAGCCCAGGCTAGGACCAAAGGTGATTTTTGGAGATTCCAACAGTGGTCAATCAGAAGGATATGGAGCAGTCAAAATTGGATCAGTGACTTTCAAGAAAGTAACATATGTAAGAGTACTCAAACATAACCTTATATCTATAAGTCAATTATGTGATGAAGGTTATCAGGTATATTTTAACTCTACTTCCTATTCTATTATTAATAATAAAAACAAAACTGTTTTAATTGTACTTAGACAAGGCAACATATATTTAGTAGATTTTATATCTGTCACAACTGATATCTGCTTACTGAATGTTACTAGTAATCAAAATGAGTTATGACATAAAAGACTAGGATATGTAAACCTTAAGAATATATCTAGGTTATCTAAGGACAACCTTGTTAGAGGCTTACCTTCTGGCCCCTACAAGAAGGAAAGCCTATGCAGGGCTTGTCAGTTAGGCAAGCAAATCAAAACTAGTTTTAAATCCATTAATAAAAGTGATTCACCTAGGATATTGTATTTGCTTCATGTGGATCTATTTGGACCCATTGCAGTACAAAGCCTAGGAGGAAAGTCTTATACTTTAGTGATTGTTGATGACTTCTCTAGATTCAGTTGGGTAGCCTTTCTGAGAGCTAAGTCAGATACATTCAAGGTTCTTACAGATTTTCTCAGGACCATACAGATTGAGTTCTCTACTCATGTTGCATTGATCAGAAGTGATCATGGCACAGAGTTTGAGACTCTTCTTATGCATGAGTTCTGTGAGAAGGAAGTTATCAGGCAGTGCTTCTCAGCTCCTAGAACTCCCCGACAAAATGGGGTTGCTGAAAGGAAAAATAGGACACTCTTTGAATCTGCAGGTACATTTTTAGCAGATGCTTACATGCCTCTATCCTTTTGGGCAGAAGCTGTAAATACTGCTAATTATGTCCTGAATAGAAGTCTTATACATAAACTGAAAAATAAGACCCCCTATGAATTACTTAAAGGGAAGAAACCTAAAATCACATACTTTAAAGTTTTTGGTTGTACCTGTTACATTCACACTAATAACAAAAGATACATTAGAAAGTTTGAGGCCAAGGCTGAAGAAGGAATTTTTCTAGGATATTCCCAAGTAAGTAAGGCCTATAGGGTTTTTAATAAATCCACCCTTAAATTTGAAGAATCTGTTCATGTATCTTTTGATGAAGCTAACATGTCATATAAGGAGAAAGAGATTTCTACCAATAGCTTATTGCAGGTACCTCAACTGTGTGAGTCTATGGAGTGACTAAACCTTACCCAAGAGGTATCAAACCATCCTACTCCACTGGTTGCTGAAGAAAGTGAAGAAGAAATTCAAGAGGAAGTGGCTGAACTTCCATCAACAGCTAGTACCATTCCCCAAGAGGAATTAATTACAGAAGCTGTTGTTCCACCAACTCCACCAACTGATCTTGTGACACTTAGAGATCACCCCATATCTCAAGTGATTGGAGACATTTCAGCAAGGTGTACAGACAAGGCATCAACTCAACCAAGACTTGATGCATGCCTGTTTTCTCTCTCAAATTGAACCTCTCACCATCCATGAAGCTGAGCAAGATCCCCACTGGATCATTGCAATGCAAGAGGAACTAAATCAGTTTGAGAGATGTAGAGTTTGGGATTTGGTTCCTAGACCCCATAACTACCCAGTTATTGGAACCAAATGGGTCTACAGGAACACGTTGGATGCTCAAGGCAACATAGTGAGGAACAAGGCTATGCTTGTTGCTCAAGGCTACAAACAAGAGGAAGGAATTGATTATGACCAAACCTTTGCCCTTGTTGCAAGGTTAGAGGCCATAAGAATATTCCTTGCATATGCAGCTCACAAGAGATTCAAGGTCTACCAAATGGATGTCAAGAGTGCATTTCTGAATGGAGTACTTCAAGAAGAGGTTTATGTAGAACAACCTCCAGGTTTTATCTCTCCAACACAACCCACTCTTGTTTTTAAATTGCATAAAGTTCTTTATGGTTTAAAGCAAGCTCCAAGAGCTTGGTATGAGACCTTAGCAAGCTTTCTTTTAGAGCATAAATTTACAAGAGGAACCATAGATAAAACACTTTTCACTAGACATCATAAGGACCAAATTTTATTAGTACAAATATATGTGGATGACATCATTTTTTGGTCTACTGATCCCAAATTGTGCAAGAGGTTTGCTGACCTTATGTATTCTAAATTTGAGATGAGTAGCATGAGTGAGCTTTCATACTTCCTTGGTCTCCAAGTGAAGCAGCTCCCAGATGGTGTCTTCCTCTCCCAAGCTAAGTATGCTAAAGAGCTTATCAAAAAGTTTGGGATGGGTGATGCTTCAGGGATGAAAACCCCTATGGCTACAAATGCTGTTGTGGATTCTGATGCAGCAGGGAAACCTGTAGATCAGAAAAATTATAGGGCAATTGTTGGATCCCTATTATATCTCACAGCTAGCAGACCTGATATAATGTTTGTCACATGCCTTTGTTCTAGGTTCCAAGTGAACCCTAAAGAATCTCACCTTATTTTCTTAAAAAGAATTTTGAGATATATAAAGAGTTGTCGTAATCTAGGACTCTGGTATCCTGTAAAGTTAGAGTTTGAGTTAATTGGATACTCAGATGCTGACTATGCTGGATGTAGAGTGGACAGGAAGAGTACCTCTGGAACTTGCCAGTTCCTAGGTATGAGACTTGTCTCCTGGTTTTGTAAAAAGCAGACATCTGTGTCTACATCAACTACAGAAGCAGAATACATGGCTACTAGCAGCTGCTGTTCACAGATGTTATGGATACAAAATCAACTATTAGACTATGGTGTCAACTTAAATAATTCAACATTATTTTGTGATAATACTAGTGCTATTGCTATAGCACAGAATCCAGTTCACCATTCTAGGACTAAGCATATTGAAATAAGACATCATTTCATTAGAGATAATGTAGACAAAAAGAAAATTAACTTAATCCATATTCCTACTGATTTACAAAGAGCAGACATTTTCACCAAGTCATTGGATGAGAAAACCCATATGTTCTTTATAAATCAACTGGGCATGATTAATGGAGAAGAGTTAACCTAGTTTCTGTTTGCATTCGATGAATTTTCCAGAGTTCGTCGAACAGAGTTCAACAAATTAGGGAAAGTTTGAGAGATTCTCGTCGACCGGAGATCGACGAATTCTCTGTGTGTGGAAACAACGTTCGTCGACCGGAGATCGACGAACTTTGCTTCAGAAGACATTTCGTCGAACGGAGTTCGACGAACTATGTTCGATTCTTTTGGATGAGATCGACGAATTAGTTGTCTACAATTTATTTCGTCGACCTCAGTTCGAAGAATTTTTCTTTTTTCGCTGAACGGAGTTTGTCGATTCATATTCTGGAAAACTTATATCTAGGTTTACTTCGACCTCCGTCCCGCGCTTTCAATTCTTTTGCTCTTGATCGTCGTTTTTCTCTTTGTTTTTCCTGCAGGTCATCAATGGCGATTCCAGCAAGTACGTTAGCAGCGATGAAGTTTGATACTGGGTTCGATATGGACTTCGATTCTTTTCAACATTCGGACCCCATCTTTCTCTACATCTTGGAACTGCTAGAAGAACTGAATCTGAAGGATTTCATGACCCGGAGAATTAAACTGCATGCTACGGAAATAAGAGAATGGGTTTATACATCTACAATTTCTGAAGAAGATGTTTTGACCGGCAACATAGGGAGTACTGCTGTTTCGGTGTCTCCCGCGGTTCTTTCCGAGATATTTGGATTAGTAAACGGAGAAGATAATATGGAAATGGATTCTGAGGAATACAATGATATGTTGAAGCTAATGGGTTTTTTCAGGTAACAACCCTAACAAACTGATGAAGAAGCAACTGTCCGCCGCCTACCAATTTCTGGCAGACATTGTAGGGAAAGTGCAAATGGAAAAACACTCAGCGCATGACTACATAACCCGACACCAATTTCTGGTTATGTGCGCCATGGTGAATAAGAGACGTGTCAACTGGGGCACAATCCTCTTTGAATTGATAAGGAAAAAGAACAGCAAGAAGGAAGTCTGCTTCGGACAGAATTTTGGGGGTTTTCTTCAAGAGAAGGCTGCTGAATGTATGGTCTCCCCGACCATCTTCATAAATGCTAGCAAGCGCCTCACATGTGCTCTGTTTGGCAGGTGGGAGAGGACTATCTCCAAGCCCTCAAAGGCTTCTTCCTCTTCCATCCAAACTTATGAGAGCACAAGGGCTGTAAAGGCCACTCCCCTCCCTGCTGAAGAGGTCCCTCCATCTCAATCATCTCTTCCAGCACCTCTTCCTCCACAGAATCCTCCTCATGTGCCTACCCCTCATTCATCTACACCTCTAGACATCACCAACATCCCATCTCCACATTCATCTTCCCCTCTGCCAGCAAATCAACCACCCACCCCTCCAGCTTCATCTCAGGACACTCACATTCCTACACCTCCTCAGTCTCCTCTTCCCCCACACTTATCCACCATTCCATCTTACATCATACCCTCAGACACAATCATGCCAGATGCACCCACTCCATCTGTTATTCCACCCTCTATTCCATCCTCTTCTCCCTCCCCATTTGATCCATCAACCATCATCTTCTTGCTCACTCCCCTCATAAAATCTCTCATCCAAGAGGCCATTACACCTCTTGTGACCTCCATCAATTCTTTATCTGCCCAAATCTCTCTTCTATCTGTTGTCCCCTCTTCATCTAGGGGCCTGGCACCAGGTTCTCCTGAACCCAGGCAGGGGGAGATGCTCAGTGATGAAGTTGCAGCAGATGTAGATACAGCAGCAGCAGCAGTCACAGCAGCAGTTCTCTCTCCAGCAGATGCAGATTCAGATGAGGATACAAAAATTTTGATAGATTTTGATTCTGAAATGATTGAGTTAATTCATTTTATGGACACTGATAATGATCTAGATGAGTCAGTTGAGGAAATAAAACTTGTTGGTGATTTCCAATTAAATCCCACAGTTAATTTATCTGCTTTGTTGAAAAATTTTGATACTATTTTTGTACAGCTACCCTATACTAAGCCACATTTGGCTATTGTACCATACACCTCTCCAGTGAGTCCAGCAGTTGCTAAGCAACTCTGTGACAATTTTGCTATCTCAGCTTCAGCTTCCATCTCATCTTCTAGTTCAGAGGTCATTCTAGAAGATACTTCAGTGCCAGTTTCAGCACCAGATTTTGTTATGGATGACTCTCCCATGCCAGATTTGGATGAGCTTATTCTAGCTGATATAGAAGAAGAGAATAAGGCAGCAGCTGAAAGCTCTGTCCCTATTGTTTATGACTCCTGTGCAGTCCCCTCCTCCTCTATTGTTGATATTCCAGTTCCTGAATCTTCTGCCCCTCCTCTAGAAAAAGCTATTATTTCTGATAAAGCTTTGAAAGCCTTGGATGCTCTTTATGACATCCCTCGAGGTTCTGAGTCTGAAGAAGATGATGATGATGACTCAGATGAAGATGCTGCTACTAAGAAAAAGAAGATGCTTTCAAAGAAAAGGAAGGCTCCTCCTCCTCCAGCTCCACAGCCTAATCCCAATGCTGACATCCCTTACTACATCCTGCACAATATAACTCCATATAAGGGAATGCCTTCATGGATGTGGCTCTCCAAAAACCAGCAGAAAGATAGAAAGAGAAGCAGGAGATATTCCCCTCCTCCAGTGAGCAGATACAAGAAGGATCCTCCTCCTCCTCCAGCAGCTGGTGCCTCTGGCTCCTCTAGCTCCCAGAGATCTGCCCCAATGCAAACATACCAGAGGTAGTCAGGGAGATCTTCTGGAAGCAGCCAGCAGAGGCAGCCATCCTCAGGTAGTCAAAGTCAACAGTATCATCAGCAGCAGCAACAACAAATTTCTGATGTTCAAAAAGCTGAAAGTCCAAAGAGACCTCTCTCTCCTCCAATCCCTTTTGAAGATCCTGAAACTGCTAATACAGCAAAAATGGCTAGATACCAGGAATTGATTGGATTATCTCTGATTAATAAAGCCAAGGCTGAAGCTAAAGATATCTCTGGATTATCAACCATGTCAAAGTATAGAAAAGAAGAGCTGAAAAGGTTTGACAAAGGAAATAAATTGTTTAATGTTGATTCTTATATGAAACTTCATCCAGAAGCAGTTTTCACCAGAGCAACTACATTGAATATTATTGGGGCAGCTGACATGACTATGTCAATAGCTCAAGCTCGAGATCCAAAGAGAGAAATCATTTTCAAGAAGCCAGGAGAGCAGACATCTGAAGACAAACCTCAACAGAAGAAGCCAAAGAAGTAATTTTCTTGTTGTTTCAATTTCTGTCTGTCTTTGTTTTTCAAACTATGCTATCTGTTAAACAAAGCTGTGTATATATATATATCTGTTGCATGTGTTGGTAATTCTCTGCCATATATATCTCTTTTCTTGCTTTGTTTTTCTGTTTTGAGTCTCTGTTAGTGACCTCACCCAAATATGGGGAGATTGTTGCTTCCCTAGTTGATTTGGGCCAGGTTCACTGACTTAGGATGTGACCCATCATGTATAGCCAGGGTCAAGTTGTGTCCTAGAGTCTAGGCTAAGTCCTTAGGTTCAATTTCAGATGGACCAGCTATCAACAATACCATCAGAGACTTCAGACTTAGAGGATTTCAAGACCAAGTCAAATGAGTTCGATGTTCGTCGAACTCTGCTCGACAAAAGGAGTCCTGCGCTCGACGATCGTGAGACAATTCTTAGTGCTGAGCTCGACGATCCATGTTCTCTGTTCGACGAATGTTGAGGTTCTTCATCAAGCCAAATTCGGGACAACTTCAAGATTTTTCTAAGTCCAGCTTCAAGCTTTGGTCGACGAATTGGATTCTAAGCTCGACGAACTTGGACCTCTAGTTCTCAGCTTCTCAGGTCGACGAATGCTTTACTCTCTCGATGATTTCTGAACTCAGAGTATTTGTGTCGACACTTAGGGCATGTGTCGACACCAGACACTTCAATGTCGACACCAGAGGATTTGTGTCGACACCAGGATTTCATGTCGACACTAGAAGTTTTGAGTAGACACCAAGTTCAATTAGTCGACACCAGGTTTTGTCGACACTGGATATCAGCAAATGCAGAATATTTGGCTAAGTCCACAATCGTTCTTCGCTCGACAAATTTGGATCTCAGCACGACGAATACTATCTTATAATGAAGATTGTCTGTTCGACTAATGAAGATTTTCTGGTCGACGAACTCTCTCAAGCTCAGCTCGACGAACTCTCTCAAGCTCAGCTCGACGAACTCAAATTCAGCTCGACGAATTGTGTTCCCCGCTCGACGAATCCAGACTAGGTCTTCTTCAGGTTTCCCGTCCCGTTTCGTGGCGATGAATCTGGAGTTATTAATGCCAGATCTTCTCGGAATGTTACCGTTAGAACGCGCATTGACTATGGACGATTACATGCCGTTTTTCTATGGGACAGTTGGGAAAATCATTGATTGTCGCTTCCTTCCAAGGCCGACTGCAATTACTGCTCATTCATTCAAATTTTGAATATTCTCAGTCAGTCAAAAATAGACAGAGAAAGAAAAGAAAAAGACAACACAGTCAGTCATACAGTCACACAGAATAGCAAGCAATACAGACATTTTTAGACAGATACTCTCAGATTGCACAGAAGAACAATCAACCGAAATCAAAAGTTCTCCTGCAATCAGCCTGACCAGAGAACATTTTCAAGGAGAAGAAGAACAATCAAATTCTATCAAGAGTCTTCCTCTTCTAACTCACAGGATAACTTCAAAGGACAACAATTATTCAAAATGTCAAAGGAGTTCCTGAAACAAATCCTGGTCCAGGCATTCTAGGTCTTTGAAGACCTATCACCCTGAAGCAGTGCTCCAGCTTTCCTGATTAATTCAAGATCTCAGGGGGAGCAAGATCTACTACAATCAATCCACAAGTCTTCTCTCTGATTGTTGACAGAGAAGACACCATCTCTTTTACTTCCAATTCCTGTACAGGGTTTTAAATCCCTTCAAAATTATTCTGGTTGCAAGTCTCCTTCCAAAAGACTTGAGGTTTTGGTTTTTGAGCACCTGAACAAAAGCTCATTGGTGTCAGGCACCTGATCAAAAACCTGAGTGGATTCCTACCAGGGTGGTAGAAGAGTGGATGTACCCAGGTTGGGGAACCACTATAAAATTCTTGTGTCATCTAGTTGCCCTTCGTTTTGTTTAGGCTGTGATGTGCTGTGTAGTTCTGTGATTGTTTAGGTTGCTGTGTTTTTTTATTTTGTTTGCTTCCCTATTCACTTAGGAATACAACAAAAGTTGTAAAAAGTTTTAAGAAAGCACAATACTCTATTCACCCCCCTCTAGAGTATTTCAGATCTAACCTGCACTTTCAACTTTCCTAGGCGGGGGCAATCCAGGTAACTTTTCGGGAAAACCTCAAGAAAATTTCGAACCACCGGTACATCTTCCATGCTTGTCACCATCACTTTTAGTTCGAAACATTTCAAATACACCTCGTCCCCTTTCATATGGGCCTTAAGTGCCTGAATTAATACAACATAATTCGGGGTACAAGTTTAATAGCTTGAAAGATTATCTTAGAATCTCCGTGCCTCAAGGTGATTTGCTGTGTCAGACATCAATGCAGGCATGGCGCCAATTCAACCATAACATGCCCAAAATAAGGTCAAAGTTTGGCATCCTCAACACTATCGCAGGGGTTTTGAAAAGTTTTCCTCCAATATATGCCTCCAAGTCTCACTTGATAGATGAGGTCATCACGATCCGTTTGGGCGGCGTACTCTCTGAGTGATGTCGGTGAAATAATCCACACCATTTAGATCTTTCACAAAGTCCACCGAGAAAAACTAGTGAGTGGCACGGGTATCAAATAGGGTTTGGGATAGTCTCCTACTAACACTCATGATGCCTAAATATCAAGATATAACAACCTCAAAGATAGATTCCTTGCACAAATGTAGGAAAGCCAAGGATGAATGCTTATAAGAAATTAGTTGACTCCGAAATACCTGCAATCACGTCCTGTGGATTCCGCTCTTCAGTCATATCCAGAGCAAACATCTGCACCCTAATAGGTCCAGGATTCCTTCCTCGGGGTCCTGATGAGTACGATTATGATAGGCTTTTTACTATCATAATTGTAATCATGTCTACCATTTCCTGCCCCTTTTGGTGTTGACTTCATGATAATATCAAAGAAATTGTCGTATCATAGATAGAAGAGCGTATTTAGAAGTCCTTGTCAGTTCTTGTTTTAAACTATTTACTGAGTCTATCATTTTTCTATTGCAGGTAATGCCAACCAATGGACCTAAAAGTTTCGGAGCAAACAGAGGAGTTCACGGAGTCTACATGGCTGATGACAGGACAGAAATTTGGTGCATACGGCCAGACACACGGCCGTGTGCCTACCCGTGTCCTATGTACCTGAAGCTGAAGATTTTGGGCGCAGACGATGGAACCTCACACGGGTATGGCACACGCCCGTGTGCCTACCCGTGTCATATTTGCACACGACTGCCAACCAACCCGTGTCTGAAGAACACGGCCGCACACACGGCCGTGTCCATACCCGTGTCATCTGACACGGCCCACTACCAGACACGCCTGCTCGTGGGGAACCGCCCATGAACCGCCTAGGAACCGTCCACACGGCCTGACACACGGCCGTGTGCGACCCCGTGTCCGACCTGTTTGCAAGGGAACTATAAATTTCCTGTAGAAAAATTTGTAGAGGACTTTTGGATTTTTTCTGGATTGGAGAACTGCTGGAGGCCGAAGGGCAGCATCCAAGACAAGGAGGATTGAAGGGTATTTCATATGTAATTTTATTTAATCATTAACCCTTTGAATCCTTCCCTTATCTTGATGATCCATCTTCAATTTATGTTTTAATTTGCATGAATTTCTCTTTGAACATTCTAGCAATCATGTATCACCTTATTTATGTTATATTTGTAGTATTTTATTTGTGTTTATGCAATCAAACAAAGAGTTTAATCATCCCTTTGAATTACTTATTTGTTTTACACAATTTGCAATTGGCTAGATTGAGAAATAGGTTCTTTGCAATGCTTTTGGTATGTTCATATTGTGATGATAATTCCCTTTGTAATTCAAACTTTATGATCGAGAGATATTCTGTTTGGAAAATTAGAACACGAATAAAAGGATTCATGTTAATTTAGAGATAGAATTCATGAATTTATGTAGTAATAAAGGTAATTTGTTTAATGCGAACTTGAGTGTGTGAATTGTTCGAGAGAAAATTTACTATCTTAGGTTTAGATTTGGAATTGCTCGAGAGAGAATTTTGATGAAAAATTAACCTTTACATTGCACAAATGTAACACTCTTTTCATGTCATGATCGCTTAGAATTGAATTGATAAATGGATTTGTTCATGTAATTATTTAAAAGCTTCATGTTGTTATCGTTTTTATTTCTCCAATACTGAATCATCCCATTGGTCATAGTTAGGTTAATGTAGTTTAAATATCACTTTTGTTTAGAGGTATGAAAATAAAGGGAGGGTGAGTACGAATAGTTGAAACGACCCTGTGGAATACGACACGAGATGTAGATTTCTCATATATTACGATTGATAGGTGCGCTTGCCTGAATGCTAATTCAATCTAGTTAAGTCCATCTACATAATTGTATTAGAATGTAGAATGAAATCACATTGAATTATTACTTGTTAGCAAAAAAACAAAATCATCAAGTTTTTGGCGCCGTTGCCGGGGAATCGTTTTCAATATTTTGAAATCCTAATCTTTATTGATCTACCAATTTTCATTTATATAGTTGTAAATTAGTATTTGAATAATTATATTGCGTAATATTTTTTTTTGTAGTCTGTTAGTCTATGACCAAGGGCAAAAATTCTGGGCTAGCACCATTTCATCCTGACCCAGAACGAATTCTCCATAACACTAACTTAAGGGACGTGGGAATTAATACCACAGATATTTCAAACGGACTATCAGAAGAGGAGACAGTAAACCAAGGAGAGAATCATCTTGAAAACTTAGATACCATGGCCAACCAAAATGAGCAAACCATGTCTGACTTTGCTAGACCTAATCTCCAAGGAACCGGGTCGAGCATCGTTAGACCACCGATAGCTACCAATAACTTTGAATTAAAGCCTAGTGTGATACAAATGGTGCAACAGTATGTTCAGTATGATGGCTTGCAAGATGAGGATCCAAACACCCACTTGGCCGGATTCTTAGAGATATGTGACACATTTAAGATCAATGGTGTTTCCAACGACGCCATTCGATTGAGATTGTTTCCATTTTATTTAAGGCATAAGGCGAAGCAGTGGTTGAATTCCTTACCTAGAGGGTCGATCACTACTTGGAACATGATGGTTGAGAAGTTTCTAATGAAGTACTTTCCACCTGCGAAGACTGCGAAGTTAAGGAATGACATCTCTACATACATTCAATTGGATTCTGAATCGTTGTACGACACATGGGAACGATTCAAGGAGTTGTTAAGGAGATGCCCCCACCATGCTCTACCTTCATGGCTTCAGATTCAGACCTTCTATAATGGTCTAAATCCAGCCACCAAACAAATGATTGATGCGGCTAGTGGAGGAACTTTGAACAACAAGACACCTGAAGCGGCTCAGCAGTTGATAGAGGACATGGCAATGAACAATTACCAATGGACTACCGTAAGACATAAGCCTAGCAAGCCCGCAGGAATTTATGAAGTAGATGCCGTCACCGCCTTAGCAATGCAAGTGGAGAAACTTCACCAAAAGATGGACAACCTTGCCTTAGCATCACCTTCCATGGCACCTCAACAATGGGACCCTTCATGCACTGGAATGCCTAGTTGTGAACCGCAAGTTCAAGAGCATGTTGACTATATGGGTAACAATATTAGGCCACCTTTCAATCAAGCCAACAACCCATATAGCTCTACATATAATCCTGGATGGCGAAACCACCCCAATTTCTCTTGGGGAGGACAAGGAAATCAAGGGAAGCAGCCCATGTTTGGACAACAACCACAGTTGGAACCAAGGAAGCCTACATTGGAAGATGTGCTTACCAAATTCATGCAAACTACCGATGTAGCCTTCCGAAATCAAGAGGGTTCAATTTGGAACTTGGAAAACCAAATTGGTCAGCTTGCAAGGATGGTTTCTGAAAGGCAGCAAGGAACACTTCCAGGGAATACAGAGATAAATCCAAGGGAGCATGCAAAAGCCGTTCAATTGAGGAGCGGAAAGGAGTTACAAGACCCAAGGCCTGCAAAAGAAGCACCCAAAATGGAGTTTAGCGGCGAAGGACCAAGCGAGATGAATGTACAACCGATGGAGTACCAAATAGCATTACCATACCCAGCAAAGCATAGCAAGGAGCGCATGGATGCGCAGTATGGTAAATTTTTATCTATGTTTAAGCAATTACATGTTAATTTACCTTTTTCTGAAATTATTCAAATGCCTAAATATGCAAAATTTCTTAAGGACTTGATTTCTAATAAAAAGAAAATAGAAGAATTATCATTAGTAACATTAAGTGAAGAATGTTCTGCTATTTTGCAAAATAAATTGCCACAAAAACTTAAGGATCCCGGTTCATTTTCAATTCCATGCTTAATCGGTGATTTACAAGTAAATAAGGCTTTAGCAGATCTAGGAGCAAGTATAAATTTAATGCCTTATAATTTATATCTGAAACTAGGCCTAGGAGAACTTAGCCCAACAAGAATGAGTATTCAATTAGCAGATCGATCGGTTAAGTATCCTAGAGGAATAGTAGAAGATGTATTAGTTAAGGTAGATAAATTTATATTTCCTGCTGATTTTGTTATTTTAGATATGGATGAAAATATCGAAGTACCACTCATACTAGGTCGTCCATTTCTAGCTACATCTAGAGCACTTATTGATGTTTTTGATGGTAAATTAGTATTGCGAGTAGGAGAAGATGAAGTCACTTTTCAAATTGGCAAAACTATGAAACAATCTTTAGATAACGATGATTATTGCTATTTTCTCATGTATTGATGATTTTATGTCTTCTATAAATTCTAATTTTTATTATAAAGATCCTTTAGAAATTTGCATAACTAACAATTATCTAGAAGATGATAAGAATGATGACATTATTGAACATTTATTTTTTCTAGAAAATTGTGTTGCTATGAATAGAACAACGGAATATAGTTTAATTACTGAAGGAGATCATGAAATTCTTAAGAATAATACTAAGGATCCACCAATAGTAGAATTAAAAAAATTACCGGATCATCTTGAGTATGCGTTCTTAGGAGCAAATTCTTCGTACCCAGTTATCATATCTTCAAATCTTTCCAAACTTGAAAAAGAAAAATTGATAATTGTATTGAAGAAATGTAAAGGTGCAATAGCGTGGCAAATATCTGATATAAAAGGGTATTAATCCTAGTTTTTGCACTCATAAAATTCTTTTGGAAGAAAACTATAAGTCGTCTATTCAACCGCAACGTAGGCTAAATCCTAATATGAAAGAGGTAGTAAAGGCTGAGATTGTGAAGTTATTAGATGCTGGTATTATATATCCTATTTCGGATAGTTCATGGGTTAGTCCTGTCCAAGTAGTTCCTAAGAAGGGTGGCCTGACCGTAGTAGCAAATGATAAAAATGAATTAATCCCAACGCGAACGGTAACAGGTTGGCGTGTCTGTATAGACTATAGGAAATTAAATGATGCCACTAGGAAAGACCATTTCCCTCTTCCTTTTATTGACCAGATATTAGAACGCTTATCAGGACATTCTTATTATTATTTTCTAGATGGACTTTCTGGATACTTTCAAATTCCTATAGCACCAGAAGACCAAGAGAAAACAACATTTACTTGCCCATTTGGTACCTTTGCCTATAGATGTATGCCTTTCGGGTTATGTAATGCACCCGCCACATTTCAAAGGTGCATGCTAGCCATCTTTAACGAGTATGTTGAAGATATTATGGAAGTGTTCATGGATGATTTTTCGGTTTTTGGCGACTCCTTTGAGTTGTGTTTGAATAATTTAGAGAAAGTTCTTAGGAGGTGTGAGGAGACGAACTTAGCGCTTAGTTGGGAGAAGTGCCATTTCATGGTACAAGAAGGGTTAGTACTTGGCCATAAAATTTCAAGCCAAGGAATTCAAGTAGATAGAGCAAAAATAGAGACCATAGAAAAATTGCCACCACCAACCTCCGTAAAGGCAGTGAGAAGTTTCTTAGGACACGCGGGATTTTACCGCCGTTTTATTAAAGATTTCTCTAAAATAGCTAAACAACTTACAAGGCTTTTAGAAAAAGACACACCTTTTATTTTTGAACAAGAGTGTCTACATGCCTTTGAGTTCTTAAAAGAAAAATTAATTAATTCTCCTATTATGATCGCACCTGACTTTAGTCAACCATTTGAGATCATGTGTGACGCTAGTAGTTTTGCGGTAGGGGCTGTTTTAGGACAACGCCGAAACAAACATTTTCACCCAATATATTATGCTAGTAAAACCTTTAATAATGCACAGGAGAATTATACAACTACTGAAAAAGAACTCCTAGCAGTGGTATTTGCCTTTGATAAATTTAGACCATATTTAACATTGTCCAAAGTGGTAGATTATACAGATCACTCTGCACTTAGATATTTGCTAGCCAAAGCGGAAGCAAAGCCTCGTTTAATCCGATGGGTTCTTCTTCTACAAGAATTTGATCTAGAAATTAGGGATAAACGAGGAGCAGAAAACTTAGCGGCAGATCATCTTTCACGTTTAGAAAACCAACTACGATCAATGTTAGATGAGTCTGAAATTTCTGATACATTTCCTGAGGAATCATTATTTGCCATATCTACCAATATACAACTAGATTATCCATGGTTTGCAGATTATGCAAACTATCTTGTGGCTAAGGTCCTTCCAAAAGACTTTTTATATCAGCAGAAAAAGAAATTTTTCTCTGACTTGAAATATTACTTTTGGGAGGACCCTTTTCTTTTTCGGATATGTGCAGATTCTGTTATAAGAAGGTGTGTATCAGCGGAGGAAGGTTGGAAGATTTTGGAGCAGTGTCATTCAGGTCCTGCTGGTGGTCACTATGGAGCGAATCGCTCCGCTAAAAAGGTTCTTGATTCCGGGTTTTATTGGCCCCTTCTATTCAGGGATGCCCAAAGGTATGTGCTTTCATGTGATTCTTGCCAAAAAGCAGGTAATATTTCTAAATTACATGAAATGCCTCAAAAATTTATCCTTGAATGTGAAGTATTCGATGTGTGGGGTATAGATTTTATGGGACCATTCCCAGTTTCTTTTGGGAATAAATATATTTTGGTAGCTGTAGATTACGTATCAAGGTGGGTTGAAGCGCAAGCTTTGCCTACTAATGATAGTAGGGTTGTAATTAGATTTTTGAAATCCTTATTCGCACGATTTGGTACACCACGTGCACTTATTAGCGATAGGGGTTCACACTTTTGTAATCGACAACTAGACAAAGTATTGGAAAAATATGGAGTTACACATAGGATAACCACTCCGTATCATCCTCAAACTAGTGGACAAGTTGAAGTTTCCAATAGAGAGCTTAAGAGAATCTTAGAAAAATCTATAGAAGGGAATAGGAAGCAGTGGTCTAGGAAACTTAACGACTGTTTATGGGCTTATAGGACTGCCTACAAAACACCTATAGGGACCACCCCCTTTAGATTAGTCTACGGTAAATCGTGCCACCTACCTATAGAATTAGAACACAAATCGTATTGGGCAATACGCTCCTTAAATTTTGACGCTAGTTCTATAGGAGAGAAGCGTAAACTTCAACTTAACGAATTAGATGAGTGGAGAACTATGGCCTATGAGAACTCCCGGATTTATAAGGAGAAAACCAAACTATTTCATGACCGTCACCTTCGTAAACCCAAGGTATTCCAAAAAGGTGACCAAGTCCTCCTTTATAATTCCAGATTACGATTATTCCCAGGGAAGTTAAGGTCTAAGTGGTGCGGACCCTTTAAAGTTAAAGAAGTCCTTCCCCACGGTACCGTCGAGTTAACTCACCCAGAGAAGGGAGATTTTAAGGTTAATGGTCACCGACTTAAACCTTATTATGGTGAAATCCCTATGGACTTCCCTCGTCTAGAAACCTGCCTCCGTCTTGACTAATTTAATTTTAAGTATAGTAGTTGTTTTTAAGTATTCCTGTTTTAGTATAAATCTATTTAGTTGCAATGAAAAAAAAAATTAATTAAAGAAAAAAAAATTTTAATGAAAAGAAATTTCCATCAAAATTTTAATGAAAAAAAATTTCTGGAGTGTCACACGGCTCACCACACGGCCGTGTGGCTAGCCGTGTACGCGACACAGGCTCAGGCCCAGCCGTGTGGAATTAATTCCGCAAATGGGCAATTTCATCCCGAGCACAACACGGGTTAGCACCAACCCGTGTTCGTAGCCGTGTTCATCGGTCTCGACGATCGTCGAGACCGATGTGTCGAGACACCGAACACGGGCGTGTCGGCTCACCACACGGCCGTGTTACCCACCTACCCGTGTTTATGTACCGTGCCAGCTGCGACACGGGGCGACACACGGCCGTGTTGTCGCCCGTGTCCACCTGACGCGCTGTCCCCAGTCAGTTTGACCACACGGACCGAGGCAGGCCCGTGTTCCACGAGGCATCGGATCCCCTAACACGGGTGCACACACGGCCGTGTGCGCACCCGTGTTCCATTATTTTACACGGACCGACGCACCCGTGTTCCACGAGGGTGCAAATTCCCTAACACGGGTTCACACACGCCCGTGTGCGAACCCGTGTTCAACATGTATAAATATGGCCGTGTGGATTTCTTCCTTGCTCACTCCAAACACTCTCCCAGCATCACTCATCCCGTGGCCTGATCCGCAAGGCACTTTTTTTCCAATTCTCGTCCCCCTTCACTCGCATTTTTCCCCTTCTGCGTCATGTCTTCCGGAAGAAGTGGAGGTCGCCGTCGCCGACCGGAATTACAAGTCTCCACGGAGAGGCGGGATGCCGCTGCTCCGCTAATTTTCACAGATGCGTCGCACACCGCCCGCTTTAACCACTTGCAATCCAAAAAATTTCAAGACATACGCATGATTGATTAGAGCGTACTTGAGGAGATAAACCTAGCAGGAGATGTCAGGGGGCTGATTTCTGTAACAGGGTGGAATCAATTTTTTGCCATAGAGGAATTAGGCTTTAGGGAACTCACCTTAGAGTTCCTATCGTCATTTTATTCCAGCTTTAGGCCTAATTTCATCGACGCACCGCACGCGCCCGAGGGGATAGTTTCATTTCGAGTGGGTGGCACATTTTATACACTCACCATGCTCTAATTCACCCAATACTTAGGGGTGTATGAGGAGTCGTTCCTTTTCAGTGCTGCCTACCCCGAACTCCACTTCGATCTCCCTAATCGCGACATGGCCGGTGGTATATGGCGCCAAATTTCTTTTGACACTGGCGCCTACGAGGCCAAGAGATCTAAGGCATCCAAATTGATTTCCCCCGCCCTCCATTATATCCATCATCTACTCAGCCACACGTTGAGCGGCCGGGGCGAAAGCTCCGGAGTTGTTAGTAGGCAGGATCTGTTATACCTATACAGCATGACTTCACGATATCCTCTACATCTCGGTTATATTCTAGCCCAGTTCATTCTTCATCAGGCTGACACCCCTCGTATAGGGTCTATTTGCGTAGCACCCTATATTACTCGCCTCGTGAAGAATATGGGCATCTTTTTAGCCCTCCCCTAGATGACAGTGGTCGCAAAGACCGTGCCTATCACGATGGCTAGTCTTCGCGCCCTCCGCCTCGTCACCGCCCGTCAGGGCCGGGGAGGGGTTATATATTCTATTGTTCGACGTGGACCGCATGTACAGGACGATAGTGATGATGAGATAGATCCTGACCTCGACGTGCCATTGGTGCCTCCACCCCATTCCACCTATGCTCATGGCGAGTCGTCTACTGCACCTCCTCCACCTCAGTCACGATACTCGCGCGAGTTCCGTCAGTATTTCGACACCGAGCTCTCGCCGCGCTTACAGGAAATTAAGGAGGCACATCAGCAGACCGAGGATCTCCTCACACAGATTAGAGACCACCTTGGGATCGCCCCTCGTCAGCCGCCAGCTCCAGCACCGCCTTCCTATCCGGATGATTCGACAAGCCACCATGAGTACTTCTGATATGTATCGATGTAGTGTTATCTTCATGTATCGTATCTTGTATTTTTTTAATCAGTGTATTCAGTTCTATCAGCTTTTATATATCAGTGCATTCTAGTACAGCTCCTGTTTCTTTACTGTGCTCTTCTACTTATTATGATAGCAGTTTCTTTTTATATATCATCATGAAATCACTCTATGTCCGCTTTTTACATTGCACTGAGGACATTGCAAATCTTAAGTCTGGGGGTAGAATGGTTATTCATGTGGTTACAATTAATTCTAATCTGCTTATCATAATACTCAAGTTATTATACCACCCTTTAAAAATTTTTGTTTGACCTTTTAAGCTCTCATTTTTCTTTCATTTGGGATTATAAACATTTAATTTACCTTCGCACACTGATTAAAATGAATTGATGTAGACTCATAGAGTATTCAACTTTGTTGATTTCGTAATTAAGCATAGAAATTTTTTTAGCTTAATTTTCTCTATATAATTTAATTTTAAGATTACTCCTCTATATTAGTAACTATCCAAGACTCTATTTTAGAAAATATATTTATCTGTAATAAAGTGAGTCGATGAGTGTAACATTTTTATAATTTGGTATTAGGGCTTTAAAATTAAAAATTACTCCATATTGATGTTTAGGACTCACCCTCTAGCATTCCTCAAAACATTACATAAGTTAATTAGTAAGGGCGGAAATGACTTAGGCCTCCTATTGGATAGCTTGAGCCTTGTTATCCCAACACCTTTAACATGATACCCTTGCACACCCAATTTGAACCTAATCCCCATCCTTTTGATACTCTACTAATAAAATTCACCAAGGCCAAATCCTTACCTATTAGCACACATATCATTGATGCCTGCTTGGAATGATTTGTTCATTGTGATATGTGGCCTGAGTGCGTGTATCCTTGCACCCACTTGGAATGATCCCTACTTTGAACCCAAAAAAAAGAAGACATAGTGATATGTGACCTGAGTGCGTGTATACTGGCACCCACTTGGAATGATCCCTACTATGGTCCCTTGGTTAAAATATATATATATATATGTATATAAAAAAATATAAATAGAGTGCCCTTCAAAATGTGGGAAATATACAAATTGCAAAGTCTGGGGGTGTTTACATAAAATTGAAATATGTTAAGGTATCTTCCAACATAAGGCTCAATCAAGATTTAGGTGTGAAAAATTCATCGAAATTATCCTTGATTACCTCACCTTTAATCTTCTATCCTAAGCCAAAAAGGCTTCACCAAAATTCAAGTCCTAAGGATCCAACCTTACTAATTCTAAATTATGATGTGATGAGGGTGTAAAAAGGGTAAGTTCATGATTATCAGTACGAGTACTTATAAGCATTGAAACACTAATACGTATTTTATAGAGATTGTTATTTTCTCCTCATATTTGTTAAAGATGACTATACTTTTATTTCTAAAAGCGAGTGAGAGATAGTTAAAATGATATACTAGAGGAATTTTAAGATAAATATATATTTAGAAAAGTCTGCTAAATTATTTCCTATGCGATTACATCATCAAAGTTCTATTAAATTCATAGCAACCAGTGTGCGGAGGCAAAATTATTTAATGGTAACCCAGGTGTTTGAATTAGTTTGCTTAGGGACAAGCAAACATCTAAGTCTGGGGGTATTTGATGAGTACGATTATGATAGGCTTTTTACTATCATAATTGTAATCATGTCTACCATTTCCTGCCCCTTTTGGTGTTGATTTCATGATAATATCAAAGAAATTGTCGTATCATAGATAGAAGAGCGTATTTAGAAGTCCTTGTCAGTTCTTGTTTTAAACCATTTACTAAGTCTATCATTTTTCTATTGCAGGTAATGCCAACCAATGGACCTAAAAGTTTCGGAGCAAACAGAGGAGTTCACGGAGTCTACATGGCTGATGACAGGACAGAAATTTGGTGCACACGGCCAGACACACGGTCGTGTGCCTACCCGTGTCCTATGCACCTGGAGCTGAAGATTTTGGGCGCAGACGATGGAACCTCACACGGGTATGGCACACGCCCGTGTGCCTACCCGTGTCATATTTGCACACGACTGCCAACCAACCCGTGTCTGAAGAACACGGCCGCACACACGGCCGTGTCCATACCCGTATCATCTGACACGGCCCACTACCAGACACGCCTGCTCGTGGGGAACCGCCCAGGAACCGCCTAGGAACCGTCCACACGGCCTGACACACGACCGTGTGCGACCCCGTGTCCGACCTGTTTGCAAGGGAACTATAAATTTCCTGTAGAAAAATTTGTAGAGGACTTTTGGATTTTTTCTGGATTGGAGAACTGCTGGAGGCCGAAGGGGAGCATCCAAGACAAGGAGGATTGAAGGGTATTTCATATGTAATTTTATTTAATCATTAACCCTTTGAATCCTTCCCTTATCTTGATGATCCATCTTCAATTTATGTTTTAATTTGCATGAATTTCTCTTTGAACATTCTAGCAATCATGTATCACCTTGTTTATGTTATATTTGTAGTATTTTATTTGTGTTTATGCAATCAAACAAAGAGTTTAATCATCCCTTTGAATTACTTATTTGTTTTACACAATTTGCAATTGGCTAGATTGAGAAATTGGTTCTTTGCAATGCTTTTGGTATGTTCATATTGTGAAGATAACTCCCTTTGTAATTCAAACTTTATGATCGAGAGATATTCTGTTTGGAAAATTAGAACACGAATAAAAGGATTCATGTTAATTTAGAGATAGAATTCATGAATTTATGTAGTAATAAAGGTAATTTGTTTAATGCGAACTTGAGTGTTGTGAATTGTTCGAGAGAAAATTTACTATCTTAGGTTTAGATTTGGAATTGCTCGAGAGAGAATTTTGAGGAAAAATTAACCTTTACATTGCACAAATGTAACACTCTTTTCATGTCATGATCGCTTAGAATTGAATTGATAAATGGATTTGTTCATGTAATTATTTAAAAGCTTCATGTTGTTATCGTTTTTATTTCTCCAATACTGAATCATCCCATTGGTCATAATTAGGTTAATGTAGTTTAAATATCACTTTTGTTTAGAGGTATGAAAATAAAGGGAGGGTGAGTACGAATAGTTGAAACGACCCTGTGGAATACGACACGAGATGTAGATTTCTCATATATTACGATTGATAGGTGCGCTTGCCTGAATGCTAATTCAATCTACTTAAGTCCATCTACATAATTGTATTAGAATGTAGAATTAAATCACATTGAATTATTACTTGTTAGCAAAAAAAAATCATCAGGTCCCCATCCCCTACCATGAACTTTCCCTCATCCTCGCTAAGCTGCCGAAGGGAAAACTAGGGGAAAATTCATGCCTAGTTACGGGCAAAAATGCCAGATGTGTCCTGGCTGATGACATTTGAAACAAAATTGCCTGAATGTCCCTTCGGGTTATTGATCGGGTTGGAACTACGAGGGTGGAGGTAATGTTAGTTGTGCGGCCGGACGTTCCATCTTAATGTTCTGATGGAAATGGTGCCACCTCTTTGGTTTCCTCTCCCACCTCTAATTTTTTGTCTCCTTCTAAAGCTGGGTCCTGCTTCCATCATTCCTTAAGAGGGTTGTTGGGTCCATTGATCCCAATGTCCTGGATTTGAAGAAGGACGAGCAAACAATGTATGCACATGTAGTGATCTAACTTGTATTCTACGTTAATTATTACAGATTATACTAGTAAACTATGATGGGACAGGTAGCCTAAGTGGCTAAGTCATTTAAATTCTTACCTGAGTGGTGGAAAGATAGAAAACTATCCAAGTCCACAGGCATTGAGTGAAGATCACTAACTCAACGCCAGATGACTTATAGTACTGAAAAAATCCTATTCAGTCAAAGCCATGAAGTGGTAAGATTAGAATGTGGCTAAGTCAACAGGCGTTGAGTGAAGTCAACTCACTCAACGCCACACAGCAAAATGATATGAGTCCGGGTAATATAGTCAAAGCTTAAAGAGAAATGAGATGAAAAGTGGCTAAGTCCACAGGCGTTGAGTGTAGCTCACTCACTCAAAATAGTTGAATAGCCGAGCTCAGAGTTTGTCAAACTAAGTCCAATGTTCGTCAAGTTGAACTTTCACTTGTTCGTCAAGCTGATCTCAATGTTCGTCGAACTAAACTCAAAGTTTGTTGAACTGAGGTATTACTTACTTGTCGAGCTGAGCTCAAAGTTCGTCGAACTGTGTTCTAAGTTCGTCGAGCTTAAACTTTATTCTGAAATAGAAAATCTTGCTAAGGCAGAAAGCATTGAGTGAAGTATGTTCACTCAATGCTCTTAATACTATGACACAGAATTTGTTAAATCAAAAAGCGTTAAGTGAGGCATGCTCAGTCTATGCTGTCAATGCTTAAGATGCTGAAGAAGCAGAAATGGCCAAGGCAGAAAGTGTTGAGTGAGGCATGCTCACTCAATGCTCTCAACGCCTTACATACAGAATACGCTGCAGAAACTATTAAGGTAAAAAGCGTTGAATGTGCATTACTCACTCAACCCGGTCAATGCCTAGTGAAGATAGAATTTTGTCTAAGTTATTTGGCGTTAAGTGATGCTCACTCACTCAACGCCAAGAAGCAAAAAGCTGAAAAATCAAGTTGGCGTAGAGTGAAGCTGAATAACTCAACGCATAGAGGCATATTTATATTCTAAGTAGTTTGGCGTTCAGTGAAGGTAACTAACTCAATGCCAAGAGATAGTAAAACTGTCTAAGTACTTTGGCATTGAGTGAACCTAACTCACTTACTGCCTATACTACTGATGTTTGAATTTTGACTAAGTCTTCAGGTGTTGATGTTAGTTTGTCAAAAAGTCAACAATATTCAAATTGTTAGCTGCAAAGCCACAGTACATGACAAATGGCACCGTAGGCCTACTATACGTCAATTAGGGGTTAAAGCAAGGATGCAGCCTGCATTAATGGAGTGAGATCCACTGCTAAAAGTGTCGTTGGGTTACATTAAATAAAAGGAGAAGCTTTTTACATAAAGAGAAGCAGGTACAGTAGTTCATCCCAATCGCCATTGTTGTGGGTGTGGCTGAAGAACAATGACACATGACAACAAGTCTATAAGCATAATAAGTTAGCTGTTGACATCAACATCTTCTACAATAAGATTGTTGGTGCCATCTTCATCTACACCAGCTACCAAGCTCAGGGTGATTCACTGAGAAAAAAATAGCAGCTAAGGTCGACCCTTGCTGCAAGTCCTTCACAGATCCAGCCAACAAATACTACAGGATATTCTCTTGGGGTGTTGTGAAGAAGGATATTGAGCTAAGCAGTTGGATCAGTTCAGAAAGGCAGATAAGCTAATCTGCAAGTTGCTTCTAGCATAAGCCAAAGCATATACATTACTGTTGCTGTGAAGAAGAGAGTGCTGAGCTTTTGGTTCACCTCTGAAAGGAGCAGAACATTATTCTGCAAGTCACATCCATCACAAGTTGTTATACTTGTTGCTGTTAAGTAGTTAGGACTACGGTGTATTTAGTCCAAAAAAGTTGACACATGAAAACATTCCTAGTGTCAAAGTGGGGCTGAGTCTAACTCACCCAAGGTAGATTGGCAAAGAGGAACTACTCTTGTGTCCAATAAAGAACCTCAACAAACCACTTCCATCTTATAGGATCCTTTGTGGATCTGAGAGGTAGGAGCAAACTTGCTCTGAGATAGGTGAATAGTTGATCACTGAGTGGTAGGGCACTTATTCCTGAGCTATAGGCGAGTGTATCTCTTTGAGTTATAGGATCAAGTTTGCTTTGATGTAGGGCTATCCTCCATAGCCTGAGTTGTATGGCTTAATTTCCTGAGGTAGGTGATACTTGTATCACTGAGTGTAGGCCCTTATGGCTGAGTTATAAGTCTTGGAGGAGACTGAGAGATCCTGAGGGATCTGAGTTGTAAGCACTTTGGAGCATTGTTTTGGGGAAGTGCCTTGAACAATAGTAAGTTGTCAAGGTGGGAGGAGAGTGGATTTACCCAATTATTGGGGAACCACTATAAGTTCTGATGTACTATGTTGTGTTGGTTTTCCTTGGGCAGGTTGCTCATCTTGAAAGCAGAAATTAACCAACAAATAAATCAAAAAATTAAAAGAAAACAAAAATTAGTCACTAAGGACTAAGAAACCCATTCACCCCCCCCACCCCTTTAGGTGACTTAGCTATCCTTGAATTAAAGAATTTCAAGTGGTATCAAAGGCAGGCTGCTCAAAAAGGACCTAACAGTCTGAGTAGACCTCAAAAGATAGCTAAAAGGGTTTTAACTTATGTGTTCAAAAGAGAACAATAAGGTGTGGAGATCAATGGAGCTTCAAATCAGCAAAAATGATAAGAAGATCATTGGACTACTGACTGCTCTTGCAGAAGATAAAGTATTTCAAGATACAAGAGGAAAGATTAGGGCCCCTCTGTATCTTTCAAACATTGACTCAGAGGTGGATAATGCTGAAGATGGTGAAAGAAGAAGCTGTGAACTAACAGCTACACCAGAAGAATTCTGCCAGGATCAGCCTGAAAAAAGTCAGGTATATTCCCCATCTAGCTCATCCACAGAGTCTGGATATAAATCCTCCTCAGGCTCTGATGCATCCTCATCAAGTGATGATGAGAGTCCTCTATCAGAAAGTGATATCAATCAATTAATTGAAAATCATGCTGCCCTTCTGAAAACATTTAAGGAAAGCAAGTTGCTTGTTAAGAAACAAGTAGAAGAAATAGCCTCCCTACCGATGACTGCTTCCCAGCAAGGTAAAGCTCCATCCTTGATATGTCTAAAATAGAGGGAAGCAGCCCATCTGAAGATCATGGTAGACATTGATGTCGAGTCCAAAAAATATAAGGACTCTATTATGAAGGATCTTGAAGAGAAACTTGAAAGGAAGAAGAGGTTTGTGGCCAATATCTCTAAGATAGACAATATCAAGAGAAAATATGAGTCTGAGTGGATCTCTAAAGTTATCCAATATCAGAGAAGAGGTGAAGCTCCTGTCAGGCCTCAGTCAACCTTTCATAAGGTAATTCTCCCATCCAACAGGCATGACCATGACTGTAAGTGTGGTCACTGGAGGTTTGAGAATCTTCCTTGTAAGACTACAAATGTCCCTTACAGTGGAAGAAGAAAGGACATGAGACTGTTGCTCAGAAGGCTCCCCATGAAGAAGTGCAAAAGGCCCATCTTGAACGTTTTGTATTCAATGCACCAGCCCCATCACTCGTGAGCAAGGCAATGACCTTTTATTAAAGTCTCCCTGCACACACTCTGACTATGTGTAAATCTGCCAGGAAGAAAGACTTGGAATCTTCTAAGGGCACCAACAACATGTCCTCTACAAAGAGAACTGCTGCTGATAGACCTTGTTAAAAACCAAACTCTTCACATGACAGACCCACTCTCAGTCAGACTGTGACTTAGAGAAATTAGAACAGGGAAGCTGCTCATCCTTATATTTAGTCTGCAATCAACCATGCTGCCAGACCTGCTCAGAAGAGAAGATATAACATTCATGAGTGTTGGTGTTGTGGCAAAGTTGGCCACTTTTCCATAATATGTTGGCATAACCCTAGTGTGCCATGGGCAAGAGAAAGTTTTCCTGATAGGGCACCTGTTGGTAGACATTTATAATTTCAATCTAACAAGAACCTAGGACCCAAGTCAGCTTGGGTTCCTAATGTAAGGTTATTTTGTCTTGCAGGATAGTCCAAGTGGCTATAATCACTTATGGTCCTTATACAGAGATGTACTAGACCCAAGTCTAAGTACAACGGATGATTCAACTTATCATCATGCACAAGATGTCAAAGACAAGTACAATTATTAAGGGGGAGCTGGCAAAGGAAAGCTAGATGAACATCAAAGGATAAAAATCAGAAGCAAGGTTGATGGTATGCTCAGAGACTATGAATCAACCATGGGATTTAAGTCCACATGGCAGAAATAAGCAGAATTCACCTAGCTTCAATTCTACTATTTAATTGCAAAATTGATTATACATGTTAGAGATAGGGTAATTAAAACAAATGACTGAGAAGATGTAAAAACATTAGTCTAAATGAGTCTTCTCAATAAATATGTTAGTGTCTCACATGTTCACCATGCCACAAGAAGTAACTAGTCTCAACATACCCAAAGACATATTACATATGGAATACTGGGTTAAATAAGTATCAAAATTTTGTTTAGTCAATTGAGGTTGGCGGCTAATACACTCTCAGTTGAAATTAATGTAAGGATATTGAAATTATGTCTAATTGCACCACTAATAGAACACATTTTAGAATGTGTACTTCAGGACAATATTACCCCTGCAAGTTAGGCCAACACAGTTAGGAGCTAGTTGAAATTTAATGACTAAAGAAAACAGATGTTGAGCAAAACAAGCTTACTCAACAAAAATTGTAGAAAATACGGCCTACAAATATGTGTCGGGTTTCAATCCTGTCCATCAATCATGATTAATCAACAAAATATATTAGTGACTTTCCGCCTTCTTTTTAGGAATACCTATAAATAAAAGAGCTTGTGCAATATGGCAAGTCACCGTTCCATATGCTCTCCCGCCCGTTTTTGTTGAATCGACGGAAAGACGTTTTCGCCAACCTTCTCAAATTCTCCGACGAAATGGTGCCCAGGGGACAAGATTTCCTTTTTGAAGGAGCAGAGGTGATTCACAATAGATTCATTGATGCTACCAAAGAAGTTCAATTGGTGCTTAATCTTCTACATAACTCTTACCTAGCCTTCGTCCTGACGTAACCCTATCTTTTATGGAAGAGGGAAGTGCTAGAGTTGTTCGCCAACGCCAAAGCAGATGCTTCGGCAGGTAAAGTTAAGACCATAGTAAGCAGGAAGAAGATCAAGATTACTCGCAGAAGGCTCAGCAAGGCTCTGTAGTTGCCAAAGCTCTCTGCAACTGAGGATGAATAAGAACTATTATTGGATAATGTAAAATCAGTAATGAAATGGTGTGGACTTTCCATGCACACCTCTGGATCAATTCTAAGGAAAGAACTTAACCTAAGAGGTAACTTTCTAGCTGATGTCATCGGGAATGCACTGATATGCAAAACAGTTTCCCATGACAAAATTTCAAAGAGGATGTTTGACTAATGACAAGGGTCATACAGTCCAAGAGAACTAATTGGGGAAGAGTGGTGTTTGAAAGAATAGTGGATTGCATGGATGAACCAAATTTGGGGAGAATCCTTTCACTATATCTATGAGAAATAGTGCCAGAAATTCTGAATTTGAAGCTTGGTGCAAGAATACACCAAATGAGAAGAATGGATATTAGAATGCTTGAGATATGGGACAGGGTCCTTCAGCCCCGTGGTCTAGAAGCTGTGGAAAGGAAAGGAAAAAGAATTGTTGCTATTGAGCCCAGCTCCTCTAGCAGCTCATCCGAGGAAGAAGAACCTCATAATCCTGAACTATCTTCATATACTGAAGAGTCCAGAAGGGACATAAATATTCAGGTATCAGCGTATTCTGACCTTACCCCTCTTAGTGGTGTAAGAAGACTAGATTCAGATATTGTTCCTGAAGTTGATGAGACTGTTGTAGGGATAGCTGAATCTACTGCAGAGGAAGGAGATGATTTGCCTTCAGCTAAGGATTCTAGGCAAATAATAGAGGAAATTGTTAAAAAGATCTCTACAGAAATGAAGGAAGATGCTTCCAGGGACGTTGATACAAATGATCACCAGCCTACACTTGATGATGCTAAAGTTTCCAAACCTCAGAGTGAGGTGGAGCATCTGCTAGAGGAAGTTATGGAAATAGCATTCGCTAAGGAACTGTCTGCAATGGCTGAGGGGGAGCAGCTTGTGGAAGAGATAATACAAGATGCATTAGTTGTGGGGGGGGAGACTCTTCAGGTACCACACAAGGATAATCAGCATACTGAAGCAGAAGGTATTGTTGCCGATCTGCATGCCAAGGAGGGCATGACAGGGGTTGAGGGGGAGATTCAATCTGAACTCCCTGGTCAGATGGAAGTTCTTAAAATTGATTCTTCAATATCCAGAATAGAGTCAGATGCTCTAGAAAGTGAAACAGATGCAACTGAGCCTTATTCTGATAAGAAGAGGTCAGGGCAGTTCCTGATGAAGGCACATCAGCTCAAACAAATCAGACTCGACCTCTCTTCCATGCACAACTGAAAGATTTGCTTGATGAGCAAAGTAGGGCAGTACAAAATTACATGGATGATGCAATCAAGGAGGCTAGAAATGATCTGGCAACTCAGATGAAATCTATAAGATTTGGACTTAATCTTTTGAAAGGAGAAACAATCAAATTCTTCACAAGAGCTGCTTAAGTTGTAGACTTTACAATGGAGAAACTGGATGTGTCCGGCCAGAACATTATTATTATCATAGAAAATCACGTAAATCAGGCCAAGAGTAGTGTGACAATCCATGAAAATGAAAAAGATTCTTAGAAGTGAACAGAACAATGAAATTTTCATAAAGATGGATGCCTGCACCAAGATGCTTGATGACCACATGCTGGAAGTCAAGAATCATGTCACTGCAGGAGTGAACTACCTGTAACTAGAGAGAAGCAAGGCAAGCAGCTCCCAAACCAATACTTTAATTGAAGAAGCCAAAATGGGGAGAGATAAGCCATAAAGACCAATACTGAAAACATGGTCTGGTCAATAAATGTTGTGAGAGGCTCATTGGGATTAGAGCTAGTGCAATATGACAATATCCCAGTGGTTCCTGCACAAGTGCTAGAAAATTTGAACAGAGAACCTTCTCAAGATAATCAAGAGTATGGGATGTATATATAAGATCATGATAGTGCTGGTAATCAATGGGGAGTGCATCCCACTGCTGTTGAAATTCACTCCTTCAGCCTCACAGTAGAACATGAACTACAGACAAGAGAAATGAGTACTGAAACTGCTGAGGCTGAAGAGGAAGTCAGGATGACAAAGAGAAAATACAAAGAAGAAATGGAGAAACCACCTAATTTTGAGAAGTGGAGCATAGAATCCAAATCCATCATCTTGCTTACCTGGGATCAGGTCAAGAATAAGAAATCAGACAGAGGTAAATGGTATAGCAATAGCGAATGGGATAAGATTGAAAAGATGGACACAGAAAGAAGGATTTTTTGGAGGAACAAAAAGGTAAATCTTCTCACTCCTGATGCTGTGGAACCATCTAAATACTTCCCCAAGCCCTTCAGCGATTTTGAGAGACAAAAAGAATAAAGCTAAAGCTGAAGACAGAGCTACTAAGGCTAAGGCTGTTAATGAAGCTGATAAGAAGGGAAAGAAGATATTTGGAGCACAAGAGAAGCTGGCAAAGAAACCCAGAAGCAGTGGGATTACGATAAGGGAACCTAAAACTTAAAATGTTTCTGGTTCTTCTTACAGGGCTAGGGATGTGACACCTTGTTTAAATTGCACAAACATTTATTCCCTAAATGATTAAATAGAACAATCATTTTCTGTAATTACGATCTGTCTTACTCATCAATTGGTATGATTTTGACTTATCTGCTACATCATTTAATATGACTATGATTTATCTGAATTATGCTGTGATGTTGTGTTTTATATATATTGCATAAGTGTGTTAGTGTTTACATTTGCTTAGCTTTTGTCTTCTTCAAATATGGGGAGATTGTTGGGTCTATTGATCCCAATGTCCTGGATTTGAAGAAGGACCAGCAAATCATATATATTCATGTTGTGATCTAACTTGTGTTCAAGGTTAATGTTTGCAGATTGTCATAGTAAGCTATGATGGGATAGGTAGCCTAAGTGGCTAAGTCAGGTAAATTCTCACCTAAGTGGTGGAAAGATAAAAAAACAATCCAAATCCACAAGAGTTGAGTGAAGATCACTCACTCAATGCCAGATGACCTATAACGCTGAGTAAAGCCTATTCAGCAAAAGCCATGAAGTGGCAAGCTTAGAATGTGGCTAAGTTCACAGGCGTTGAGTGAAGTCAACTCACTCAATGTCATACAGCAAAAAGTTGTGAGTCAGGCTAATATAGTCAAAGCCTAAAGAGAAATGAGCTAAAAAGTGGCTAAGTCCACAGACGTTGAGTGTAGCTCACTAACTCAAAATAGTTGAATAGTTGAGCTCAGAGTTCGTCGAACTAAGGCATAAGTTCGTCGTGTTGAACTTTCACTTGTTCGTCGAGCTGAGCTCAATGTTCATCGAACTAAACTCAAAGTTCATTGAACTAAGCTATTACTTATTCATCGAGTTGAGCTCAAAGTTCATCGAACCATGTTCTAAGTTCGTCGAGCTCAAACTGGATTCTGAAACAGAAAATTTGGCTTAGGCAGAAAGCATTGAGTGAAGTATGTTCACTCAACACACTCAACGTCATGACGCAGAATTTGTTAAAGCAAATTGCATAGAGAGTGGCATGCTCAGTAAATGTTGTCAATGCTTAGGATTCTGAAGAAGCAGAAATGTCTAAGGTAGAAACAATTGAGTGAGGCATGCTCAGTCAATTCTCTCAGCGCCTTACATATAGAATATGCTGCAGAAACTATTAAGGCAAAAAGCGTTGAGTGTGTATTACTCACTCAACACTGTCAATGCCTAGTGAAGACAGAATTTTTTCTAAGTTATTTGGCATTGAGTGATGCTCACTCAATCAACACCATGAAGCAAAAAGCTGAGAAAGTAAGTTGGCATTGTGTGAATCTGAATCACTCAATGCCTAGAAACTGATTTATATTCTAAGTAGTTTGACGTTGAGTGAAGGTAACTTACTCAACACCAAGAGATAGTAAAACTATCTAAGTACTTTGACGTTGAGTGAAGCTCAATGACTCAATGCTTATACTACTGATGCTTGAATTTTGACTAAGTCTTCAGGTGCTGATGTCAGCAAGTCAAAAAGTCAACAATATTCAAATTATTAGTGGCAAAGCCACGGTACATGAAAAAAGGGGTCGCATGCCTTCTGTACATCAGTTAGGCATTAAAGTAAGGATGCAACCAACATTAATGGATTGCGTCCCACTACTAAAAGAGTCGTTGGGTTACATTAAATAAAAGGAGAAGCTATTTACAGAAAGAGAAGGAGTTACAGTAGTTCTTCCCAATCTCCATTGTTGTGGGTGTGGCTGAAGAACAGTGAGCCCAGACAGTAAGTCTGGAGGTATAACAAGTTAGCTGTTAACATCAACATCTTCTACAGAAAGATATCTGGTGTCATCTTCATCTGCAACAACTAGCAAGCTCAGGGTGATTCACTAAGAAAAAGTAGAAGCTAGGGCCGACCCTTGCTGCAAGTCCTTCACAAATCCAGCCAACAAATCCTAAAGAATATTCTCTTGGGGAGCTGTGAAGAAGGAGATAGAGATGAGCAGTTGGCTCAGCTCAGAAAGGCAGAGAAGCTGATCTATAAGTTGCTTCCAACATAAGCCAAAGCATATACATCACTATTGCTGTGAAGAAGAGAGGGGTGGGCTTTTGGCTCAGCTCAGAAAGGAACAGAACAGTATTCTGCAAGTCACTTCCAGCACAAGTGGCTATACTTGTTGTAGTAAAGTAGTTGGGACTAAGGTGTACTTTGTCTAGAAAAGTTGAAATAGGAAAACATTCCCGGTGTCAAAGTGGGGCTGAGTCTAACACACCCAAGGTATATTTGCCCAGAGGAACTACTCTTGTGTCCAATGAAGAACCTCAACAACCCACTTCCTCAAGAACCTCAGAGCACTTGTTCCTGAGCTGTATGTGTGTGTATCTCTTTGAGCTATAGGAGCAAGTTTGCTCTAAGGTAGGGCTATCCTGCATAGCCTGAGTGGTAGGGCTTAATTGCCTGAGGTAAGTGATAATTGTATGAAAGTTATTTAACTTAAGGTTAGCAAATCACCTCAGGGGGGTGAATAGGTCTTTGAATTTTTATCAATTCTTTTGCAGATTTTTAACTTATACTATCCAGAGCTTGTCAATTGCACCTGCAATAAAACATAAAACAAGCACATAGTAAACATAAAGATTTATAGTCCCCAATTGGGTACATCAACGTTTCATCCCACCTATCCAACTTATTTGTTGGACTAGGCACAAACTCTACCAAAATGCTCCTCAGAGCTTATACCTCAGGCCCTCAACCTATTACACAGATTCTTCACAGAATCTAAACTCATAACAACAAGGGTTCCTACCTCAGAGCTCTGTAGAGATCCTATAGCTTAGTGATTTACTGATCACCTACCTCAGCCTTATTTCTAAGGCCTACAACTCAGGCTCTTCTGCTTTACAGCTTCAGGAACACAAACCTACTCTCAGAGTGCTGCAATACTCCTACAACTCAGTACCCTAACCAGGTACCTAGATCTCAGCCTCCAACAAGTCCTACAACTCAGTGACATACTTGTCACCTACAGCTCAGTGACTCTCCAATCACCTACCTCAGGCACAAGGCCCCACACTCAGGCTGGGAGGACAGCCCTACCTCATATCCACACTTGGATCCTACCTCAGAGAGCAGCACTCTCCTACCTTAGGAAATTAATCCATACAACTCAGATCCACACTTGGATCTTACCTCAGTACCGTAACAGGGCACCTACCTCAGTGACTAATTTGTAACCTACCTCAGGCACAAAGTGCACTACACTCAGTTTCAAATAAACTGAATCCTATAAGAAAAGAGTACAGAATGATTTAAGAAAAATAAATAATTGACTCAGAGATAAATCTCTGAGTCTACCTTGCTTGACTGAGCAGATTTCAGTCCAACACACTTGCTGTTGAAGGAATAAGTCCTCTTTTATAGCTAACTCTTTTCAATTGCATAGAAGAGCAGCAACCATCTTGCTGATTGGTAAAATCAGCTTCTTTGTTCTTGAAAGAAATATCTTGCTGAGCTTGAAGAGCTCAGCTAACTTCCTTTGCCATGGCGGCTATCCCTGCTGTACTTTAGCTTTCAAGCTTGGTGGAGACGATGATGTCCAACCACCTCTTATTTTCTTTTTTTTGTTTGATCTCTTTTGTTTTCTGTTCGTTGTTCGTTGCCCTAATTCATTTTCTTTTTCGTTTTTATATGTGTTGAATTGAATCAACGACACACTTGTATGTGGGCCCCAGCTAAATTTGGTGAGCCCCAAATTCTTTAGAAAAGGATAAGGCAGCTTTCGGCGCCACTGCAGCTTTCCCACAATGGCTACATGTGAGTTGACTTTGATAACGTCAGCAAAGATCATCACCATTTGGACTTAGAAAATATTCCAGAAATCCCTGAAGCGTTGAGTGATGTTAAGTCACTCAACGCCATCTGTCTTGGCTCTCAGCGCTTCTGGACTTGTGAATTTCTATGTTTTTTTCTCAGTGGTTCTGTCTCAGCAGTCTCAGCAGTTTCTTCTTAATAGTTGTGATAGGCCTTTGTCTCAATGCTTTCTTCTTATTAACTGAGACAAGTATCCATCTCAGAGGTTCTGTCTCATCGCTCTTTGCTTCTCAGCTGAGACTGTCTTCTCTCAGCAGATTTCCTCTTAACTTTCTCAGCGCTTCCTTCTTCATTAGAAGCGTTGAGTGAACCTGTTTCACTCAACGCTTCTGGACTTAGAGAAATCCAGCTAGTTTTGTCTCAGCGATTCCTTCTTCATTAGAAGCGTTGAGTGAACCTGCTTCACTCAACGCTTCCGGACTTAGGGAAATCTAGCTAGTTTTGTCTCAGCTGTCTCAGCTCTCTCAACGCCTTCTTCTCATCTAACTCAACTATCTCAGCAGTCTCAACGCCTTCTCCTCAGCTATCTCAGCGGTCTTGGCACTTTTTTCCTAAGTCAGTTTCTCTGGCTTTAGCTCCGTTCGACGATCTGTGGGCTGAGATCGACGAACTCTATTCTTCTCAGCAGTCTCGACGCTTTTTGCCTTAGTCGATTTTTCTGGCTTTAGCTTAACATATATTGAGCTGAGTTCGATGATTTGTAAGTTGAGCTCGATGAATTGCAAACTGAGCTCGACGAACTTCGAGTTGAACCCAATGAAAATTGAAACATGAGCTCTTGTGCTTATCCTAAGGAATGTTGAGCTGAGCTTGACAACCAGCGTGCTGAGCTCGATGAACTTTGAGCTGAGCTCGACAAAATTTGAGTTTTACTACCAGACTCATTTTCTTCATATGTCCAATCAAGGACTACCTGCATGCATGAACTAAAGCACACATCAAATACATTATGTGTTTATGTCATTGACCCATTTGACTTCTTACAAATTTGGGATATTGGGATCAATAGACCCAACAATCTCCCCCTATTTTAAGAAGTCAAAACAAAATAGGTCATTGACAACACAACATATTCGTCATAGACAAAATTTAACATTAGTAGAGAGTGGAAATTTTACCATATTTCTCTAGCCTGTGGGGAATTACTTACTCCCCCTGGCATGCTTCCATCCTTACTGTTCCACTTGTCTGTTCTTCTCAACCCTCATCCCTGGACTACTATCCTCCCCCTTTTTGACTTCTGCAATAGGGAGCATACTAAGGGGTTTTTCTCCCCCTATCTATCTGGAGTAGAATTTTCTCACTGCGACTTAATCCAGTTCAGCTGTTGGGACAGCTCCCCCTCAATAGTTGCACACTATCTTCATAATCTGGAGAAAGAGCATGTTCTACCTAAAAAATAAACAGTGCAACATATAGTAGAAGAGAGAACTGAAGCTACACAAGATTCAACATACCCAATTCAAATTTGAAGGTGTTGAACTTGGCTTCATCTAGTGGCTTAGTGAAGATATCAACCACTTACTTGTCTGTGGAGACAAATTCAAGAGAGATGTCTTCCCTTTCACATGTTCTCTAATGAAATGATACCTAATTTCTATATTCTTAGTCGTACTATAGGAGAGAAGATTCCTAGTTATAGAAATTTACACTAGTAGAATCACAAAGGAGTGGAGTTCTATGTATCTGAATATTGTAGTCCTGAAGTTGATGTTGGATCCACAGCAACTGAGTACAGCAGCTTCCTGTTGAAATATACTCGGACTCTACTGTTGATATTACAACACTCATTTGTTTCTTGATGCTCCAAGAGACAAGCCTTCCACCTAGAAATTGATAGGATCCTGAAGTGCTCTTCCTGTCCTCCTTGCAACCTACAAAATCTGCATCTGAATAGCCTGTTAGGTCAAAATACCCATTCCTATGGTACCATAGGCCAAGATCTAGGGTGCCCTTAAGATATCTCAAGATTATTTTCACAGCAGTATAGTAAGACTCTTTAGGGCAGACCTGATACCTAACACAGACACATGTTTCAAACAAAATGTCAGGCCTACTTGTAGTGAGGTAGAAAAGGGAGCCAACTATACCTCTATACAGAGTTTGATCAACAGGCTTTTGGGGATCATCTTTGCCTATAGGCATACTTGAGCTCATGGGAGTTCTTATGGTGGAAGCATTCTCCATACCATATTTCTTGATAATCTCCCCAGTGAATTTTGACTGCGATATGGATACCACTAAGAGGGGGAGAGGAGGAGGTCGGCGTCCAAGAGAGAGAGAGAGGAAGGAGGTGGCCGAAATTTGCTTTGGGGGAGGAGGAAAATTCTCACAATAATTTTAGGGTTTTCTTTTCATTCATCAACATCCTTTAAACTCTTCATAACATAGCCTATATATTGGCAACACCAACCAATCTCCTTCATTCAAAAATAAAGAAACATTTGATAGCTATATGTACCCATCAGGACATGAAATAAAAGCAATACAATGTGATGGTTATACGCACCCATCAACATGAAATAAAAATACATTAATCAAATGCATGAAATTAAAATGCATAAATAAAAATGCTTAAAATGAAAATTTCTAAATAATATATAATTATAAATATTTAATTTATAATTATATATTTTATTTGAAGCTAACGACAGACGTCGTGCAAAACATGTAGCGGCGGCAGCATTCTCGAAGAACGTTGTGGTAGAATGTCCATCTTCGATCTTGCCGCATCGATCGTCCCAATCCACAAATTCTCTATGTCGGGGATCAATGGCCGAATCAACAACATCGCCATCAATCATCCCCCACTAAAAATTACAAATAACCAGTGAGTGGCCCATGAGGGGGGAACAGTCGGAAGCAGCGACAACATGGGGCAAATATGCCTCGCTATCCATGTCGTAGTAGCATGAACATCCCATAGCAATGAGTACCTGTCGGACAGAGAATAAACAAAACTCTCGAAGAAACTCGAAAGCATGTCAAGCAAAAGAAAAAGAACTTGAATCTTTCGATTTGGTTCTAGAGCCAAGGAGTCCACATGGAAAATAGACATGGTAGAACTAACACTCCCCAACCCAACAGAAAATTTAGTGTGAGATAGAAACAATGGAGAAAGCCACTCAGGTGGAAAAGTGACATACATTAAAAAGTCCGGAAACTCGAAATAAAGTGAAACACCCAGTGCTTTTAAAAATCTGAAAGAAAAGCATGAAATCCAAAGTTCTTCATATCCCTGGAAGGGTCGGTGTTCCTACGTATTAAATTATTAATGGAACTAGAAGGCATCCGCTCGGGGACTGACCAGTCAAAACCCAAATCACTAATTCTAGCGTAGGATGGTCTCAAAAGGGAGAGGAAGTGCGTGTGACATAAATTAAAATGATACGCTTACGTCCTATATACATGTAAGGCATATATGTAATAAGAAGCAAATTGATTGATTAATTTTTTAAACGTGCGCCTAAGTAACTTATGACAGTGAGGAGTGAAACCATGTGTTACATGACTTGACCCAATTGCGGAGGATAAGAGGGTTAAGTTAGGTAGAACGTGAGCCTTATAAACAAAAATGATTTGAAGGGCTTTAAATCCGCAGTTTTAATTTTGACTTTGATATACTCACGCTTGGCATGAAGATATGCCCAGGAGAAATGCTCTTCATGGACAATAGTGTTGGATGCTCCCGGATATGAAAGGATGTACGAGCGATACAACTCAAGAGTCCCAACTATAATCACAAACTGATGGACATGAGGGTCATCAAAAGGCGGTGGTTAAATGCGTGCAACCAGGTGTGGAATAAAAATATTTTTAGGAGACACCACATCGAGAAGCACAATGGCCAAGGAATCACAAGCGCCCCTAAGCAAGGTTTTGCCTAATGTCGTGTGATCAGATGAACGGTCTATCCCGAAAAAAGCGTAGTCGGATCTACGGATGGTGGTGGAAAGACCGAGCACGTCAACTAATAACTAAGTCACACATAACTGACTAGATAAGTCCAATGAGAAAACTACATAAATTGGCACCTCAACATGTCTCGGACTAGATGGAACCAACTCGTGTCCTAACAAGTCATCACCTAAATTACTTTTGGGAAAACTTTCATCACAAGGTGACTCTACCAACTCAGCCGAAATGTCTTCCAACTCAAGGTCATCAGAAGACTCCTTGACAATCAAGGGAGACAATTCAGAAATATGGTCGAATGGAAGTGGGAGAATGCCATGGGTGATACCTCAAAGGAGAAATCGTCATCCAGGTCACTACAATATCCAAGCTCCTCAACGTCACTAAATTTGTCAGTTAACTCGACCTTGCCCTCAGTGGCGGGCTCAGTCCTAGACACTGCCTCAAACTCATCAGGAGGGTCAACGACTAGATCAGGCAGCTCAGGAGGAGACTCAAAAGGGACTATAGGCAGATTCGGAATACGACGCACAATAGAGCCAAGATTAAATACGCCACAAGACTCCCATGTCGTAATCGTCTGTCTGCCTATATATATAGGACTACTCTCACCCCGCGGGCTCAGGGCAATCCTAGTAGTCACTTGTACAGAACTTTGGATTGGGGACATCACCTTTTCCTTGCCTCCATAGGTCGGTGTGAGTATGCTATTGGTAGCACTACCAACTTGGGGAAAGGGTCTATCTGAGGAAATATGTCACTCCGAAAAGCAGCTACGGGTCTAGTGCCATAATTGTTCGCACTCACGGTTATGCTGCTATTAGTACGAAGGTAGTCGGGATCAAATTGATCTGCAAGTAAGCTACGCATGTGCAGCCAAGCATATTGATAGGTACCAACACGACTCTCTTCATTTAACCAAAACATGCGGGCTTGACCTACTAACCGCTCTCGGGCGATGACAACCTTTTGGTGCTCATCCCATATGTGGCAATCAAAATATATTTTTATACCCTTAAGCCAGTCACTAAAAATTTGAGGACACACATAACCATCATAAGTGGGTACATTGTTCCTAGTGGGAGGAAAAGAGTGGTGACGGTTAGTATTCCTCTGATATGTATGCAAGAATGTGGTGTGATGAGACATAACCCTAGCATACAAATAGTCTAATCAGGATATGTTAACATCATAGGCCATTTTAGTGGTAACGGGACAGAAAATTCTACTCTGATGTAGAGTACATGCAATGAAATAATGACTCTGATCCTATAAAATTGTAACAGATGGAATTGTTCCCGCTAATCAATTAAGGCAATAAATAAATAATTTTGATTTTCTTTCTGAAAACAAATAGGATATTATTAAATAATTTTTTTTGATTTTTTTGCCGAAAAAAAAATTTATGCCGCTATTGGCAGACAAGAAGTTTTTTTTGACAAATAAACATGCAAGACAAGTGCATGTCGACGTCCTAAGAAAAAGGGGTGGGTGCCAATTAGTAAAGTGACGTAAAAATCCATCTTATACCAAATTGATACAGGCTCACACGTTGACACCGAAATTTCATAGACTAAACACGAATGTCACTATATGATCTAATTCTAGACTAACACAAACTTTCAACGCAGCGCACATGTTATTCAATTTAATCAATTAAATGCTAACGTACGGGTAGCAAATCCATTTAGGATCGAACAACGGCTTTAGGCCGATAATCTTTCTAGCTAAAAGGACCAACTCGGTACGATCGAGCGGATGTTGTACCAAAAGAGATCTCCAAAAAAAATACGATTCAGAAACGGTAGATCTCTCCCAACAAAAAGAAAATGAAGTTTGTCAATCCTCACAAACTTAAATAATTAGAATTAAACAATAAAATCATTTGCAGAAAACCACAATTATTTCAATGCTATCAAAGTTCAACGCCGCAATTTTTCCACCACAGAAATTATCTAGAAAAGAAATAATTCACATGAATAAGTTGGAATCTTTGTTACCCCGCTCGGAGAGTTATTTTCTCCTAGACTTGGATTGCTCGCCACCGAATCCGACGGAGTTGCTCCAAACAGTGCGAAACACGTTTGTCTTCCTTGCTTCAAGCAGGAGTCGATTTCTTTGAAACCAAATTTGGAGTCACCCTGGCCGGGATTGATGCAGGCCAATGGGTTCGACAATTAAAATAGGATGCAAAGCGAGCAATATTTCTCTAAAAAATATACTATCGGTGAGTTATCCAACTAGTTACACAAAATTTAACAATGCAAACGCAAAGGGATGCTACCCCTTTTATAGATTGAACAAGGGCTAGAGGCTAATGTTTGCTCAAGGGAATAGGACCTACCCGATTCGGACAATTACCAATTCAAATTAGATTTACCCGCAAGCATTCACAAAACCAACACGAGAGGTTTCAGACTAAAATAACGACTTTAAAGAAGTCCAAAATCAATCCCAAACTAATTTTAATCGAGGTTAACCAAATCACTTGAACTCGAGCGAAAATCAAGGATAATGAATTCGATTTCTACAAGAGTTCACGAGACCTACCCGATCCAAATTGTACAAAAATATTCAGATAATTTAACACTTGAAATTTAGATTCTATTAAAGCACTATTTCAATATAAAATCAGAACTAATTACTATCCTTCAATTCCACCAAAACCTCACAATAATATCAAAGAAACACACAAAAGATGATTTAGAAATTTTTACCCATATCCCTAGAAGTCTGTCCACAATTTTGAGTGGAGGAAGCGCTCAAGACGGTGGTTCAATATATTTCCACCCATAATCCTCAGATCCGCACCGTACGATGAAAGCATAAGTGGTTCTCCTTTGCAAGAAACCCTAGGAGAGGGAGAAAGCATAAAGGCAAAAATTATTTTAGGATGAGAGAGACAAGTTGTTGGGGATATTATATTTTAAGGTGGTGAAGAGTTGGCATCAAGGGGTTTGGCCGAACCCTAAGGGGATATCAGGGGGTCGGGTTTGGTGTGGAAGGAGGATGTTGGCTCAAGTTGTGTGGTGGAGGAAGGTGGTCGAGTGGTGGAAGGGGGGGAAGAGGGTGGCGGCTAGGGCAAACCCTAGGTTGGCCGAATTCAAAGGTGGGAGAAGGTGGGTGCTCGGGTTTTAGGAGGGAGTGGGGGTGGCAGGATTTCTTAGGGAAGAAAAGGAAGGGAGGGTGGAGAATAGAGGAAGGAAAAAGGAGGGATGAAGGTGGCCGAACCACTAAGAGGGGGAGAGGAGGATGTCGGTGGCCAAGAGAGAGGGAGGAAGGAGGTGGCTGAAATTTTCCTTAGGGGAGGAGGAAAATTCTCACAAGAATTTTAGTGTTTTCTTTTCATTCATCAATTTCCTTTAAACTCTTCATAACATGGCGTATATATAGGCTACACCACTCAATCTTATCCATTCAAAAATAAATGAACATATGATGTCTATATGCACCCATCATGATATGATATAAAAGCAATACAATGTGATGGTTATATGCACCCATCAACATGAAATAAAAATACATTAATCAAATATATGGAATTAAAATGCATAAATAAAAATGCTGAAAATGGAAATTGCTAAGCAATATATAATTATAAATATTTAATTTATAATTATATATTTTATCTGAAGGTAACAGCGGACGTCGTGCAAAACACGTAGCTGCGACGGCGTTGTCAAAGAACGTCGAGGTAGATTGTCCATCTTCGAGCTTGCAGCATCGATCGTCCCAATCCACAAATTCTCTTTGTCGGGGATCAACGACCGAATCAGCAACGTCGCCATAAAAAACACAACCAATATCTTTCTACCCTTTTCTCTATTGTTTGACCATTCTTCACCAGATCAAGTCCACCATCTACATAATGAAGAGAGGAGATGATTGAAGAGTATCATACGGTGATCGGTGCACTAGAATGATGTTCTTCGATGGTTCCTTCCCATGAAATCTCCATTACACTCCCAAAACAAGCTCTCTTAAGCTGATGTCTCTCCTACATTTCAGATCTAAATATCTAGCACCAAGGGAGAGGGTAGGAAGCTCACCTCATTTCTGGCCATGGATCACGTCCTCCTCCTTGGCGGTATGATGACGTCAAACTTGTCTCCTGCGATGAAGTTTGACACCGAGGGTAGAAGACTGGCAGCCAAGAACTGGATAACATATATAAAGGAGCGGCCAAATATTCCTAGGGTTTTCTGATATGAGGGCTACCACGCACGATAGCAATCTACCGTCGCGCGGTACATCCAAAAGTGCCTTCCTCGATTAGCCACCTTCCAAAGGCAGCACTCAGGCGCCACCACTTGTAATGCTACAGCCGCGAGGTATTCTTGTATCACCGCGTGGTATCTGATGAAGCAATATAATAATAACTTAGCATGGCTTCTACCAACGGTATAACTAACGCCATGCAATTTCTTACCCAGCAGTATGCCAATACTTAGCCGGTCTACTGCCGTGCGGTATCCCGCTACTGCCTTGTGGCAGTACTCGACAATCGTTGAGTCTACTCGGCGTTCACGACTCCTCTCATAATTCGTCGTGACCACTCGACGAACGCTACCACCCCGCAGTACCTAGCTACCATTGCGCGGTAGTACTCAATGATCGTTGAGTCCACTCTGTGCTCTTGAACCCTCTTCTCATTCATCATGCATACTTGACGAGCGCTACCGCCATGCGGTACATATTACCACCATGCGATAGTATCCTGACACTCAGTGTCATGTCGGCACTTCCCCCGGCTCGTATACAATCCTGCCCACCGGTCCACCCCGATCCCGAGTCAACTCTTTTTAATCAAAAATGAGTGTGATGGTTCTAACACAAATCGAGACGTTACATTGTGTGGCTAGCACTTGGAAGCCAAGAAACTAGTTCTGACCATGTATTCAGAGGAGGTACTATGGATACCTAGTAGAATTCTGCGGTGGTTATCAACAAGTCACAGGATCGGATTTTAGGAGGTCTTCTACCTTGGCAATTTTATCTTCTTGACTAACTCAGCTCGCATGTGGCGGCTGACTAGCTATTCAAATAAGATATTTGTTGTACTTTGCAGTTAAGCAACATTAGCGGTTAGGAGACCAAGAGTTGTGGAGAGAGCTCAGTTCCAGATCAGGCTGTTCGCGGCAGCTTAGGTAGTTAGGTGAACTTGCGTTCAAGCAACCAAGAAGTGCAGACAAGGTTCTTCTTTAGTTGTCAATAAAGAAGTTCGTGTAGCTTTGCGGTTAGTAGGGTGGATAGGTGGCTAGGCGGTTATAGTGCTATGTCCGCAAATTTTGTACTAATCTATTTTTTGGTGATCTCCATTGGTTGCATTGCGAAATTAATTCTGCAATATATGTATTGCATTGTAAAGAAGATTATTAATACAATTTCCACTTGTGTTCTTCTATCTATTACTGGTTTATTTGGCTTGGTTGGTTGACTATTCCCGAACCTTTTAGTTTTATAAAATTTTACATGGTATCAGAGGAACAGAGGTTTTAGTAGTGATCAGCCACAGAGCTTTGCTATATACCTTTGGAAGTTTAAGTGTACCAGGAATCTATCATTGAAAGCTGGTTATACAGGATGCCTTGGAATTGAGCTCCTAACGCAAACTAAATATAAGAAATGGAAGTCTTGTATGGAGATTTATCTTTTGGGCAAGGATCTCTGAGAGGTCATCAGTGGAGACAAGAGATAAGAGGTGGTTGCTGCTGGAGGAAATGATCAGGTGGTGAGGGATTGGCAGACAATAAATGTAAAGGCAAAGTCCACATTAAAGTGGGTAATCTCATCAGAGTTATTTGACTACATCATTGCATATAGGCCAGCTGCAAGATATGAACATCCTTGGATGGTTTGTTCAACAAGAAGAATGTAGCTCAACTATAGTTTCTTGAGAATGAGATGGCGAGAGCAACTCATGGGACATATCAATATACTTTTTTTCTTAAAGATGAAGAAATTATGTGCTAAGATTTTAGCATTAGACTCAGATGAGCACATATCAAAGGCGAAGTTAAAAAGGCACAACATCTGTGGCTTGTAGAATGTATATGTGGCCTTTGTTACTTCTTTGCAGGGTTGGGCCAATTATACATCTTTGTTAGAATTGTAGAATCAGCTGTCTTCGCAGGAGATCTTGGTAAGGCAGATGGATAAGTGTTCTATCTCAGGTGGAGATAGTGAGGTTCTATTTTTAGGGAAGGTAAAAAGATGGGACAAGAAGAAGAAGTCATATGTAGAAGATGAACCATCAATTTTATCACAGTAGGAGAGGAGCTAGGCTCCTAAGAAGGATGGATGGAACAAGGGAGGAACCCAGTGTTATAGATGGAACAAGCTTGGACACATCCAAAAAGATTACAGAGTCAATCTTTAGCTAGGTCATGGTGCTGATAAAGAAGGAGCTGAATCCAGGAAGGAAGAAGGAGGATGGGGGAATTGCATAATGGTAGATATGACGTCAACATCTATTTATTCCTTGGCCTTCATCAACAACAAGGAGGACTATATCATCAACTCAGGGTGTGGTCATCACCTCACCGGAGATGAGTCGAAGTTTTTGAAAGTCTTTTTTTAAGAGTAGATTTACACCTAGAGGGGGTGAATAGGTTTCTTAGTTTTTGAGTATCTTTTTGATTAGTCGTGTAGTTTTTTTAGTTAGTTCAGTTAGCTTTCAAGAAAGAGACATAACACCACGAGTTATTTTGATAACGTTCATCCCCTCTCCCTCTCCCTTGGGGGTTAATCGTGCGTGAAGTACACACACGATTAACCACACAATGGAACATACAGAAAAGCTACAGGAAAACTGTGCGTTTCAATCACATACGGTTTCGATGAAACCGTGCGTCAACCGTGCGTTAAGAACGTCGAGCCCAGCTTGACGAAATTCATCGAGCTCCACTCGACGTTTCTCCTGCACACACACAAAACGCACGATCGCAAAAAACCGTGCGTTTTCCTTAAACCTGCATTCCAGCCTTGGGGAAAACGGACCACCTGCATACAAACAAATAAAAGCAAAGAGAGCCCTCCAGCAAAGCAGAAATGCAACAAAAGCAACTAGAAAGAGACCCTGGGGAGCACCATGTGCTTACCCCCAACAACAAAATCTGCAATTGCACACCCATGGGCCAAAACAATACACTTAGGTCTATACCTATGGTTTGTTTCCGACTGTTTTGCTTGTCTAGTCTCAGTTGTGGGGACTAGTGCTGTTTTGCCGCGTTTGGAGGAGATTCCTGTTGTGCGTGAATTTCCAGATGTTTTTCCTACTGATCTTCCTGGTCTTCCCCCTGATCGTAATGTCGAGTTTGTCATTGATTTGGATCCGGGTACGCGGCCTATTGCGAAAGCGCCGTACAGAATGGCCCCGCGTGAGCTAGCATAGTTGCGTACACAGCTGGATGACTTAGTGACAAAGGGGTTTATCAGGCCGAGTTCATCACCTTGGGGTACACTGTGTTATTTGTGAATGAAGAAAGATGGGTCGATGCGGCTTTGCATCGATTACCGGGAGTTGAACAAGGTGACGATTAAAAACAAGTACCCACTGCCAAGAATTGATGATTTGTTTGATCAACTGCATGGCAGTTCAGTATTTTCGAAGATTAATCTCCGCTCGGGCTATCATCAGCTAAAGGTTCGGGAGTCTGATATTCCGCATACTGCATTTCGATCAAGACATGGCGTGAAAACTAACCTAGATGAGTCCAAAAATCACTACATAAATCAGACTCATTAGTGGACCCCTTAAATAATTCATGCAAGGTTTATTAAATTTCTACAAAAACTTTAGGAAAATGTTTTCCAAATATTCCCATTTTTGCATATGATTTAGGTATAGACAAGAGTGTCACCATCCAAAATTTCAAGTCATTTGGATGGTCGGATTGATGGGGGCACTTAAAAAAATCTCTGACCTACCATAGGTATAGACCTCACCAAAATGAGTGTTGGGGTCTGACCTGAACTCCAAATTAGTTTAAATCAATTTTAAATTAAACTAGACTCATAGGGCTATAACTGAAATGTAGACCACTTTTACTGGAGGGAAAAGTAAGTAATTTTAGTAATTATTTCAAAACAGCCCAAAAACTGTGACAGAAAATACATAAATAAAAATTTAATACACTAGATCTACCACAGATCTTAAAGCAGATCCAACGGCTGCTGTATTTCTTCTTCCTACAACCAATGGCCAATGATTAACCTGACCTGGAGCATATTCCAAGCTAATTTGTGTAACGTACCCTGGGCCGTCCGTGGGCCGCAGCCCACTAGGCCTCTGTTAGATCATTACCGGGCTGCAGCCCAAGCACCCCAACCCCTCTCCCTCCACAGGCGGGTTGTTGTTGGCCACAGCCTCCCTTTGATGAGGTAAACTCGATAGTCAAGCCCGCGCTATGGGGACTTCCCAGGAGGTCACCCATCCCAGTACTACTCCAGCCCGAGCATGCTTAACTATGGAGTTCTTTCAACTCTCATCACCAATTGAGCTGCAGCTCAATTGGTGATGAGAGTTGAAAGAACTCCATAGTTAAGCATGCTCGGGCTGGAGTAGTACTGGGATGGGTGACCTCCTGGGAAGTCCCCGTAGCGCGGGCTTGACTATCGAGTTTACCTCATCAAAGGGAGATTGTGGCCAACAACAACCCGCCTGTGGAGGGAGAGGGGTTGGGGTGCTTGGGCTGCAGCCCGGTAATGATCTAACGGAGGCCTAGTGGGCTGCGGCCCACGGACGGCCCAGGGGACGTTACAATAAAAAGTGCACTTTTATTGTAACGACCCTAGCCGATCCAACGTGACAGCGTCACGGCTCCGCTCTAGGCGTCGCTACCGGGCTGCAGCCCAAGCACCCCAACCCCTCTCCCTCCACAGGCGGGTTGTTGGTGGCCACAGCCTCCCTTTGATGAGGTAAACTCGATAGTCAGCCCGCACCACGGGGACTTCCCAGGAGGTCACCCATCCCAGTACTACTCCAGCCCGAGCACGCTTAACTATGGAGTTCTTTCAACTCTCATCACCAATCGAGCTGCTTTTTATTGTAAGGCCCCTAGCCGATCCAACATGACAGCGTCATGGCTCCGCTCTAGGCGACCCTACCGGGCTGCAGCCCAAGCATCCCAACCCCTCTCCCTCCACAGACGGGTTGTTGGTAGCCACAGCCTCCCTTTGATGAGGTAAACTCGATAGTCAAGCCCGCACCACGGGGACTTCCCAGGAGGTCACCCATCCCAGTACTACTCCAGCCCGAGCACGCTTAACTATGGAGTTCTTTCAACTCTCATCACCAATTGAGCTGCAGCTCAACTGGAAAGCTGCCAAAGATAATGTGCATGACAGGAACAAATGGTTTTCTGAGGCTGAATGGGGAAAACATGAGATCAGGCAGGAGGCCATAGTTCAATATAGAAGGATGGCCAAGATGGGAAAGCTACCTCCTACAGCTCTGGAGCCTAGCAAGTACTTTCCCAAGCCTTATCACTACTTTGAGAGGCAAAAGATTAAAGCAGAAGAACTCAAGAAGAAGGAGCTGAAAGGTAAGCAGCCTGCTGAAACAGAGGATGCGGAAGCCCTTGTACAAGCAAGGATAAAATCTGAAAAAGGGATAGTGATCAAAGATGCTGATCAAGAATAGATTTAGAATTTTCTTAAAGTTTACTATGTAATCTTTTTGATGATAAATATTCTGTAAACTTTTGAAAATGAATATGACAAAGTATTGGAACAATGTGTTGTGTGATAAATTAGCTATGTGTTAAATTTATTTCATAATTGTTCTATGATGCAATCTATCTGTATATGCATGTTTGTTTTATACATGTGATGTACTTTCCTGTTTACATAATCCTGTTTTACATCATTTTGTAATTTAATTATGAATGGTGTATATCATTGACTAAGGGTTATGACTTCTCCAAATAGGGTGTGTCCAGGTGCACACGTCCAGGAACACGGGCGTGTGCCAGGCCGTGTGAAGTCTCGGGTTGTTTTGGGATTATTTTCATTGAGGCGCACGGCCTCAGACACGGGCGGGTCTGAGGGCGTGTCGGGGACACGGCATGAAACACGGGCGTGTCCCAGGGCCGTGTACTGTTGGTTTTGAGTCGGTTGACTGCCGCTTAGAGGGACACGGCCTGTGACACGGGCGTGTCACAGGGCGTGTCAGGCCGTGTTTTAGCTTTTCTGGCCAAATCTGAGCCATTTGTTTCCCTCTTCCTGGATCCAATGGTTGGGCTCTGTCCAGGTGTGTTGAAGGCCGAGAAAAAAAGGGATTTATCCCTCTTTTCATCTTCTTCTTCTTCTTCATTTTATTCCAAGAGAGGGAGGAAGAAAAGCCTAAGGCAAGAGGGAAGGGAGGAGTCTACCAGCTGCTGTAGGAGCTGCGGAGTGCGGAGCGAAGATCCGAGAGCGGATTCGTGAAGGCGAAGCCGAGGCGGTGATTTCCATCCGGCTACTTCATGGCTCCGAAGCGGTCTTCAAGGGTAACGATCTCCTTCTTGGACATCGAAGTCCTTCTTTTATACATGTGCTTGGAATCCTCCACCAAGAGGTGGATATCCGTGAAGTGATTCCTTCGTTGAGTCTGCATCTAGAGCCGGAATTATGGAGTATGGCATAGGCATGCTGTGTGAAGCCCATCTGGACCGGTAGTCTGGATTGGTGATGTTCATGGGTAAACCGGAGGAGACTCCGTGGATTTGATGAGGTGCAAATGGATTTCTAATGTGATGATTGTATGGATGTGATGCTGAATGTGATGAGGCTTTGGTAAAGCTCCTGGTTATGATATGATCAATTGGTAGCATGCCTGGGGAGCTCGAGATAAACCCGGCCTGTTACACCACTAGGGTGGGTTGATCTAGTTAGGTAGGGATCGATTGGTGGCAATGCTTTGGGGGCCGAGTTAAACCCGGCTTGCTGCACCACATGGTGTGGGTCGATCGGAATAGGAGGGGGGTCGATGGGTAGACATGCCTGGGGAGCTTGGATAAACCCGGCGTGCTACACCACATGGTGTGGGTCGATCTACTCTGGTTGTTTTGGATGCTGTGAGGTTGTACCTCTGAGTGGTTTGGGCGGGACGTCGCCAGCTTGCGAGACTGGTGGACTAGGGACGGTCAACCATCAAGTTAAAACCTCGAATCGGCGGTGTATGACTGGTGGATTCCGGTACGCCAAGAAGGTGCCCTGAGTGCACGGAACGTCTGGTGGATTCCAGCGTTTGTGATGTCATGTGTTTGCTAGAGGGATAAAGAGAATGATATACAGATGTTGTTTGATGATACTTGATGATAGATGATAGCACTGTATACTGGAAAGGAATCACTACCCCGGGTAGGGGTAGGGTCGTTATAATGGGTCAGCCAAATGCTGACCGTTACTTTGGTTTTGGTGTTGGTTTGGATGTCTACTTGCAGGTGCTGTGGCGTGAAATGCATAAGTGGAAAGAATGGCTAGCTTGCTGCTATAGGCCCTTGAAGGTCATGCGAAGAGTTGTGTTTGGATTTCATGTGTGGCCGGCCTGCGTGCCGATGTATGAAATTGTTGATGTGTAAAGAGGAACCTGTAAGACCATAAGGCCAGGGTGTGTGGGTTGTATACATTCCTGGTGTTGTTATATATAAATGTGGTCTTTATATAGATTGGTGGACATTCTGGTCTGAGTTCATGCTAACATAAAAAAATGCTGCGCTAGAATGGAATGAGTGAAGGATACGCGTCGAGTTTGATTCCCACACGTAATTCCTCCGCTTGTCTGTGATATATGGCGTGGGGCCCCGGCCGGACCCACCGTTATATGTCATGTGATAGGTGGGGGCGTTACAATTTGTCAGCCACCCAAACACCTCCCTGGCCGGCCACCACCGCCACCACCTTCGTTAAGGTGGGGGCTATCGCCGGTCGGCGACACGGGCGCCGGAGGGGCAGTTTTCGGTGAACCTGCATGGTAGAAAAAGCCATGAAAATCTGGAATTCATCTCACCTGAACAGGCTTAATTGTGCCTGATTTCTCTCCTAAAAGATCTAAGATGCTAGCCCATGAAGAGAGGAGTAGAGGAGGACCTGTTGGGAGAGCTGGAGGCAGGCCGATCGTCGGAAAGCCATGGACGGTGGTGGCACCGTCGGGTGTTCTGTAATAGCACTGTCAACTTGCTTGGCTCCTTCAGGTAAAGTGTGGAACCGACTCCTCTAGGTCAAGGGATGCTTTTAAGGTGGTTAATTGGGGAAGGGGAAGGGCCTAAGACCAATTGCCATTAATGGCCTTGAAAGCTCTAATTTTCGGCCTTGGTGGATCTCTGAATTCAGCCTCCTAGAGGCTGGGAAAAACTTCTGGACTCCTCTAACTAATGACTGGAAGATGAATCAAGAGTTTAGAATCAAGTGGAGAGGGACTCTTGCTCACCCATTGCCATTTATGGCTTTCTCTCTACTCTTTCTCTCTTCCCAATGGTAGATGTTGGGTATATTGGAAAATGTGTACCAGATTTGAAGAAGCCTCACCCTTCTCAATGATATGCATCAAGGTGTTTTTGATGAGTTTTGAGTTTATATGTGCAGGTTAAGTAATTGCAGGAAATGCAGAAAAAATTTTAAGTCCATGTGTCGACACCTAGAGAAGCAGTGTCGACACTTATTAAGGCTTGTGTCGACACTAGAGAAAAGCTGTGTCGACACTTGGAGTTAATTGTGTCAACACTTGGAAAAGCTGAGTCGACACCAGAATCAACTGTGTCGGCACCAGAAGGAATGTGTCGACATACAGTGAAGCTCAGTCGACACACAAGGGAGCAATGTCGACATCAACTGTGTCGACACCAAGAGGCTGTGCCGACACACAGAGAAGCAAAGTCGACAGAATCAGTGTCGACACCAAAAGTCAGTGTCGACACATAGGAATACTGAAAGTGCAGTTAAATCTGATATACTCTAGAGGGGGGGGGGGTGAATAGAGTATATGGTTCTTGAAAACTTTTTACAACAATTGTTGTAATTCTGAGTGAACAGGGAAGCAACTATTAATTCTAATCACAAAATAACCTACAACAGAAATTAATCACAGATCTAAACTAATCACAAAACAATCACAGCCAGAAATAAAAGATAAAGGCAAGCAAGCCAGAAGACACAAGGAGCTATAGTGGTTCCCCTAAACTTGGTACATCCACTCTTCTACCACCCTAGGTAGGAATCCACTGCAGGATGAGTTGATCAGGTGTCTTGGGCACCAATGAGCTTTTGATAAGGTGCTCAAAAACCAAATCAGATTTTTTGATCAGGTGTCTTGTCACCAATGAGCTTTTGACAAGGTGCTCAAAAACCAAGCTCAAACTTTTGAAGGGAGTTTGAAAAACCCTTTACAGAGATGGGGATGAGAGAGTTATGGAAGTATTATCTTTCTCAGATCAGCTGAGAAGACTATGTGGATTTGAGGTTGTCAAAGCTCCCCCTGAGTTCTTGAGAAGTTCAGGAAATGAAGCTTTGCTGTAGGGTGATAGGCCTTCAGAAGTTGATCTCCAGCAAATGATGATTTCAGAAACAGTTGAAATGTTAGGTGTCTGGAGTATTTGAAAGATGTTGGCCTTGAACACTTGAATCACAAGAGATCAGAAGATTTCAGATGGTTGATCTCCTTAGATGTGTGTTCTTGAGAGAATTCTTTGAGACAGAGAATATTTTGTTCTTGTTCTTCTTGTCTGTGTTCTGAGTTCTAAGTGATAGAGAGATTCAAAATCTTGTGTTTTATTCTCTGGTACTGAATAGAAAATCATCCTCTGTCAAGAATAGTCGTTGGCCTGTCATTAATTCCATCCTTAATTGCAAATGTCTTCTAGAGGAAAGTTCAAAGAAACATTCCTTGATAATCCCTTGAAACTTGGTCCAGAATAAATGAAAACGGCTAGAAAATCTTCTGAATTAATTGCTGAATAACTTCTTAACTGATCTGAATTTGAATCTTGAAAAATCCTTTAACTCATCAGAAAACGTCGAACTGAGCTCTGCTATCGTCGAACTGAGCTCAGCGATATGGACTTATACAGCAACAAAAAAACATCGATCTGATCTCAAAGATCGTCGAACTGAGCTCAGAGATAGAGATCCAATACTGAGTCAAGATCGTCGAACTGAGCTCGCAGATCGTCGAATGGAGTTCGATGATTTGTTGAAGTTGAGCTCAGCGATCGTCGAATGGAGTTCGACGATCTGTCGAAGTTGAGCTAGACGATCGTCGATTGGAGTTCGACGAATCGTCGTGCTGAGCTCGACGATCTGACTTAGTCTCAAACTGAAAATTCTTGGTCTTGAGGGCAGCTTCCAACCTAGACTTCTAACACTTAGACTCAATTCTAATTGACCTTTAGAGCTATACAGGAGGTCAAAAACAGGTTTCCTAGAGACATAGTGATCCTGACCCAAATTAGTAATAGAGTGTTCCAACACACTCCCCCTATTTGGGTTAGGATTACTATTTACAGAATTTAGAAAAATTAAATAACAACAACAATACAGAAAAGCAATAAGCTGGACATTGCAGAACCATAGATATATATCATCCCAGATAATAATCAGAAATCAGAGTGATTGTCACCTTACATAATCATTTCTTCTCCTTGCTCTTTATGAGTTTGATTTCTCTATTGGGGTTGAGAGCTTCCTTCTTTGATCTTGTATCATCTGCTGCACCTAAAGAGGTTTGCTGTCTGGGCCTTGGAACTACAGCTTCAGGATGCAGCTCCATGTATCTATCAGAATCAAAGAATTTGCTTGAGCCATATCTTTCCAATTCTTTCTTTCTCTGTTCAGACAATGTAGTGATGTTGGAGGAGTCTCTGCCTTGCTCTCTAGCTTTCTTAATCTGGTCCAGTGCAGCAAGCTCTTTCATCCTGGCAGTCCAAGCAGTTGGATTGTTTTCAGGATCTTCAAATGGCACTGGTGGCTCATATCTATTTGATGGATTATCTTGAGGAGCCCTGGATGAAACTACTTCCTTCAATTTATAGGTAAAAGGACCAGAGGTTGTGTCTGATGAGATTTGTCCTTCCCTGGAGTAGGGATGTTGCCTTGAATAACCTTTTGAATAAACCTGGAATTCCCTTTGATTGCCTATATAGTTTCCTCTTGTGGAATGAGAACCCCTGGACTGGCTTCCCCTATGATAAGATCTAGCATGAGGCTGATAGGGGGTTTGGCTTTTGGCAGAGGGTTGAGCAGCTGAACTTCCACCTGCACCTACATCAGGAGGAGGTGGTGGAGGAGGATGAGGGTGTTGAAATTGAGAAGATCCTTTCTCATACTTCCTCTTTTTCTTCATTGCTTTGAGTTGATTCTTTGAATACTGCATCCAGTGCTCAGTTATGGGGCAGTCATGAAGAATATAATATGGAATGTCATTATTGTCCTTGACTTTGGTTGGAGGTACTCTCTTCATGGCTTTGCTCCTTGCCTTTCTCTTCCTGGCAATAGTGGCAGAAGAATCATCAGAATCTGTCTTGAACTCATCACTTTCAGAACTTTGCTCATCATAAAGAGCATCAATCTTTTTCATCAAGTCTTTCTTGAGCTGGGTTGAAGCAGATGAAGCAGCAGAGGTTGGAGCAGCAGATACAGCACTTGTAGCAATTGAAGTTGAAGAAGTAGCAGTAGTAACAACAGATACAGAAGGTTCTGGAGCAGCACTCTTAGAAGGTATGGCAGCAGTAATATCAGCAGAAGTAATAACAATAGCAGTTGGGGCAGCAACAGTTTCACTTTCAGAAACAACAACATCAGTAACATCAGTTTCAGATATAAGAGGTTCAGGGGCATCAATATCATCAACAATAGCATCAGGCTCAAATTCAGGTGCCTCTGTCATCTACATATCCTCAGGAATAGCAGCATGTGTAGCAGCAATAGAAATATCAACAAAACTTTCAGCAGAAAGCGCAGCAGCATCAGAAACATCAACAACATCTTCAGCAGGAGGGGCAGCAGCATCAGTGGAAACAGACAGCTCAGCAGTGAACACTTCATTTAGGAAGGAATGAATGATGCTGATGTCACAGCTAGAGAAGGGCACAATGGCCTTGGACAAATCCTCTGATGGCAGGAGAACAACTGAAGTAGGCTGAATCAAATACTGAAAGTAAGGACCTGATGTCCACTGGGAAGACAACTGGAGGTGGAACTGGAGCTTGAAGAACAGCAGCAGCAACAACAACAAAAATTGAAGAATCAGCAGGCAAGCTAACTTCATAGGGCATCTCCCCATGCCTAGATTCAGACAAGGCTGGATCAAGGCAGACTGCTGAAGGGATTGCCTGAGGGATTAAGGAGGAGAGCCTGGCAGAAAGAACTGCCACTGACTGGAGTAATGGAGCCAAGGAGGTCTCCAATAGAAGAGATAGCCTGGGGGCTAGCAATTCATATATCCTGTTAGCTAGGGCTGGAAGATCTACTTGCTCAGCAGTGATTGGAGCAGAGGTAGAGGATGGAGATGGAGCTATTGGTGATGGTAATGGAGAGCTGGTGTATTGGGGAAGAGATGGTTGAGGTGTGGGTAAAGTGGTGATGGAAGACAAGGGGATTGAGATAGATGGTGTGAAGGTGGGTTGATCAATGATCTCTTGTAGAAGGTCCTGGTAAGAGGTTGATGAGGAGGGCACCTCAGGAGGAGATGAGGGTGAGTCATCCATGAAGGAATCATCAATAAGATTGAAGGATGGAATTGTGGATGTTTTAATATCTGGTTGAGGGTAGGAGTATAATGGATGGAAGATTTCTTCTGTGACAGTTGGAATTGGAGATGGTATTGATGTTGGAGATGGGCTGGAGATGTTGATAGTGGATGGAGTTTGAATGGTGGATGGAACTGGAGAAGATGGAATTGGAGGAGGAGGAGAGGCAGCAGCAGGCAAGTCATCTGCAGGGGCAGAGACCTGAGGGGAAGTGACTATGGCAGTCCTGGTGCCTGAAGGCGTGCTTGCAGAAGGCCTGCTGGGCTTGATGATCTGCCAGTCCCATTTACCAAATAGGGCACAGGATAGTCTCTTGCAAGCATTAATGTGTATCCCAGAAGATAATAGCAATGCAGGGCATCTGTTCTGCAGAAAAAGGCCTAAAATCCTCCCAAAATTCACAAAACTCTTATTAATTTTCTTTTTGATTAGGTCAAAGAAGACCTCTCCCCAGTTCAAATTCTTCCTGTCCACTATGGCTCCCATTAGGCAGAGCTGATACCTAGAAATGGTATCATGTGCTGAGTGCTTAGCCAACACAACTTTCCCAACTACATCAGCCAAGAATCTATATTCCACAGACAGGTTTTTCTTCAGCAGCTTGCTAGGGTTAGCCTCAGAATGACCCATTCTTGCAAGCAAATCAGCATATGCCTCTCCAGATAAATCAGCAGAATCTCCACCAGAACTTAACTCAAAAACTTCTGTTAGAATTACTGGGGTCAAGGGTACCTGGGTGCCAGAGATTGATCCAACTATGGTGTTTTGATCCTGGTTGTGGGCAGTGTAGACCCACTCTTTAATCTCATCAGCAGCAAGTTTAATCATGGTGGTCATGATTGTAGCAAGTTTCTGCTCCTTGAATAACTCCAAAATGTCCTGGAAAACTTGATCTGTTGTGCTGAAGGACTCCATGTTAATGTCAAAGCCGGCATCAAATTTCATGGCGGCAAGAACAGCAACAGAAACGACCATGGTTACCTGCAAAGATTCAACAAACAAAACGACCAAGTGTAGAAATGTTTGGAGGGAAAGAACGTTTTTGCAGAGAAATCGAAAGCGCAAAAGGAGAACGACAGCGAAAAAAATGAATTTTATATTAGGGTTCGACGCAGAAAAGGAAAGATCGTTGAACTCAGTTCGACGATCGGGGCTTCTAAAGGAATCTGAAGAGTCTTCAACATCGTCGATCTCCGTTCGACGATATTGGAGAGCGTCGAGCTCTGTTCGACGATCGTTCAGAGAACAAAATCGTCGAGCGCTGTTCGACGATTGTTGACCGGAAGAGATAGTTCATACTATCTGAGAAACGATGAACTCAGGTCGACGATTGCGGAAATCGTCGATCTCCGTTCGACGATCTGGGGGAAAATCGTCGAGCGTAGTTCAGAGACCAGAAAAACTCTAGATACTAAGAAAAATCAAGATGTTTGCCTAGTCTTGGTCAATTTTTAAACTTTTAAAATCTTGGATATTATTTAAGACTTCCTCCATCTAACATTCCTAACTGATTTAGGAAGAAGATGTGTTTCTTTTCATCCAAGGGCTTGGTGAAAATATCTCCCCTTTGTAAATCAGTTGGGATATATTGCAGTTCAATTTTATTCTTCTCAACATTATCCCTTAAGAAGTGATGTCTAATCTCTATGTGTTTTGTCCTACTATGGAGGACTGGATTTTGAGCTATAGAAATAGCACTGGTGTTATCACAAAAGATTTTAGACTTCTCTAAGTTGTAGCCATAGTCTAGGAGTTGGATTTGAATCCACAAGATTTGTGAACAACAACTGCCTGCAGCCATATATTCAGCTTCAGCAGTTGAAGTTGACACAGAAGTTTGTTTCTTACAAAACCAAGAGACAATGTCTGTCACCAAGGAACTGACAAGTTCCACTGGTGCTTTTCCTGTCAATTCTGCATCCAGCATAATCAGTATCAGAAAATCCAATTAAATCAAATGCTGAATCTTTTGGATACCAGAGACCTAGATTTGGACAACTTTTAACATACCTGAGAATCCTCTTTACTAATGTTAGGTGTGACTCTCTAGGGCTTACTTGGAACCTAGCACATATGCATGTAGCAAACATTATATCTGGTCTACTAGCTGTAAGATACAGTAAAGAGCCAATCATTGCTCTATATGTTGTCTGATCAACAGGTTTCCCATGTTCATCAGCATCCAATACAGCATTAGTAGGCATAGGTGTTTTCATACAAGATGCTTCAGACATGCCAAATTTCTTAACCAATTCATTTGCATACTTGGTTTGAGAAATAAAGATGCCTTCATCATGTTGTTTGACTTGCAATCCTAGGAAGAAGGATAGCTCACCCATGCTACTCATTTCAAATTTAGAATGCATTAGGTTGGAAAACTTTCTGCACAATTTTGAATCAGTAGAACCAAAAATAATATCGTCTACATAAATCTGTACTAGTAGGGTATGGGACTTATGGGTTCTAATGAAAAGAGTTTGGTCTACTCTACCCCTTATAAATCAGTTTTCCAAAAGGAATCATGCTAGGGTCTCATACCATGCTCTAGGAGCTTGCTTGAGACCATATAATGCTTTGTTCAATTTAAAAACATAATCAGGATAAGTTGGAGAGATAAAACCTGGAGATTGTCTGACATATACTTCTTCTTTGATATCTCCATTTAGAAATGCACTTTTGACATCCATCTGATATACCTTGAAGCCTTTATGTGTTGTATAAGCTAAGAATATTCTGATGGCTTCCAATCTTGCAACTGGTGCAAACGTCTGGTCATAGTCTATTCCTTCTTCTTGAGAATATCCTTGAGCAACTAGCCTTGCCTTGTTCCTTACAATTACTCCTTGATCATCCAGTTTGTTTCTGAACACCCACTTTGTTCCAACAATGGAGTGATCCTTAGGCTTTGGCACTAGTTCCCACACTTTGTTCCTTTTAAATTGATGCAACTCTTCTTGCATTGCAATGATCCAGTGTGGATCTTGCTCTGCATCTTGAATGGACTGAGGTTCAATTTGTGATAGGAAGAAAGTGTGCAACAGGTTTTGGTTGACCTTATTTCTGGTTTGCACACCAGCTGAGATGTCTCCAATTATTTGGGAAATTGGATGGTCTCTTGATGTTACTAAATCAACAGGGGGTGTTGATTGTTCACCAACCTGTGATGTTGTTTCCTCTTGTGGTACAACAACTGGCTCTTCAAGTTGTTCTTCAATATGTTGAATACTTTCTTCATCTTCACTACTTTCCCCTTTTTGAGTAACCTGTAATTTGTTCAAGTCTTCAACAAGAGAATGTTCCTGCAAAGGTTCTATGGTAGAAGAGATCTTCTCCTTGAAAGACATGTTAGATTCATCAAATGATATATGAACAGATTCCTCAATTTTTAGAGATGATTTATTATAAACCCTATAAGCCTTGCTGATCATGGAGTATCCCAGAAACACTCCTTCATCAGCTTTAGCTTGAAATTTTGCTAAATATTTCTTGACATTATTATGTATATAGCAAATACAACCAAACACTCTAAAATAATCAACTTTAGGTTTCTTCCCTTTGAGTAATTCATAGGGAGTCTTACCCTTTAGTTTATGTATCAAACTTCTATTCAGCACATAGTTGGAGGTGTTCACTGCCTCTGCCCAAAAGGATTGAGGAAGATGAGCATCTGACAACAATGTAGTGGCAGATTCAATAAGTGTTCTATTTTTCCTTTCAGCTACCCCATTTTGTTGAGGAGTTCTAGGAGCTGAGAAAGTATGCCTGATCCCTTCACTCTGACAGAACTTTTGCATAAGAAGAGAATCAAACTCTGTCTCATGATCACTTCTGATTAGGGCAATGTGAGTATTGAACTCAATCTGTATACATTTGAGAAACTCTATCAAACACTTAAAGTTATCAGACTTCTTCCTCAGAAAGAACACCCAAGTGAATCTAGAGAAGTCATCTACAACTACTAAGGTGTAAGATTTCCCTCCTAGGCTTTGTACTGTGATGGGTCCAAAAAGATCCATGTGTAACAGATATAATATCCTAGGTGAATCACTCTTATTAAGTGACTTAAAACTATTTTTAGTTTGCTTGCCTAATTGACAAGCCCTGCAGAGTCCTTCCTTCTTGTAGGGGCCAGAAGGTAGTCCTCTAACAAGGTTGTCCTTGGATAGCCTAGCAATAGTTCTAAGGTTTAAGTGTCCTAGTCTCATGCCATAAAATATTTGGTCTAAAAACAGAATTGAACAGACAAATATCTACATCTGTTGAAAGAAAATCTACTAGATAGATGGTACCTTTCCTTTTACCTGTCAACACAGTTGTGTTGTCCTCTGACTTGATCTTGCATAGTGCTTTGCTGAAGGTCACCTGGTAGCCTTCATCACACAGCTGACTGATGCTTATTAAGTTGTGCTTCAGTCCTTCCACATAAGCTACCTTCTTAAATGTTACTGATCCAATCTGGACTGCACCATATCCTTTAGTTTGTCCAAAGTTTGAATCACCAAAGATAACTTTGGGTCCAAGTTTGGCTCTAAAGGATGTGAGGTTGTCCTTGTTTCCTATCATGTGCTTAGAGCACCCACTATTCAAGTACCATTGTTGGTTTGATGTTGGATAGGTCTTCACCTGCACATAAAATAATTCATTTTTTTTGACCCAGTTTACCTTGGGCCTAGTTGATAACCTTTAAACTCTGAAATAAAAGACATCCAAGATTGACTCTTATAACCTTCAGGATGATATCTCCTTGGAGGTATAATCCATTCAGTATAAAGGTTAAAGATTTGGGATGAAGGACCCTTAGGATTGGATTTTGATTTGCCCTTGAAGGGATTTCCAGAGCTCTGATCTCTATTCGACGATCGTGGAGCTACGTTCGATGATCTTGGGTCAGATCGTCGAGCTCCATTCGACGGTCGACTATGGCAGAGTTCAGAAATTTGAGATCGTCGACCTGAGTTCGACGATTTTGCCTGAGATCGTCGATCTGCGTTCGGCGATCGTCGAGCTCCGTTCTACGATTTCTGCTGGAACTTAGTTTTCTTGGGCAGATCATAATTTTTCCTAGCTATCTCTACAACTCTCTTTCCTTTATCAGAAATGAACTTGATTGGAGTTGTTAGAACTATGGGTTGGCTGGATGAAGCACTCAAGCCCAGTGTACTATTAAATCTGGAGTTCACTGTGCTTGCGATGTCCATCAGCTTGATACTTCCCCCATTAAGGGATTCTTCAAGCTTCTTGGCCTCAGATAGCTCACCTTTCAGTGAAGCTATCTGCTCCCTACAGCACTCCAACTCCTGAGAGAGTTTGAGGTTTTCTGACTTTAAGGTATTATGTTCAGATAAATGATTTCTGAGAGAGATAATTTCTTTCTCAGATTTTAGCAGGTCTAAACATAAATCTTTAAACTCAGATTTAAAGACCTCTGAATTGAAATCAAATGAACTAATTACCTGATCTTCTTCAAGTGGAGTCTCTGAGTCTGACTCTAAGTCTTCTTCATCTGAATTATGTTGTGAGGCATTGATTGCCATCATGCAGAACTCCTCTTCTGCATCATCTTCATCATCATTGGAGCTGGATGAGCCTTCTGACTCCTCTTCAGTTTCACTCCAGGATTCAACTACAAACCCCTTTCTTGTGTGTTTGTTTTTGCTTGAGGAGAGTTTGCCATTGCCATTCCTCTTGGAGTCTTTCTCCTTTCTTCTTTCTTTCTTGTCCCTTTCTGTCCTTGTTTTTGTTCTCTGGACAGTCAGGTATAATGTGCCCAGGTTTCCTGCAACCAAAGCAGACAATTTCCTTATTATTAATTGACTTATCATACCTTTGCTTATCATGCTCCTTGTATGATCTCCTTCTGAAGTCCTTTCTGGCCATCTTGTAGAATCTTTTGGCCAACAGACTGAGCAGTTCATCATTGCCTGTGACTTTGTCTTCAGGCTGATCTTCAGTTGCCTTGAAGGCTATTGTCTTCTCTTTTCTTGTGGCTGGTGAGGCAGCCGTCTGTTCTTCTTCTCTATTCTTGATGAGTAGCTCATAAGATTTGAGCTTACCCAATAGAGCTTCTGTGGTGATCTCATTTAAACTTCTGGCATCCTTGATTGGCCAGATTCTTGAATCCCAAGTGCTAGGGAAGCACATTAGAATTTTGTCATTAAGTTCAGTTAGTGATATCTCCTTATCCAAGGTCCTGAGTTCACTGACTATTAGACTGAGTCTATTGTACATATCTCCAACTGATTCAGTTTCTCCCTTCTTGAAATTCTCATATTGGGATATGAGGTGGGATCTCCTGTCCTTTCTCTCATCAGCTGAGCCTGAGACTATTTCAGAGAGTTTATCCTAGATTTCCTTTGCTGAATTGCATTCAGCCACCTTTTGAAAGATATCATCAGACATGGTCTAGGCTAAGATGTTCATAGCCTTGGCATCAGCTACCTTTCATTTCTTGATTTCAGCATCTGTTCCTGATGGAGGTGGAACAGCATTTGTACTTGAGTTCTCTGGAGGTCTTGGACAAACTATCAAAACAGAATTAAAAATATCCTCGTCAATAGAATTCATGTATAATCTAATCCTTGCTTTCCAAAGTGCAAACTTGGATAGATTGCACACTGGAGGTCTGGTGCTAGCATAATCTTTGTTTTGGGCCATGATTTGTGAAAACAAAAACTAATAATAAACTCAAAAGAAAACAGATCTAACTAGGAATCTTTGGGTTCAGGTGTTAGCCTGTGCAACCACCAAGGTGTGGTATGTTTAACCAACCTGGCTCTGATACCAATTGAAAGTGCAGCTAGATCTGATATACTCTAGAGGGGGGTGAATAGAGTATATGGTGCTTGAAAACTTTTTACAACAATTCTTGTAATTCTGAGTGAATAGGGAAGCAACTATTAATTCTAATCACAAAATAACCTACAACAGAAATTAATCACAGATCTAAACTAATCACAAAACAATCACAGCCAGAAACAAAAGATAAATTCAAGCAAGCCAGAAGACACAAGGAGCTATAGTGGTTCCCCTAAACTTGGGTACATCCACTCTTCTACCACCCTAGGTAGGAATCCACTGCAGGATGAGTTGATCAGGTGTCCTGGGCACCAATGAGCTTTTGATAAGGTGCTCAAAAACCAAATCAGATTTTTTGATCATGTGTCTTGCCACCAATGAGCTTTTGACAAGGTGCTCAAAAACCAAGCTCAAACTTTTGAAGGGAGTTTGAAAAACCCTTTACAGAGATGGGGATGAGAGAGTTATGGAAGTCTTCTCTTTCTCAGATCAGCTGAGAAGATTATGTGGATTTGAGGTTGTCAAAGCTCCCCCTGAGTTCTTGAGAAGTTCAGGAAATGAAGCTTTGTTATAGGGTGATAGGCCTTCAGAAGTTGATCTCCAGCAAATGATGATTTCAGCAACAGTTGAAATGTTATGTGTCTGGAGTCTTTGAAAGATGTTGGCCTTGAACACTTGAATCACAAGAGATCAGAAGATTTCAGATGGTTGATCTCCTTGGATATGTGTTCTTGAGAGAATTCTTTGAGACGGAGAATATTTTGTTCTTGTTCTTCTTGTCTGTGTTCTGAGTTCTAAGTGATAGAGAGATTCAAAATCTTGTGTTTTTTTCTCTGGTACTGAATAGAAAATCATCCTCTATCAAGAATAGCCATTGGCCTGTCATTAATTGCATCCTTAATTGCAAATGTCTTCTGGAGGAAAGTCCAAAGAAACATTCCTTGATAATCCCTTGAAACTTGGTCCAGAATAAATGAAAACGGCTAGAAAATCTTCTGAATTAATTGCTGAATAACTCCTTAACTGATCTGAATTTGAATCTTGAAAAATCCTTTAACTCATCAAAAAACATCGAACTGAGCTCTGCTATCGTCGAACTGAGCTCAGCGATATGGACTTATACAGCAACAAAAAAACGTCGATCTGAGCTCAAAGATCGTCGAACTGAGCTCAGAGATAGAGATCCAATACTGAGTCAAGATCGTCGAACTGAGCTCGCAGATCGTCGAATGTAGTTCGACGATTTGTTGAAGTTGAGCTCAGCGATCGTCGAATGGAGTTCGACGATCTGTCGAAGTTGAGCTAGACGATCGTCGATTGGAGTTCGACGAATCGTCGTGCTGAGCTCGACGATCTGACTTAGTCTCAAACTGAAAATTCTTGGTCTTGAGGGCAGCTTCCAAACCTAGACTTCTAACCCTTAGAGTCAATTCTAATTGACCTTTAGAGCTATACAGGAGGTCAAAAACAGGTTTCCTAGAGACATAGTGATCCTGACCCCAATTAGTAAAAGGGTGTTCCAACAAATACTTAGTCGACATCAAATGTGTCGACAAATAGAGGCAGTGTCGACACACAGAAGTATTTGTCTACATCAACTGTGTCGACATACAGGACTTGTGTCGACACACATCAAAGCTTCAACAAAGTTAAAGTAAAGAAGTATTTGTGTCGACACAAAGGAGATGTGTCGACACACATCAAGTTTCTATTATGTTAAAGGAGAAGTATTTGTGTCGACACCACAAAGGCTTGTGTCGACACATTTAACAGAAGGCTTGTGTCGACACACAGAATCAGTGTCGACACATTCTAAAGAATTAGTGTCGAGAAGCTGTTACAACAACAAAAGGAGTTGTGTCGACACCATCAAGGCTAGTGTAGACACTCAGTCCACTTGTGTCGACACTAAGTCTAATTGTGTCGACACATAATGAAGATCAGTCTCGACACTTTCAGACAGAGATAGTGATTTTAAGAAGTGACTAGATGACTTGACAGCTGCCATTTCTAACCGGTCAACTACTACTGTCAGAGCTGTCAGAAGGTTATTAGAAACCGGATCAGTAGGTTACCATGGAGGAAGACTATAAAAAGGCTTTCTCCTTCAACAGAAAGTAATGATCAATCATTGAAGAATACAGATTCTGATCAATACAAATAGAAGTAATTATACAGAAGATTTTCGACAGCAGATCTAGAAGAAGTCGGAGAGAGAGAGCTCCATCTAAGAAGAGCAGTTGCTGAACCAGGCTGCAAAGAAAGATTCAGATTGAGATCTGAATCTTAAGTCAGAAGCTGATTAAAGATCAACTTCACAGAAGATTCAACCCTACTGAGTTCAGATTCAAGAAGCTTTGAAGAAAGCTAAGAGAGGTTGATCTCTGCCATCAAGTTCTTCCAAGAACTGTTCAAGAAGCCATCCATCCCTTCTCTCTCTTTCAGGGTGGTGGTCATAAACTTTGTTTAATCAAATTTCTGTAAGATCTATTATAGATCTGAGTTATAAGCCTATTTTATAAAGGCTGAGTGTAAGAGAGGTAGATCTCTAAGTGTAGGTCTTGTTGTAGACTGAGGTAGGACTTTGTGCCTGAGCTGTAGGAGACTATGTTCTCTGAGTGTAGGCCTTGGTGAAGGCTGAGGTAGGGTTGTTTGCCTGAGTTGTAGGAGTGGGGACACTCTGAGTTGTAGGAACCTGGTTTGGGTTCTGAGCTACTGTAAGATCTGAGGATCTGAGGAGAAGTGCAGAAGTTAGGCCGAATCTAGTACACTGCTAGATAGGCGAAGGGGGAAAGTGGATGTACCCAGACCTTGGGGAACCACTATAAAAATCTGTGTGCACTCTGTGTTGAATTATTTCTGTGATTGCTGTGTTGTGTAGTAGTAGTAGAATTTGCAGTTTCTGCTTAAATTACAGAACAGATTGTCTGCCTTACAAGTAAAAGAAAAAGTACACCTATTCACCCCCCCCTCTAGGTGGTTAGGCACTAATTCTTTCAGTAGAAATTAAATTCAGCCACTTGGTGGCTAGCTATGATTATTCAACTCCTCATAACTGATGAGGGGGAATGTATTCATCAATTGGAGAGCCCCTTGGTCTCCCTTGGCCATGAATGGCCTCCTTTTTCACTCTCTATTTCCTCCATTATGACTCCTAATGAAGCACTCTTTTTGTTTTTCACTTTAGCAAGATCAGTAAACTAATAACCCCACCTCCCTATGTCGATTCCACATATTATCATAAATTCTGTAGTTTTACTAAATGCAGAATAACCTAAGCTAGTAATTGGAATTCTACTATTTGTAGCACACACAAGTTCCCAAGTTCACCCCAACCTTTTGGTACTTCCTAGAGTTTTGTCATGACCCAGTCATGACAAAACTATACAAGGGGTCTAGAAGTCTGAGGGATGTTACAAATCCAAATACATAAAAATAAAAATTTTGTCCTTGAAATTCAAGTTAGGCCTACGGGGTTTCAAGTATGAGAAGTAAAATGTAACATCCCAAGAGGTTATAGGGAATACCTGATGTGAAAAGCTCCGGGTACCTTAGCTGCATCAAGTCCTATATCTCCCATGTCTGATCCTCTTGTCCATGATTCCGCCCCAAGAACTTGACCAGCGGAACCTTCTTGCATCGCAAGACCCGTATCCCAATATTGTCTATCCGGATCTGCTCCAGGTGCACCGATCGATTAGAAGCTATAGTCCCATCTGTCATGGTAATCCGCTGCTCCGGCCGAAGTAGAGCTCCCCTGAGGGATGGGACATGGAAGACGTCGTGCAAACCCGCTAGCTCTGGCAGTAGCTCCAGTCTATACGCCAAGGGACTGATCCGCTCCGAGATCCTGTAAGTCCCCATGTATCCCGGACTGAGCTTCTTCCAACCACGCACCGCGAGACTCCATGCATCGGTCGTATCTTCAGAAACACCAGGTATCCTAACTAAAACTCTACATAATGATGCCTAGCATCGTAATACTTGGCCTGTCTGCTCTGGGCCTTCAACATCCTATCTTAAAGAATACCTGATACACCTCATCTCCCTGCATGTGTGCCTTGACGGGCTAAATAGAAGATAACATCCTACTAGATATGGGAGTAGTACCTTCGAAGGTCGCGAAGGTGTCATCATAACTTAGTACAACCTTCTTTGACGAGCAATCTATCTGGGCATGGTTCCAAATAAGCGATGTAATGCTCAGAACCAGGTCGAAGTCTAGCATCCTCAAGACTGTAGCCAGGTCCTCGAGTGTCAGTCCATCAATAGTCATCTTTAGGAGGCACTTAGTAGTAGTTAAGACCTCCATCCCATTGGGGAGACGCACCCTCTTGGCGACTCCCGAATAATGTTCTACTCCCTCCAGTCCCTTTACGAAATCCTCATAGACAAAATTGTGCAACGCCCCCGTATCCACCAAGGTGTGGGCAGGTTTGCCGCACACCTTAACTATTCCTGTTTATTAAAGGATGTTTAGGTAACTGAACCCATGGTTTTCTTTCCTTGTATCCTACTGTTGTTTGTTGTTTCAAAAGTTCCAAAAGTAAATTATAACATAAAATTACTAGCATACCTGCAATCACCCTGCCCGGTACCCGGGGTGGAGCCAAGTATAGAGCATACACCTGTTCCCTCTCCTGCCTCCATTCTCTTCCATGGAAACCACGTCCTCTTCCACGGACTTGGCTTGCAAACTGCTGAGCGGGAGCGGCAGCCCGTGGTGCCGGTAGAGGTGCCCCTCTCATAGGACAGTTCCTCTAGATGTGCCCTACATGATGACAGTTATAAAACTCGGGCGGGGGAAGTGCAACACCCCCTGGCCTCTGTATCTCCCGCATCTGAAGAGGTTGAGCGGCCAATACCACCAACTCCCTCGGCTCCTGTCTCACCACTTGGCGTGGTTGGTCCTCTACCCTTCTATCCTTAGCAAAGAGTCCCCTCCGCTGATAATTCCTACCTCCTCGGCCCTGATCCTCTGTTGGCATCTTCCAGCCATGAGTCATGAGCCTGTCAGCCTCCATCCTCTTTGTCATCTCTAGAATCCGAGATATAGGCTCGTCGGATACAAACAGAAGAGCATGTCTCAAATCCTATCGAAGGCCCTTATAGAACCTCTTGGTATACCCCACTTCATCCAACTAATAGGAGACCTCAAACTGTGCTAAGTCGTTGAACTCCCGATGGTACTCCACCACCGTCCTGTTTCCCTTCCTCAGCTGTAGGAACCTGTCTTCCAGCTCGTCTCTTGCCGACTGTGGGACAAAGTGCTCCAACAGTACGGCCCTAAACTCCTCCCAAGTGACATCAAAAACCTCCCGATCTGTAAATGTCGTATCTAGAAGTGTCTTCCACCATCTCTGGGCATGGGACTCCAAGTAGGAGACCACCAGAGGTACCCTCTCCTCCCACGGGCACCGTATCCCAGTCAGCATCTCGAACATGATATCAAGCGACTGTTCTGTATGTACTGCTGACTCCATCCCCATGTAAGATGGGGGAGAGAGCCCTCTGAAGATGCTCAACCAATTGGCCCCCGGGTTGGCTGCGGAGCCAGAGCCTGCTGGGCCCTGAAGTCCTCCAGAATAGTAGTCAGAGTCTGCCCCATCTCCGACTGTAGACACGGAGTGGGAGCCAGTGGAGGTGGTGCAACATTTGAAGTTTCCTAGGCTCTGCCCTGCAATATAGGATGTGCCATGGGCTGCATAACAATGGCAATTGTAAGAAATTTGACCCAAACCTAATTAAAAGTGGACAATTACAAGTGATACCCCATATTGGCACACCACAACTTCTGCTGCTTAATTTGTCCCCAAACTAAACTCAAGCGGGGGTGACCCAGGGTTAGTGGACATCTACTTTTCGATCAAAGTTTCCCTCTGATACCATTTTGTAAGACCCTCTTTTTTTTGCAAAACTACCAGGGTCTTATGCCCAGAACCACCGCTTTGCGGTGACACCAACACACCTGGGAAGGTCGTCACAATAGAAGGCTGATAATGCCAGCCATATCGATCGCAGTATAGAAGAGTGAATATAAGAGTACATGAAAACTCAAATACTAGTCCACAAAAAAATCACATATATATAAATAATTCTCGACGAAAGGAGACCCACAACAATGTAAAATCCAAGTTCTAATAGAAAAAAGGGCTCCTGCCCGATACATCAAATCCACACTACAAATAACTCAATCGCGGAAGCAAATCTATAATATCTTCTAATGGTCGGGACTCACTGTCCCTGCTAGCTGTCCTCCCGTGATAGACTGCCCCATCTCCATGCGTACCGACCTCTAGGGTTGCATATCCTGGTTCTGCTCCACGATCCCCTAAAATGATTTGGTCAATGACTGTTAGTCTAAAATACTAAGTCCTATCATCCCCCACCCCTCCCCAATGGCTACTAGGCATCGAATGAGGAGGAGGAAATGGGAGGTAATGAAGGTGGAGAGTAACAAAGGTAAGCTGGTGGCGACGGAACTAGTCTATCATGAGTTCATAAATAGAGCAAGTATATGTGAGCAGTAGTAAGTAAGCAGCATAAGTATACACAAGAACAAGTAAGCAAGTATAGTATGAGATGGTAAACAAAGTAAGTAACCATGACTATAGGAATGCCCATACAAACCTATAGAGCAAAGGGTCTTTTTGCAAGGCCTATTGTATAAAGTGTCTCATTCCAATTTATACAATATGTGTCAAGGGTTAAATGCATTGATGAATCTATGTCATGCAAGTATGCCATGATGTGAACATGCAAGTGCAACACACACTCGACTCTGTACACACAGACCTTTAGTTCCCTCTTTTTGGATCCTAACCTCCCAAGATACCTCCGTAGTGGCAAATAGAAGCGGTGGGTTGGGCCTCACCTACCTCTAAACCGGTATCAACACTACCAGTCAGACCTATCGTACAACTCAACACTGTTGCACTAAGCGGAGCTCCTGCGTACTCTTGCCGGTTACGCACCGGACTTTATTTGGCCAAGTGTTAAACCACACTTGCCGAATAAACGTATTGGGGTCGGTGTGACGACTTTCCAATACCGAACACCAACCATCATATATCTTATGCACATGCAATATTAATGTATTTCCCACCGAGCCAAAGCTCCCTGGACTATTCCGTCCATCACAACTATCTACCGAGCCAAGAGCTCCCCAAACTAACCTGTCCATCACATTTATCTACCGAGCCATTGGCTTGCCGGGCTAACCTACCCATCACCAAAACCACCGAGCCTACAGCCCGTGTGAGCCAACCTAAGCTATATGATGTACATGATAGGATGTACTCCAAATTTTCATCCAAATGCCCTAAGATAATTGATGAGGGTCTATGACAAATTTAGCCCAAATCCAGAAACTTGTAATTTTCCTAATTAATTTAGCATTTAATATATTTTTCAAAAATTAGGCCATGAGTAATTTTGAACATGAAGTACTAGCCTTCCTTAAGTTATGGCCTCCCAAAAATTATGAGTACCATATGATATCAAAATGTCAATGAATACCAAATTTCACAGATTTTTATAAATTTAATAACCTCTAAATAATTAATTCAAAATAATTCAAATAATTGGAGTTAAAAAAGAAGTACCATAAATCATAGCCCAAAAATTACATAAAAATTACCAGAGCCTTAAAGTGATCATAAAATACTACTAACTATGTTTCATGCAATTCCAAGGTTAGTAGGCTATATCGAAAAATACTTCAAGTAAATCCATAAAAGTGCACTTGTGAAGGAACATTCTTATAAATCATCCAAATGACATGTAATAATTTTGTAGGCTTTATTTATGCCATAAAAGGTTCTCTGGCCAAGTAACACAATTTTACAGCAAGATACACTATTTATTATCTATTTATCAAAATATGGTGCACTATTTCACTTTACACATGAAGTACTAAGAGGAAATGCCCAAATGATTCAAATAATACACTAGTGCCTCTAAATGATATTTAATTAACCTTGCCAGAGTTTCATACCATCCTAAGACAAATAAATCATAGATACTTCAAGATCATCAAAATTGGGCAAGGTGGGGATTATACCTACAAGTATGAGCTACTGCTTTCTAAAAATCCTATAATAACTTCTAGAGACTCATATTATTATAAAAACTCTTCTACCAAAATTTCATAATGATCCAAGGTCATATGACCCTTCAACATTTTCATAAAATGTATAAGCCCAAATTATCACTAATTGGTTTAAGCTATGTGCCTATGTCTAAATGTCACCAAATTCCTTCCTAGTGCATTTCACCACCCGAAGATCACATGGACTAAACACTAAGTCCATAGAAGGATATATCACCCCATGTCCTTCACTAACCCCCAAAGTTCATCCTTCAGGTTTGAACAGGGGTTCAAGAAAAAATCCACCCTAATCCACCCCAAACTCCATGTGAGGGTGTTTAAACTAACCATGGAGATCTGGCCCATATCCCAACTGCTTTAATTGGGTGAGAATTTTCCCCTCTATTCCCCAAACACTCTTTGCCCTAATTTAACTCCTTAAGGGCCATACTTTGGTCTCACCAAAACATGTCCAAATCAAACCCAATTGGGCTGAAATATTTACCATAGTCATTTCATGACCATAAGAGAGTCACCAAAATTTTGTTGGGTTTAGAGGTTAGTAATAATTCATGCAAGGTTTATTAAATTTCTTCAAAAATATTATGGACATGTTTTCGAAAAATTCCCATTTCTGGATATGATTTAGGTAACGACGAGAGTGACATCCATCCAAAATTTCACGTCATTTGGATAGCTGGATTGATGGGTGAACTTAAAACAATCTCTAACCTAGCCTAGGTATAGACCTCACCAAAATGAGTGTTGAGGTTTTACCTGAACACCAAATTGGTTCAAATCAATTGTAAATTAAACTAGACTCATAGAGCTATAAATTTCTTGTAGACTACTTTTATTGTATGGGAACCTAAGTATTTTTAATAATTAATTAAAAACAGCCCTAAAATTGTAATAGAAAATACATAAATCAAAATTTAATACACTAGATCTAGCACAGATCTTAAAGCAAATCCAACGGCTGCTGGGTTTCTTCTTCCTCCAGCTAATAGCCATGATTAAACCAAACTGGAGCATATTCCAAAATCATTTGCCTGCCACCCAACCACCTACCTGGTCGGCCACCACCGCCACCACCTTCGTTGACGTGGGGGCTATCGTCGGGCAGCGGCATGGCCGCCGGAGTGGAGGTTTCCGGCGAAACCGCATCGTAGAAAAATTCTTGAAAATATGGAATTTCTCTCACCCAATCATGCTCAATTGAGCTGGAATTTTCTCCTAAAAGATCTAAGATGCTAGCCCACAAAGAGAGGAGTAGAGGAGGACCTGTTGGGAGAGCTGGATGCCGGCCGATCGTCGGAAAGCCATCGACGGGGGTGGCACCGTCGGGTGTTCTGCAACAGCACTGTCAACTTGCTCGGCTCCATCAGGTAAAGTGTGGAACCTACTCCTCTAGGTCCAAGGATGCTTTTAAGGTGGTTAATTGGGGAAGGGAAGGGCCTAACACCAATTGCCATATTTGGTCATGAAAGCTCTAATTTTTGGCCATGGTGGATCTCTGAATTCAGCAACCTAGAGACTGGGAAAAACTTCTGGTCTCCTCTAACTAATGAGGGGAAGATGAATCAAGACTTTAGAATCAATTGGAGAGTGACTCTTGCTCTCCCATGGCCATTTATGGCTTTCTCTCTCCTCTTTCTCTCTCTTCCTCATGGGAGATTAAATTTATCCACTTGGTGGCTGGCTATGATTATTCAACTCCTCATAACTGATGAGGGGGAATATATCCATCAATTGGAGAGGCCCTTGGTCTCCCTTGGCCATGAATGGCCTCCTTTTTCTCTCTTTCTCCTCCATTATGACTCCTAAAGAAGCTCACTTTTTCGTTTACACTTTACCAAGATCAGTAAACCAATAACCGCATCTCCCTATGTCCATTCCACATATTATCACAAATTATGCAGTTTTACTAAATGCAGACCAACAAAAGCTAGTAATTGAAATTCTACTATTTGTAGACCAAGGTGCTTCACACACAAGTTTCCAAAGTTCACCCCAACCTTTTGTTACTTCCCAGGGTTTTGTCATGACCCAGTCATTACAAAACCATACTAGGGGTCTAGAATTCTGAGGGATGCTACAAAATATATCTTGGCTTTCACAGAATTCTGTCATAGCCCCAGATTTGAACTCTGTTCCATTGTCACTTCTGATTTTTACAACTGAATTGTTGTATTCATTCTGGATCTGCCTGACAAAATTAGTGAAAATATCAAAAATATCTGACTTGTGTTTTAGAAAGAACAACCATGTAAAATAAGAGTAGCCATCTACAATAACCAGTTATAATCCTTAACTCCCAAACTTCTAATTTGCAGGGGACCGAACAAGTCCATATCAAGTAGGTGTAAACACCTTTTAGAATCTTTGCCAATAATGCTTTTAAAGGTAGCCCTTGTTTTCTTGCCTTTTAGGCATATGTGACAAGGTCTATCTTTAATGCACTTAACGTTGGGTGCATCATGTACTAAATTAAGAGAAAATAATTTATTAAAAGATTTGTAATTTATATGCGCTAATCTCTTGTGTCATTGGTCACCAAGAGATGCACTATCTTTTGCCAAAAAAACACACTGGTGTAGAAGAGTCTATGGCAAATAAAATTTAAACATAATATATTTCTACTACGAGTGCTAGATGGGATCGTTTCTAAGTTATTTACCGATTTTATGAAGCACTTATCTGCATGAAATTTTACTATGTATCCTTTATCACAGAGCTGGCTTTTGCTTATAAGATTATGTTCTAATTCTTCAACATAAGCCACATCTTAGAAGGATACACTACCATTAGTGATCATAACGTAGCCTCTTGTGATTCCCCTTTCAGAACCTCCAAATATAACCTTTGGCCCGTTCACAACTAGAGAGTACTTATGAAGAAGGCTTCTTGTCCTGGTCATGTGCCGAGAGCATCCACTGCCCAAATACCAGATATGCGATTTGTTGGCCTTTGGACATACCTGCAAAAATATAATCAGTTCACCTTAGGAACCCAAATAAATTTGGGTCCTTGGTTATTTGTCAGCATGCTCCCCCTAGGAGTGTTAAAATTACGAGTGGTCTGCCTCGTATGATTAACTAGAGGATTTTTAAAGCTTCTGGGATTAAACAAGCAATCTATAACAAAGTGACCAATTTTGCTGCAATACCAACAATCAAACCTGTTGTACCTTTTCCAAGTCTCTTGTTTGACCTTTTGAACGTGTGGCCTTGCAGTGGCGACTGATCTGGAGGTAGAAGCCTCATGATGATGGCACTCACAAGTCTTTTTCACCTCCTTTTCCTTGGGTATATTTGGCTTGGCCTTAGGTTCCTTCTTAGTATTATGGCCATGAACGTATGGATCATAGTATTTCATTTGTATTTCCTCATAAGGTGCCTTGAGTACACTTTCACCTAAGTTTTGGGGACGGGTCAATCCATAGCACCAAGACTTAGGCTCTATATAAGTAGGCCTTGCAAAATGCTCGTAGGATGAATCAAAATCAAACTAGTTTTTAGGGAAGATTACGTTCTTAAATGAAGTTCAATCTAGAGGAGCTTTCCCCTTCTCCTTGGCTAAAGCTTTCCTAGCAGCCTTATTTCTTCTTTGAGCTTTATTCCTCCTAGAAGTTTTACTAGGAGCAGTCTGATGTCCTAAGCCAGCTCCTTTAGCCTGAGCGGAGAATTCATCAACAAATGGAAGGACTGTCTTGTGCTTGGAGAAACTTTCAACCAGTTTCTTTTCAGTGGCAAGTTGTTCTTCCAATTTCTCAATGATTTTCTCTTTCAGGTTTAGGTGCTCGAGGGCTTTATTGTATTCTTAGATCGCGACATGGAATTCCTTTTTGAGTGAGTCCATCCTTGCGACTTCCTCCCTCGGATTGCTCTCCTCAGCCTTAAGAGATTTGATCTCCTTGGCTAGAATTCTTGCGACTCTTCGACATTTGTCAAAAGCCTTGATTAATTCCTTGTATTGAGTCATGAGTTCAGAATCATCATCAGAAGAGCATTCCTCATGATCATGGTCCGAAGCATCAGATTTTGAGAGAGGGGTGTGAGAATTTACCTTCCTGGTGTACTGGGGTTTTTCTTCTTCGTCTGTCTGTGCCATCAGTACAAACTAGGCTTCCTCTTCCTCACTTGACTTAGATGACTCAGTGTCACTAAGAGTCTTGTCCTTCTTTGCTACTAGGATTCTTTCAGATTTCTATTTAATGTAAGAAGACTTCTTTTCTTCTGTTCTTCCACCCTCTTTCTTCTTGTGCGGGCAATCAGAAATTACGTGTCCTTACTTATTTCAACAGTAACAAACAATGTCAGAAGAAATATGTTTGTTCGGTTTAGAGTTATACTTGTCGTCGCAACTTGAGCCTTTCTTATAACGATAACCATCGTGACGTGATCTTCTAGATGAAATGTCTTTTCCTTTCCATTGCTTCTTCTTACTCAGGAACTTTTTGCACTATCTAGAGAGTATGGAGAACTCTACATCTGATAGTTCTAAGCCTGAGGTGCTCGACTCTGAGTCTTCTTCTTCACTTTCTTCCAGTGTAGGACGAGGAGACACAGCTTTAACTTTCCTTGAGCTATCTGTCTTTAGTGCGGCAGACTTTTCCTTCGATGAGGATCTGCTTCCCTCTTCTTCAGCTTTTCTTGTATTTATTTGAAGCTCATATGACTTCAGCTTCCCGAAGAGGTTCTGAGGATCAGTTTCAGCTAGCTTTCCAAACTCCCTTATGGCACATATTTTGTTGTCCCATTACTTTGTTAAGGATCTTAGGAGCTTATCGTTTAATTCTTCATTAGTGAAGACTCGGCCATAGTTCCTCATGCAGTTGACAATCTTGAAGAAATTTTCATAAGTGTGTTATAGTGTCTTTGGGGCCTTGCCTGAAGGCCTCATACTTCTGGTTCAAAAGGGATCTTCTATCATCCCTTACTTCTTCGGTGCCCTCCATCAACACGATCAGTGACTGCGACATCTCTTTGGCAGATTGTGAGTGAATGAGATTTTGTAGCATCAAATCATCGACTGTACTTGTGATGATATTTTTAGCCTTCTTGTCTAGAGAGACAAGTGCAATCTCATCTTTATCTAGATCCATCAGCTTCTTTAGTACTTGCTTTGAGGAATTAATAGTGGAGACCATCATAGGAATGTAGGGGCCTTCTTCTACTATCTTGAAAATCCTTGGATCCACTTCTTCCACGAATAACTTCACCCTTTCTTTCCACATAGGGAAGTTCTCCTTAGTGCATATGGGGAGCTTAACAAAATCCTTGACTCTGTCCATGCTTGTACAATCTTAAGACAACTAGGAACGGATCTGTTCAAGGTGTTAAACTTTTGATGAACAACCTCCCTCTAATACCAATTGAAAGTGTCTAGTTGTCTACCTAAATCACTTAGATGGGGGTGATTAGGTGAGTTCTGCGTCTTTTTGTAGAATAAAAATTTTACAAGAGATGTGCAGAAAATAAACAAGCAATCCACAGACGACACCAAAGATTATAGGGTTCCCCAATCATGGGCACATCCAAACTCCACCTCACCGATCTAGCACCACACTAGACTCGGGTACATCACTCTTATCTCAGATTGGAAAACAATCCTACAACTCGGAACAACGTTCCTACAACTCGCAGTAAAACCACTCCTACAACAACTCGGAGAACAACTCCTACAAACTCGGAGAATAACTCCTACAATCTCGGATAATAACACCTACAGGAATAAAATGAATTACAATGAAATGCACAAACTTGTCTTCACAGATCTGACTGATTCTTGGCCTCTTCCGTCTTGAAAAATTGTAAAGCACAGACAGAAAAATCGAGGAACAAATCTGAGAACACTTCGATCTGAGAACGTAGGATCACCACGATCAAGGAGAAGATTTGCAGATGTTGAAAAGCTTGATCGATTGAATCCTTCTTATCTGAATTTCTGGATCGAGAAGTTTGACGATGAAGAACACGTCTAGTTGGCGGCGGCGCTTCACGATTTAGAATCTTGAAAATTGTTCAGAATTCTGTAAAATTATTATTATTAAGTTCGTCGATTCTGTCATGACCTTATATAGGTGTGCATAATGGTCTGATTTTGTTGGATCCCTAGTTGGATTTGGGCTAGGTTCACTAAACTAGGATCATTTGACCCAACATGTATAGCCAAGGTCATGTCTGTGTCCTAGAGTCTAGGTCACATCCTTAGAATCAACACTACATGGACCAGCCATCAACAGACTGCAGAAGAATCAAGACTTAGAGAAATTTCAAAGACTTAGAAAATGAGTTCGACGTTCGTCGAACTCAGGTCGGCGAAAGTCGTGCTCATCTCGACGAACTTAGAGAAAACTCCTTAAGCTGAGCTCGACGATCTTGGTTCTCAGGTCGATGATCTCTAGACACTATACTTCAACATTCCAAGTCCAGAATTCCTTTCTCTGATCTCCAGTCGACGAAGATAGAATACCAGGTCGACGATTTATAGATGCTCTACTTCAAATATTCTAAATCCAGAATCATACTCCAGTCGACGAATTCATGTTCTCAGCTCGATGAACTTGGACCACAATCTTGACAAGTTTTATCAATTAGCTGTTAGCAGTTCTCAGGTCGACGAACTTAATTCTCAGATTGACGATTTCTGGACACCTTACTTCAAACATTCTTTAGTCCAAGAAACATTTCACTGAACTCCACTCGACGAAGTTAGAATCTCAGCTCGACGATCTTGATGCACAGAATTGTCAAGGTTCTAGAGAAAGCAGTTATCTGTTCTTAGGTCGACGATCTTGGATCTCAGCTCGACGAACAACTATTATCTGGTCGACGAACATAACTTCTCAGCTCGACGAACTCTGGACCCAGGTCGACGAATTCTGTTCTTGGGTCTTCGATTTCTGTGCAGTTCCAGACATGGACTTTTCCTCTCCTCTGTCCTTAGTTTATTGCAGTAATTCCTGAATAATCAATGCTTAAATATTCTCTGAATATTACCGTTAGAAGCAAGCATTGATTACGGTCTTCATCAGGATTATTACTTGCTGCTTTTCAATGGAACAGTTGAGGAAATAATTTAATGCAGACATTCTCAAGGCCGTCAACAATCAATGCTGAAACGAATTCAAAATTCAGAAGGAAGATTTCATGGAAAATATAAAAAGGATTTTTTCCTTCTTCCTTCGCAGACAGAGAAAGACATAGAGGAACAAGAAGATCAGGAATTTTGAAAGAGACCAAGCAACACACAGGGAAATAATACAGTGAAGAAACAAGAAGCCCTAGACCAGAGAAATCATAGAAGCTGAAGAAGAAGAAGAAGAACAGTCATTCAAATCAAGAGTCTTTTTCTTTCTTCATTCTGGGATTCTTCAGAGGACAACAAATACTCTATCAGTCAAGAAGTTCCTGGATACCTTCTGGTCAAGGCTGAAATATTGAAGACCTACTCACCCTGCAGCAAAGCTCCAACCTTCCTGAACAAATCAAAGGTCCACTAAAGTCTTCTCAATTGTATTTGAGATAGAGAAGACATCATCACTCTCTCACCCCCACTATAAAAAAGGTTCTTTAACTCCTTTCAAAAGTTATTTCTAGTTGCAGTCACCCAATCAAAAGACTTGGGATTGGTTTTTGAGCACCTGATCAAAAGCTCATTGGTGGCAATCACCTAATCAAAAACATGAGTGGATTCCTACCAGGGTGGTAGAAGAGTGGATGTACCCATGTTGGGGAACCACTATAAAATTCTTGTGCTGTCTGGTTTCCATCTTTTTCCTTTTGTTCTTGATGTGGCTGTGCTAGTTAGTTCATATTTGTTGTGCTTGTGATAGTTACTTTTAATGTGCATGTGATATGTAGTTTAATTTATGCTGTGCCTGTGGTAGAATAATTTATTTTAGGACTGTTTTTTATTTTACAGAAAAAAGCTTTTAAGTTTCTAAGATACTCTATTCACCTCCCCACCCCTCTAAAGTATATCAGATCTAACCCTAACTTTCAATTGGTATCAGAGCAGGTTCCTTTGTTTGTACAAGCTAACCCTTGAACCAAAAGATCCTTTGTTAGATCTGATCTTATATTTCTATTAGGATTGTATTCACAGCATGACATAGAATAAATATTATGCAAGCACCAGACCTCTAATGTTCAACTTAAATAAGTTTACCATCTGAAAGGCAAGAATAAAACTTTATATGAATTCTAATGATGAGGACATCAACAATTCTATCTTGACAGGTCCTCCTCAACTAGTTGTATCCACATCAACTTCCAGCACTTATGCAGTACCACCACCTGAGTGGACTGAAGCTCAAAAGAAAGCCAAGGTTGCTGATGCCAAGGCCAAGATCATTCTGGCCCAAACAATGTCAAATGACATTTTCCAAAAAGTGGCTGAATGCACATCAGCCAAGGCCATTTGGGACTCTCTCAACCAAATAGTGGCTGGCTCTGCTGATGAAAGGAAGGACAGAAGATCAAATCTCATATCCAAGTATGAGAATTTCAAGAAGGATGAAGCAGAATCTGTTGCAGACATGTACAATAGGCTGAGCTCAATAATCAATGAGCTGAAGACCTTGGATAAGGATATCACCCTCACTGAGGTGAATGGCAAAATCCTCATGTGCTTTCCAAGCTCATGGGATTCAAGGATCTGGCCAATCAAGGAGGCCAGGAGCTTAAATGAGATTTTCACAGAATCTCTTTTAGGAAAGCTCAAGTCCTATGAGCAGCTCATAAAGTCTAGAGAAGCTGTTGAATAAAGAACTCCTCCACCAGCAAGGAAAGAGCACAACCTGGCATTCAAGGCTGTTGAAGAAACTGAAGCCTCAACAGTGAATGAAGAGCTAATGAGTTTTCTTGTCAAAAGATTTTAAAAAATGTCAAGGAAAGACTTTAGAAGAAAATCATCCAGACAGGATGAGAAGCCAAGGTATGACAAAACTCCTACTAAAGAAGTATTTTTCTTTAGCTACAGGAAACCTGAACACTTCATCTCAGAGTGTCCAAAGAATCAAAAGAAAGAAAGGAGAAGAGAGAAGGACTCTAGAAGATAACAAAGATCAAGACCTTCCTCCAGCAAATATAAGAAGAAGGAGAAGGGCTTTGTTGCAGAATGCTGGAGTGACACTGAAGATGAATCCACATCTTCCAGTTCCAGTGAAGAAGAAGAAGAGGCAAGGGCCAAAGAAGTCTGCCTCATGGCCATTGATGCCTCCAGAAGTCAATCAGAAAAGGAAGAATCTGAAAATGAAGGATCTTCAGAATTAGAAGTTGATCAGGTATTATTATCGTTTGACTATAATTCTTATAGTTTCAAAATTGAATTTTAAACTATGTTCATTGATTTAATAAACTCAAAAAGGAAATCAAAATACTTAAGGAAAAATTATCAAATCAGGAAAACATCATTTCTGAAAACATAAAGTTAGAAGAAGAACTAATATTAGCTAATGAACAAATCACTTCATAAAAATCAGAGCTATGTGAAGCCAAACAACTTGAGAAATCTCTAAATAGGAGAAGCCTTAAGCTGATGGACATCACAAGCACAGTCAATGCAGACTGAATGGCAAACTAGGCTTGGGTGCATCATCAAGTTTACCCCCCATACTCAAGAAGAATATATTAACCACACCAATAAAGTTTGTGTCTGAAAAGGGTAGAGAAAAGGTAGATAATAACAATCCCAGTCAAACTGAAATCACACACAAAAATAAGAAAAATCAAAATCAGAAAACCTTAGATAAAAACAAAGTTTAGCAGATTTTGTCGAACTCAAATAAACGAAATGGGGCCAGTTCGTTGAACTCAAGTCGACGAACGCTGAACGCAAATCTATATAATAATCATTCGTCTTACTGCAATCGACGAACTATGTATGGTTTGTCGAGTAGAGATCGATGAAATTGGGGCACAGAAAATGAGTATGTTCATTCTCTGAGCAGAGATCGACGATCTCATCCCATTTCGTCGAACTCTGGAGGACGAACTCACAACATTTTGTCGAACCCAGAAAGACTTAATAAAAGTCATAACTATAAAAGCAACTCTAATAAATCTAGGAAACCTTTTAATCCACTGGCTGATTGGATAATTCCTCCTAGAAGATATCACCCCTTAGGGTATAAATCACAACCTGAATTTTCAGTAATATCTAGTTTCTCCTATCTACAATATAAAGGACCCAAGGTAACCTTGGTCAAGAACAACTAACTGTTTTCATTGCAGGAACAGGGCTGTCCAGCAGATAATCAAAAATAGTATCTGGACAGTGGATGCTCCAAGCACATGACTGGCAGCAAGGACAACTTAATTAACTATAAGTCCAAGTTGGGAGCAAATGTGATCTTTGGTGATTCAAAGTGTGGCCAGTCAGAAGGCTTTGGAGAAGTAAAGATTGGAGCAGTCACTTTCAAGAAGGTGACATATGTAAGTGGACTCAAGCATAATCTCATCTCCATAAGCTAACTATGTGATGAAGGTTATCCGGTACACTTTAACTCAATATCTTGTATTATTTCTAATAAAGAAAAACAAAATGTTTTAATTGGAAATATACAAGGAAACATATATTTAGTTGACTTTCATTCTGTCAATTCAGATATTTGTCTGCTTAACATTGTTTGCAATCAAAATGAATTATGACATAAAAGGCTAGGACATGTAAATATGAAAAACATTGCTAGGCCATCTAAAGACAACCTTGTGAGAGGTTTACCTTCTAGTCTCTACAAGAAGGAAGGCCTCTGCAGGGCTTGTCAACTAGGCAAGCAAACTAAATCTAGTTTTAAATCAGTTAATAAAAGTGATTCACCTAGGATTTTGTACTTGCTACACATGGACCTTTTTGGACCTATTGCTGTACAAAGCCTAGGCGGGAAATCCTATACTCTAGTTATTGTAGATGACTTCTCAAGATTCACTTGGGTGTTCTTTCTGAGATCTAAGTCAGATACATTCAATGTTCTTACAGATTTTCTCAGGACCATACAGATTGAGTAATCTACTCATGTTTCATTGATCAGAAGTGATCATGGTATAGAGTTTGAGTCTCTTCTTATGCATGAGTTCTGTGAGAAGGAAGATATCAGGCACTGCTTCTTAGCTCCTAGAACTCCTCAACAAAATGGTGTAGCTAAAAGGAAGAACAGAACCTTAATTGAAGCTGTAGGCACATTACTTGCAGATACTTACGTGCCCCTATCCCTTTGGGCAGAGGCTGTAAGCACAGCAAACTATGTACTGAACAGAAGCCTAATACATAAACTTAAGAATAGGACTCCCTATGAATTTCTTAAGGGGAAGAAACCTAAAATCACCTATTTTAAAGTATTTGACTACATATATTATATACATAATAACAACAAGAAATATATTAGAAAGTTTGAAGCTATAGCTGAAGAGGGAATTTTTCTAGGATATTCCCAAGTAAGCAAAGTTTATGGGGTGTTTAACAAATCCTCTTTAAAAATTGAAGAATCAATTCATGTTACTTTTGATGAGGCTAACAAGTATTATAAGGAGAAAGAAATTTCTACCAATAGCACCTTGCAGGTACCTCACTTGTGTGAGAAAATGGCTGAATTAAACCTTCCACAAGAAGCTATCGCACCTTCTCCTCCACAAGTTGATGAAGATAGTGAATATGAACCTTTGGAAGAGGTTGAACCTCATTCAACAGCAGACATAATTCAATAAGAGGAATTAATTCCAAATGATGTTGCTGAACCAACTCCAGCCACTGATCTTCTCACACTAAGGGATCACCGTAGATCCCAAGTGATTGGACACATATCAGCAGCTGTACAGACAAGGCATCAACTCAACCAAGATGTGATGCATGCCTGTTTTATCTCTCAAGTTGTGCCTCAATCCATAAAAGATGCTGAGCAAGATCCCCACTAGATCATTGCAATACAAGTGAAACTCAACCAATTTGAGAGATGTAGAGTTTGGGATTTAGTTCCAAGACCCAAAGACTACCCAGTCATTGGAACTAAATTGGTATATAGAAATAAACTAGATACCCAAGGTGTAATTATGAGAAACAAGGCTAGGCTTGTTGCTCAAGGTTATAGGCAAGAAGAAGGGATAGACTATGACCAAACATTTGCACCAGTTGCAAGGTTGGAAGCAATCAGAAACTTCCTTGCTTATGCTGCATACAAGAAGTTCAAAGTCTATTAGATGGATGTAAAGAGTGCCTTCCTGAATGGATTATTGAAAGAAGAGTTTTATGTTGAACAACCTCCAAGTTTTATCTCTCCAGCCCATCCCTCATATGTTTTTAGATTGCATAAAGCTCTTTATGGTTTAAAGCAAGCTCCAAGAGCTTGGTATGAGACCCTAGCTAGCTTCCTGATAGAGCATAAATTCACTAGAGGTATTATAGATAAAACATTATTCACTAGGTACCATAAGGATCAAACTTTGTTAGTACAAATATATGTAGATCACATTATATTTGGGTCTACTGATTCTAAACTATACAAGAGGTTCTCTGACCTCATGCATTCTAAGTTTGAAATGAGTAGCATGGGTGAGCTCTCCTACTTCCTTGGTCTAAAAGTGAAGCAGCTGTCTGATGGCATCTTCATCTCCTAAGCTAAATATGTTAAAGAGCTTATTAAAAAGTTTGGGATTGCTGATGCCTCAGCAAAGAAAACACCTATGGCCACTAATGTTGTAATAGACAATGATGAACAAGGGAAACCAGTTGATCAGAAATTATATAAGGGCATTGTTGGGTCCCTACTATACCTTACAGCAAGTAGACCTGACATAATGTATGTCATATGTCTTTGTGCTAGGTTCTAAGTGAACCATAAAGGATCTCATCTAGTTTTTCTAAAAAGAACTTTGAGATTTATAAAGAGTTATCCTAGTCTAGCACTCTGGAATCCTAGTGAGTCGGAATTTGATTTAACTGGATATTCAGATGCTGACTTTGCTGGATGCAGGGTGGATAGGAAAAGTACCTCAGAGACTTGCCACTTCCTTGGTATGAGATTAGTGTCTTGGTTCTGCAAGAAATAATCTTTTGTGTCTATATCAACTGCTGAAGCAGAATACATTGCAGCTGCTAGTTGTTGTTCGCAGATGTTGTGGATTCAAAACCAACTCCTAGACTATGGGTTCAACTTAAATATTCAACTCTCTTATGTGATAACACAAGTGCTATATCCATAGCACAAAATCCAGTCCATCACAGTATGACTAAGAATAACGACATTAGGCATCATTTCATTAGAGAGTGTGTAGACAAAAACAAAAATAAACTTGTCTATATCTACACTGATTTACAAAGAGCAGATATTTTCACCAAACCCTTGGATGAAAGAAATCACTTATTCTTTATAAATTAGCTTGGAATGATCAATGAAGAAGCTTTAGTTTAATTTCTGTCTGCACTAGATGAATTTTTCAAAGTTCGTCGAACGGAGATCGACGAACAGAGAAAAGTTCTAGAGAAATTCATCAAACGGAGATCGACGAACTCTCAGTGAGTGAAGTTATGTTCATCGAACAGAGATCGACGAATCCACTTCAGAAAAATTTCGTCGAACGGAGCTTGACGAAATGTTTTCAAATCATCAGACTGAGCTCGACAAATTATTTAACTACAAATTATTTCGTCGACCTCAGATCGGAGAATTCTTTTATTTTTCGTGGAACGGAGTTTGTCGATTCATATTCTTGAAAACCTTATATCTAGGTTTTCTTCAACCTCCGTCCCGTGCTTCCAGTTCCCTTGCACTTGATCTTGGTTTTTCTATTGCAGGTGAACTAATGGCGATTCCAGCAGGCAGCCTTGCAGCAATGAAATTTGATACCAGATTTGATATGGAATTTGAATTGTTTCAACACTCAGACCCTATCTTCCTAAATATCTTGCAACTACTTGAAGATCAGCAGTTGAAAAATTTGATGACAATCATGATCAAGCTCGCTGGTGCAGAAATCAAAGAGTGGGTCTACACTTCATCCACCACAGATGAGAACACTATGACCAGCTCAATATCGGGTAATGCTGTCTCTCTTACCCCCGCCATTCTGACTGAAATATTCGGTTTAAATAATGGTACAGAAGAACTGGAAATTGATAATGAAGAATTTAATGATATGTTGAATAAAATTGGTTATACTGGAGCAACCCCTAATAAACTGCTGAAGAAACATCTGTCTACTGAGTACAAATTTCTCGCAGATGTTATGGGGAAAGTACTGCTGGGCAAGCACACTGCCCATGATTACATAACCAGGCATCAATTCCTGGTAATGTGTGCATTGGTGAATAAGAAAACTGTGAATTGGGCTCAAATCATGTTTGAGTTGATTAAGAAAAAGAATACCAAAAAGTAGGTTTGTTTTGGAAGGATTCTAGGAATCTTCCTTAAGGAAAAGGCTGCTGAATCCCTGGTCACCCCGACCATATTCATAAATGACTCCAAGAGGCTCACATGTGCCCTCTTTGGCAGGTGGGAGAGGAACATCACCAAGCCAACCAAGGCTTCGTCCTCCTCCAGGCCTTCTGAAAGCACTAGGGCTGTCACAGTCGCTCCTCTAAACCCAGAAGAGGCCCCCTCCACCTCCAACATTCCTTCTTCTCCTCAACATCAACAACAACAACCTCTTCATATTTCTACTCCAGCTCCATCTCCTGCATATTCTCCATATCCATCCTCTTCTCAAATAGATATCACTGAAATCCCATCTTCCCCCATTCAGGAATCCCTACAACACTATCTTTCCCAAACACCACAACCATCCCCACCTCAATCCCCCCTTCCACCTCATCTAACTACCACAAATCATGACACCTTTCTCTCCTCCCACACATTCAATTTAATGATTCCTCCATCCTCTCCCCATCAAGAACCCATCCCCCCACCAACAATTCCACCCTCTACAACTGCTCCTTCCTCTGTCCCCTTCCCTCTATTAGTCCAAACTGACCTTCCCTCTTCTGCACCTGACTACACACACACACAGATATGTCCAGTGCATTTTTTGTTTGTTCAAACTGTCGTCCCCACAATCCCTACTCCTCCACTGCTCCAGAATTCCTCTATTTAAATTTCTCTGATATTGCTAAGGATTTACTTGCTTTCATCTCTCCCGCTCTTCAAAATCTTCTAACCAACGCTCTAGCACCTCTCACTGCTTCCATCCAAACTCTCTCTGCCACAATTGTTGTTTTATCCCCCGTCCCTTCTTCTGGTTGACTGGCTCCAGGACCTTCTGTAGCCAGTCAGGGGGAGATGCCTCATGATGAAGAAGCTCTAGTGAATGTAGCAGCAGAAGCAGAGGCAGTAGCAGTAGTAGAAAAAGCAGCAGTAGAAGCAGAGGCAGCAGCAGCAGAACTTGATTCTTTTATGACTGACTCTTCAGAAGATATAGTAGATCCTTCTGCAATAATAGATTTAATAGATTCAGATACTGATATGGATGAGCCAATTTTAGCTGAGCTAGACATTGCTGGTGCTTATATTATAAATACCACAGTTGATCTTTTGAAATTGTTGTGCATGTTTGATAGAACTCATTTGACCTTTCTACTAGAAGACTGCAAAAAGCCATCTTTGGCTATAGTCCCCTACACCTCACCAATAAGTCCCAAGGTTGCCAAACAACTGAAGGCTAGTTTTGCCATTACAGAAGTCCCTGTTACTTCATCTCCAACAAAAGCTGCTCCCCTCATTACTTCATCCCCTCCTGGAGACATTTCTGCTCCAACTTTTGTTAAGGATGACTCTCCAATGCCTGATCTTGATTAATTGATCATGGCTGATATAGAAGGAGAAAATAAATCAGTTGCTGAAAGCACTAAAGTGTACAATTCTCCAACTCCAGCTCCAGCTCCTTCTCCAACTCCTCTTTAGGCTGAAAAACATCTTGATAAATCTATACTAAAAGCCATTGATGCTTTATATGATACTCCTCAAGAATCTTCTGATGATGAAGATGTGGAAGAGGATTCTGATGATGAGCCCAAGAAGAAAATCTCCAAGAAAAGGAAAGCTCCTCCACCCCCTGCTCCAAAACCCAATCCAACAAACGATACACCCTATTATATACTTCAGAAAATCACACCATATAAGGGCATGCCAGCATGGATGTGGCTGTCCAAGAACTAACAGAAAGAGAAAAAGAAAAGCAGGAAGTACTCACCTCCTCCTTAGAGATATAGAAAGGACCCTCCTCCTCCTCCTCCACCTGCTGCTGGCGCTTCAGGTTCTTCAAATCAGAGGACTATCCAATACCAAACATATCAGAGACATTAGGGTAGGTCCTCCACCTCTTCAAGAAGCAGCCATCAGAGGCACTATTCATCAGGCAAGCAGCAACAACAACAGCGACATCAATATCAACAGCAGCAAATTACTAAACATCAGAAAACTCAATGTCCAAAGATACCTGCATCTCCTCCTGTACCTTTTGAAGATCCAAAAACAGCTACAACTACAAGGATGGCCAGATTCCAGTAATTGGTTGGCCTATCCATGATCAACTAAGCAAAAGCTGAATGAAAGGATCCTTCTGAATACACTACCATGTCTAAATATAGGAAGGAAGAGCTCAACGGGTTTGCTAAAGCTAACAATTTTTTTAATGTTGATGACTACATGAAACTGCATCCAGAAGCTGTAGTTCCAAGGGCTACCTCCCTTAATATCATTGGATCTGCTAATATGACAATGACAAAAACTCAAGAAGCAAACCCAAACAAGGAAATCAAATTTACACAGTCTGGTAACAAAGCTAAAGAGGAGAAGCATAAGGAGCAAAAGAAGAAGAAATAAATTTTGAACTGCCTTCAGTCTTTCTGTTATTCTAAAACTGTCTGTTTAATTCCTGAGACAAAGCTTACTGTATATATATATATCTGCTGCACATTTAAATTTTTCCTGCCAGATATATGTTCTCTTGCTTTGTAAATTTTGTGTGTTTGTAATTAGTGATCTTACCAAAATAGGGGGAGATTGTTGGATCCCTAGTTGGATTTGGGTTAGGTTCACTAAACTAGGATCATTTGACACAACATGTATAGCCAGGGTCATGTCTATGTCCTAGAATATAGGCCATGTCCTTAGAATCAACACTACATGGACCAGCCATCAACAGACTGCAGAAGACTCAAGACTTAGAGAAATTTCAAAGACTCGGAAAATGTGTTCGACGTTCGCCGAACTCAGGTCTACGAAAGTCATGCTCAGCTCGATGAACTTAGAGAAAATTCTCTAAGCTGAGATCGACGATCTTGGTTCTCAGGTCGACAATCTCTGGACACTATACTTCAACATTCCAAGTCCAGAATTCCATTCTCTAATCTCCAGTCGACGAAGTTAGAATATCAGGTCGACGATTTATGGATGCTCTACTTCAAACATTCTAAGCCCAGAATCATTCTCTAGTCGACGAATTCATGTTCTCAGCTCGACGAACTTGGACCACAATCTTAACAAGTTGTATCAAGTAGCTGTTAGCAGTTCTCAGGTCAACGAACTTAATTCTCAAATCGGCGATTTCTGGACACTTTACTTCAAACATTCTTAAGTCCAAGAAACATTTCACTGAACTCCAGTCGACGAAGTTAGAATTTCAGCTCGACGATCTTGATGCACAGATTTGGCAAGGTTCTAGAGAAAGCAGTTATCTATTCTTAGGTCGACGATCTTGGATCTCAGCTCGACGAACAACTATTATCTAGTCGACGAACATAACTTCTCTGCTCGACGAACTCTGGACCCAGGTCGATGAATTCTGTTCTTTGGTCGACGATTTCTGTGCAGTTCCAGATATGGACTTTTCCTCTCCTCTGTCCTTAGTTTATTGCAGTAATTCCTGAATAATCAATGCTTAAATATTCTCTGAATATTACCGTTAGAAGCAAGCATTGATTACGGTCTTCATCAGGTTTATTACTTGCCGCTTTTCAATGGAACATTTGAGGAAATCATTTAATGCAGACATTCTCAAGGCCGTCAACAATCAATGTTGAAACAAATTCAAAATTCAGAAGGAAGATTTCATGGAAAATATAAAAAGGATTTTTCTTTCTTCCTTCGCAGATAGAGAAAGACATAGAGGAACAAGGAGATCAGGAATTTTGAAAGAGACCAAGCAACACATAGGGCAATAACACATTGAAGAAACAAGAAGCCCTAGACTAGAGAAATCTTAGAAGCTGAAGAAGAAGAAGAACAGCCATTCAAAATAAAGAGTCTTTTTCTTTCTTCATTCCAGGATTTTTCAGAGGACAACAAATACTCTATCAGTCAAGAAGTTCCTGGATACCTTCTGGTCAAGGCTGAAATATTGAAGACCTACTCACCCTGCAGCAAAGCTCCAACCTTCTTGAACAAATCAATATCTCAGGGGGAGACTTTGTTAAAATCAAAGATCCACTAAAGTCTTCTCAGTTTTATTTGAGATAGAGAAGACATCATCACTCTCTCACCCCCACTGTAAAAAGGGTTATTTAACTCCCTTCAAAAGTTATTCCTAGTTGCAAGTCACCTAATCAAAAGAATTATGATTGGTTTTTGAGCACCTGATCGAAATCTCATTGGTGGCAGTCACCTGATCAGAAACCTGAGTGGATTCCTACCAGGGTGGTAGAAGAGTGGATGTACCTAGGTTGGGGAACCACTATAAAATTCTTGTGTTGTCTGGTTCCCATCTTTTTGCTTTTGTTCTTATTGTGGCTGTGCTAGTTAGTTCATATTTGTTGTGCTTGTGATAGTTAGGTTTAGTGTGCATGTGTTAGGTATTTTAATTTTTGTTGTGCTTGTGGTAGAATAATTTATTTTAGGACTGTTTTTATTTTACAGCAAAAAAGCTTTTATGTTTCCAAGATACTCTATTCTCCCCCACTCTAGAGTATATCAGATCTAACCCTAACTCTCAGATTTCATTAATTACAATCCACATGGACCAATCAAGAGTAAATTACATTTGAAATCAAATTCATCAGACACTTAATGAAATTCAGATTCAGAATTCTGTTTCTCGAGAAAAAAAAGATTACTCGAGTACAAGTTTTGTTTCTCAAGAAAGCATATAAGATTCTCGAGAAGAAACACTTACGGAAAATATAGAAGATGAGTTCTGATTTCTTAAGAATGGATATACTTACTCGAGAAATTTTTTCTGTTACTCGAGAACAAGAAGGCCGCTCGAAAAAAGATTTTTATTTCTCGAGTAAGAACATCTGTTCTTGAAAACTAACCTTGGACTTCTCGAGAAATGTCTTTGGCTTTCTCGAGAAAAAAACTTTGAAAAATTCTTAGCATAATTTTAAGGTTACTCGAGAAAATTAAGACCTACTCGAGTACTTCATGGCTTTCTTGAGAACTACACTCGGCTTTCTCGAGAAATAGACTTCTGCTACTCGTGTACCTTACTAAGCTAACTCGAGTATTAATTAAATCTTACTCGAGTAATAACTATTCTTTCTCAAGTAAAATACATAGAAAAAAATTATGAACTAAAAAATGATTTTCTTCCAAGAAACCAGCAACCAGCCTTTCTCCCAAAACTTTAGTACTTGAAAATGAAGTGTGTCCAAGTAGAGATTTTACACATGAGTCAACACCATGGATCATACAATGAGGGATTACATTGTATGGTCCTGTGTTTGGTGACCCATTGTAAACTGACATTGGTCTACACTTGGCAATTATAACTTGGAAGGACTCAACTTGAAAAGGAATCAAATACAAACTTAAGTCATCTTAGATCAAGGGTGACTTCATACAAATCTACGTTATTGTGGATATAATAGCCAACTGTCAGCCTAAAGGCCTAGCCGCACGGGCTATCTGCGGAGTCCGCCCGGATTGATGGGCAGGACGCTTGTTAAGGTCGGCAAATAAGATATTGTATCTGCAGGGTTTGATGTGATAGTTGCCCCCAGGTCCTCCTCCTCTAAATGAGAGGTATGGGGGCATATTTATAGGCTCGAGGAAGAAGCCTCCATAACTGGGCTTGATGACGTCACCCCAAAAGGATCAGAGTGTAGAATGGATCTAAGTTCCAGGTCGCCTCCTATGTGGTGGACTATGCAGGCAGGTCTCCCTTTCTATGCGGACTGAGGAGGCAGGTCACCTTATTGGGCAGACTAGAGCAGGTATCCGCCTACTTCTATGCAGACTGAGGAGGTAGATCGCACCTGTTAGAGAGAAGTGCGCTATCGGCCTGAGATAACCGCTATCGCTAGGCGATAGTGCGGTTAGCCAATCTAGTCGCGTGACCTGCTGGAGAGGGTTGAGGAAGCAGTCTGCACCCCCCTGCAGATCATGCGACTTGCATGTGGTTTATGAGGATAGGAATAGGAATATGACCCAATAAGAGCTGTCTCCTAACAATATCGCTATCGCCGGGCTATAGTGTGGCTAGAAAACAAGTCCACACGGCTTGCTGAAAAGCTGTCCTTGAACTCCCGAGATGAGTTGGAATAGTCTGCGACTAGCAAGCTATACTCTGAGAGGATCATGAATTTCTGGGTTAACATTATCCCCACACTTTTTTAAGTTTGTAAGAAACTTTGAAAAAGTAGAGAAAACCTGTGAAACCATGATCCGCCACTCAAGAAATATGAAGAAAGGGAGAGAGAGATAGATCCTGATACCCCTCCCAAGAAGAGTTTGTCTACTAACTTTTTTCTCTACAAAGGAGAATAGTCAAAGCAAGTAAGAAATGTGTATCTTGTGAATACCTGAATTATTTTCGCAAGATGAAGAAGACTTGTAAGCGCCTTCTGCTACAATCTACAAAATAGAGATGAGAGGAGATACAGAAGAAGAAAATAACTTGCAAGTACATGAAGGTAACTCACAAGCATCTATCAATCTCTGCAAAAGAAGAGTAAGGAGAAGATATGAAAGAAAAATAGAATACGAGTACCTGGAGGGAACTCGGAAATATCTGTTAGTCTTTTCAAAAGTATAGTAAGGAGCAGATATGGAAGAAAAATGAAATGCGAGTATCTTGAGGAAACTCACAAACTTTTTCTAACCTCTGCAAAAGAAGAGTAAGGAGTAGATATGAAAGAGAAAAATAGAATGCAAGTACCTGGAGGGAACTCAAAAATATCTGCTAGTCTCTACAAAAAAAGTGTAAGGAGCAGATATGAAAGAAAAATGGAATGTGAGTTCCTGGAGGGAACTCGCAAACATCTGTTCACCTCTGCAAAAGAAGTGTAAGGAGCAGATATGAAAGAGAAAAAATAGAATATGAGTACCTGTAGGGAACTCACAAATATCTGCTAGTCTCTTCAAAAGAAGAGTAAGGAGCAGATATGAAAGAAACATGGAATGTGAGTACCTAGAGGGAACACGAAAATATCTGGTAACATTTGTAAAAGAAGAGTAAGGAGCAGATATGAAAGAGAAAAAATAGATTGAGAGTACCTGGAGGGAACTCGCAAATATCTGCTAGTCTCTACAGAAGAAGAGTAAGGAGCAGATATGTAAGAAAAATGGAATGCGAGTACCTGAAGGAAACTCGCAAATATCTGCTAACCTCTTTAAAAGAAGAGTAAGGAGCAGATATAAAAGAGAAAAAATATAATGCGAGTACATGGAGGTAACTCGCAAATGTTGATGCGGTAAGGCAGATATATTTAAGTAGGAGGAAAATCCAATAAACCCTGCTTTTAATTGAATTAGGAAGTGTTGGATTGATTAGTGATCGAGCCATAGCAATAGTATTATTGTGTGGTCTGATATGAAATCTTTGACATGAAATCCAGATCAGCCAAATGAACCCATTTTTATTAGACTTTAACCGTATGGTTCGTCGACAAAGAGAATCATGTCCTTCGACTGAATAACTGATGTCAAAGAACATTCAATAAGCACTGTAGAGGAACTGTTATTTATCTGTGGATAGAGTTTTATATAAGTTGAGTATATGAGGTGAGTATAGGCGAGAATTATAATGCAATAAATCCTTCAAAGAGTTTGGATTTAACCTATTAACCGGAAGGGAAGCAGTTTTACATAAAAGTGGACTAACCGAGCTTCCTTGGAAGGGCACAAAAAAGAAAAACAAAATCCTAAGAAGGAACGATGGACGCACTGATCTCATGCCTTGGGATACAAGCTAAGCTGATCAGTTAGGCCAGGTGATCCAAGTGGTCTACAAAATTGCTAGCACTATAAGATTAACAATGTTGTGGGTCCCCTAAAGGCACAACTTGAGGTTACCTTGGAGTATTCGACTATCATAGTGTGAGATGATCACAGAGACAAGGCTATACCCGGGGGCCATTTCTTTCCAAGCAACAATAATCTTAGTTGTAATGTACCCCAAGCGGAGCACAATAGAGCTAACACTCTAGGACCTCCCTTGATGTGTGTTGTATGTTAGATTCCAGCTAGGATCTGAAGCCCTGAAGTCCACCTGCATAGATTAAATGGCTCGCACTGCACATATGCGAACAATGCCCGCTATATGTGGTCATCTAGGTGTTACGCCAAAAACTAACTTATGGGGTTCAAGCAAGACTTGGTGATATCTCATTGGTTTAGCGATCCCTTTGGCAAAGAGAAAATAGAGAGGAGACACTCCAAAAAATAAAAAGTGTCAGTATGGGATCTCTGATGCAAAAATATTGAAAAGATTGAAAGAATACTTAGGTGTTTAGAATATATGTAAGAGAAATGTTCAATAGGGAAAACAACACCGATCAGACATGATCGCGAAGAGCTTTTGGGACTTTGCGATGTCCTCTTTTTACTTAGCATTGCAGTTCTCCAATATTGAAGTTGACAATGCGACTTATTTGTCTCACTCCCTTTGAGGCAAAAGGAATGTCTGCTACTCTTTTGTCTTTCAAAGTAGAGGGATCAGAGTGGTCATCCTTCTGGAATAAGACACGCAATTTGTCCTGCCTCAACATCTTCTCCCCTAGTTGATGAAGTGCACGACAATTTTAGGTTATATGCCCATTCTCTTTATGCAATTCGCAGTAGGGATCTAAATATTTGGATTTCTGATCTACGGGCTGATAAGTCCTTTTGCAAGTTGTCTTGCCTTTCATGACTTAGATTACTTCCTACATAGCTCTATCTAGTTCAGATTCTGACAAGCCATCACTCTGCTGCTGGTAAACTGAAGCTACTTGAGGATCTACTGTCGGATAAGCGGGAGGAGCTGGCAATTGTAATATTTTGCCTTGGAAGTGACCCCGGCTTGGAAAGAGATGTGGATGACATCGAAAATTCCTTCCCTTCCTTGTTCGGAGTTGAAAATCCTCCTGAGGAGACTTTGGTGGTTGCCCGCATGAAGAAGAAGGACATTTCTCTATTACAAGCTTGGGGATATAGTTGGGATTACTCTTTTCTCCTCGTATGTATAAGTTGGCAAGGCTGATCATCTACTGGTATGTCCTTGGCATTCGAACATTAGCTTCGAACTTAAGTGGTCCTTCCCTTAAACCACTTATCAGATCGACTCGGTACTTTTCTGTATCGACATTTTAAATTTCAAGAATCTCTCTTTGAAAATGCTAAACAAAATGAGCTCAAGTCTCATTTTCTCACTGCATGATCTCAAACAGGGCTTCAGGTCCACCCTTCCTCTTTATAGAGGTTGAAAATCTAAGCAGAAGCTCTCTTCGTAGATCAGTAAAAGAAGCGATCGATAGAGGATGCAATCTATAGAACCACTATCTCGCTTGTCCATTAAAGGACATTACGAGGAGTTTGCACCCGGTAGCATATATAAGAGTATTGAGAGCGAAGGCTGAATCGAAAGCTTGCAAGTGTGCGATTGGATTGGACTCCCTAGTGTAAACTGGTAGTCGTGGCTCTCTGAAGTGACCTGGGGTTGGTTCCTGCCATACACTTTTGATGGCCCGCGAACAGACTCTTATGTGGGTGGTTTGTTCGATGAGTCGTTTGTCGCGGGCTTGCTAAGGTAGGTAAGTGCACCTATCGCAAATAGTACTCGATATTTGGGAGAATACCGAGGTCGTATTGTTCTCGGGATCGGGTTGATTATTCTTACTCCTCCAGGAGGACTATTATTTTACTGAAAGTAAGGTGTAGATTTTAATTAACTAAAGACAAGAAAAATAAAAGAGTGAAAAACGATTTAGAAAATTTCGATGAAGGCTTAACGCTCGGCACCGAATCGAATTAAGACTAAAATGACTTTTAATAATTATTGAGCTTAGTTTTCAAATTAATAAAAGGCAACTTGGCCGTGGAGGTTCCATAGATATGAGCGCACTTATCTCTAGGAATATTACTCACTTGAATGCTAAGACTATTCGACCGAAAGTTAGTCTGACGAAGGATTCCTCTTAACGCCCGCTATACGCTAAGAACCCCGTTATTTTTTGGGGAACCCAATCCGAAAGAATTACGCTTGTCCTCTCTCGAGGGTATGCACGCAACTCTTTTTACCCAGGGGTGATCTATCCATACACACGGCCTCTCAGCTAGCTAGTGTATGGATAACGAAAATAGGGCCCACACATCGATTTGTGGTCCTACGCGTCGTTAACCCAGGGTAAACCTTATGTCCTAAAATTAAGGTGAAAATTAAGAACTTTAATTGTTTCAAATAATTTTTAAATGACCCAATGCTCTTCGATGCCGAGGCTAATAACGATTAGCCACTCATCGGTATGGGGACGACTTTATAATTTGATGAGGCGCGAGTTCGTAATTAAGCGCTAAAGAGTTATAAGAAGAAGACATGAAAATAACAAACATTTAGAAAGCTTAAAAAGTTAGCTAAAACAAGAACTCACAAATACTTCAAATTATAAATAAACAAAAAGAACTAAGTTACAAAAAAAAAGAAAATTACAAATCCTACTCGAATGAGTAGTCGGGACATAAGGGCGTGCCATTTAACTCTTAACGAGTAGGCAGAAAAGAAAAAAAAAAGGAAAATAAAGCACGCCATTTAACTCTTAACGAGTGAGCGGAAATAAATGCGTAAACACACACTCTACACGAATTAAAAGAAGGCAATAAAATTATCTCCTACACACACACACTCTACATAATTGAAAAAAGCAATAAAGAAAGCATGAAAATTTATCTCCCACATACACACACACTCAACATAATTGAAGAAAGCATAAAAGTTATACTCATACACTCACACACACATCATGAAAATTAAAAAGAACAAAGTGAAAAACTAACTCATACACTCACACACACAAATTAAAAAACAAAATGAAAGTTACCTAAAAATTAAAACATCTATTTTTTTATACTTAGATTTTTCTAAAAACAAATAAAAAGAACAAATTAAAAATAAAAGGAACAAAAGTTTTTCAAACCAAATCAAAAACTAAAGTCTTTCAAAAATTAAAATAACAACTTTTCATTCTTAGGTTTTCATAAAAATGGTTAAAAAGTGAAAAGAACAAAAAAAGTTTTACAATCCTACAAAAAAACTAAGTAAAAAAACAAATTAACTTTCAAACCTCTTTTATAAATTCATAAGAATGAAGAGGTAAAACCTAAAGCATGAAGAAGCTAGACATCAAAAATGAAACTATCTTAACAACATTTTTGCAAGGAAAATCACTATAGCTTCTATCACAATAAAATAACAAAATAAGATGAAATAGAAACATCACTTGCAAACTCACACACACACACATTTGATAAAGAGAACAACAAGGAGATACAAAGGGATAAAAGGAGAAAGAGATGAGCCACCCCATATGAATTTTTCATGCCATGTAAAGAGAGAAAATCTAACATTTTTATTATCATAATCAAACTATTACAAAGCTAAAGCTAAAGCAAAAAACAAACATGAAAGGAAGGGGGGAGAAATCTCCTTACATAGCACTTGAATCCACAGATGCAGCCCACAAAACACACTAAAGTGGCCCAAAAAAGTGAACCCTTGGACCTTACAGAAATGGGCAATTTATAGAAAAAAAATCAAAGAACACGACATCCGACACGGGCATGTCTGGGGGGCATGTCACTACTGTTCATGATGTGTTCCGGTGATTTGACTGGAAAGTTAACTTCGGGCTGCATACGAGGATGTCACTCTCCATGTCACGGGCATGACTCTGGGCGTGTCGGCTTGGTCGACGATCGTCGAGCGAATTTCATCGAGCTTGAGTGTCACGGGCTGGGGTTACGGGGCATGTCGTGCGACATGGGCGTGACGTCGGGCGTGTCAAGCTTTTTTTTCATCAAAAATTTCTGATTTCATGGGATTTGAACTGTCACGCCCTGGTCACGGGCGTGACCAACAGTACACGGGCGTGTACTTGACATTTTTGCAATTTTTCCTGAAAACTTCAGGAAACAAAAATAACTTAAGTTAGAACCAAAAAAGAAGCAATTTATTAAAGAAAAATATACAAAAATAAAAAAATAAACTAAAACAACTTATTTATTGTACATAAATATAGGTATATTTACAATTCATCAAATACCCCCATACTTAAGCTTTCCTATTCCAGAGCAAAAGTTTGAGGTGAATTTATAAGGGATAGAAAAAATTCTAAGTTTAGCTACCGCTTAATTAATTATAAGAGAGATCTAAAAAAACATACGGGGTGTACGAGTTAAGTCCTAAAATTATGTAGATGATTTAAATAGCACAAAAGTTTTGGCCAAAAGACTTCATGATGTAATCAAATAGAAAGCAATAATTGTAATGCTTAGATTAACGAAAATAGTTTGGAATTATATGAACTTTAGCTTATAGGAGTTTTACTGGAAATAATGCAATTTATAAATTATGTTTTCAAAAAGATTTTTAAATTAATTCTAGAATCGTGAAATTGGCTAAGGGGGTTGATGTTGGTTTATGAAGAGGGTTTGGATATTGAGGTGAGGTGATTTTTTCTCGAATCTCCATTTTTTTCTTTTGGATTATTAGGAAAATTAAATCTTATTTTCCTAATATCATTTTTTTTCAACATCATAATAAAATTGACCCAATGTATTTGTGTGGGAGTAATGAATTTTATCCTCTTACTCCGTAACATATAATCTTTTTAAATTTTTGGGTGCCTATGTTTACGGAACGAAATCTTATTCCCATTGACATAAGATCTTTTTTTTTATATTTGGATAGAAATTTTATCATGCCAAGTAAGGCATTATAAGGGGAGAAAAGTAAACTATATTTTTAATTAAAAAATGTTTGAGAGCAATCTTAATAAATTGTACGTTCCAATTTTTCAGAAAGTTAAAAGTAAACATAATTGTATTCTATAGTCGTTATTGTCTAACATAATACACGTGCTCCTATCAGTGAAAAATTAGAAGTAGTGCCTAAAACGAGTTTGCTATTTTTAACAAAGCATAATGAATTCTTTAAAACTTAACCCCGATATTTAAATTTTTCAATCAATAATTAACAAACGAATAACAAACAAAGAATTAATAAAATTCACATATAAATAAAATCAAAACTGAATTTTTGCATAGCAAGAAGATTAAGAATGGTATACTTGATTTATTTGTTTCAAAACATTTTTTGGATTTTTATAACTTTTATCATCTTTTTTTTTGTATTTTTAAGTTATTATCTTTTTTGAATTTTTATTTTGTTTTACTCAATTTCTTGAATATTTGACTTTATTATCTTTTTTTTGTTTTTATGTTTATGTCTTTAATATATACATATACATACTGAAAATGCGAAAAAGATGTATAAAACTTTTTTTTAGTTTTTTAAGTTTTGCGATTTTTTTTTGTATATATTTTTTTGAAGATTTTCATTTTATTTACAAAGATTGGGAGAAAAAAAGAAAAGTTATTTACAAGAATGAGAGGGAAAAGGAAGGGGGGGAGAGAAGATTATTTTTTTTGTTTGTTGTTATATATATATTTTTGTATTTTTGAAATGCAGAAAACAGAAGTGCAGAAAATAAAGCACGAAAATACCCCCATACTTAAGTCCAACATTATCCCCAATGTTGTAACGTAAGTATGCAGAACAAAAGAAAAGACAATATATACAAAGAAAATAAAGAGAGGGGGTGTAGAAGCTTCCCTGAAACGCGTTCGGGGAGGAAGCGACGATTAAAAACCCTGCATTTATTAGAAAAAATAGCAAACCTAATATTTAAAGAGCGAAAAATATAAGCGAGGGGTGCCTCCAAGGAGCGCTTTGTTTATAATCGTGTAGCTTGACTTTTTTGGCGGAGTTATAAATCAAGAAGGGTTATGGTTTCGTAATGCTCGATCACTGGGTCTCCCGCTATGTATAACTTTAGTCGATGACCGTTTACTTTAAACGAACCTCTTTCCGGGTAGGAGACGAGTACGGTCTCATATGGAAAAACTTCTTCACTATGAAGGGACCATACCATCTAGATTTTAGTTTTCCGGGAAAAAGCTTAAGACGTGAATTATAAAGAAGGACAAGATCGCCCAGAGAAAATTTTTTGGGGACTTTAATTTTCGATCGTGATATAACTTAAAACGCTCCTTATAGAACTTATTGCTCTCGTAAGCGTTCACACGCCATTCATCGAGCTCGTTTAGTTGCAGTTTTCTATTCTGAGCGGCTAAGTTGGCATCGAGGTTTAAGAGCTTTAAAGCCCAAAGAGCGCGATGCTCTAGTTCTACGGGTAAATGGCATGCTTTGCCATAGACTAACCGGAACGGCGTACAACCAATTGCGGTTTTGTATGCCGTCTGATACGCCCACAATGCATCGTCGAGTTTAACGGACCAATCTTTCCTATTTAGTGAAACAGGTTTTTCTAATATTCGCTTAATCTCTCGATTGACTACCTCTACTTGGCCACTAGTTTGTGGGTGGTAGGGGGTGGCGAGTTTGTGCGTGACTCCGTATTTAGCTAACATCTTAGCCATAAGAGTGTTACAGAAATGCGTTCCCCTATCATTAACAATTGCGTGAGGCGTGCCGAAGCGAGAAAATAGTTTTTAAGAAATGTAACGGTGACTCGTACATCGTTGGTGGGGAGAGCTTGCGCTTCCGCCCACCTCGATACGTAATCGACTGCTACTAAAATATACATATTTTTGAAAGACAGTGGTAGGGGACCAACGAAATATATGTCCCATAAATCGAAGACTTCGCATTCTAAAAACATGTTTTGGGGCATATCGCCGTGACGAGAGATGTAACCCGACCGCTGACTGCTATCGCATGCGCGCACAAAAGTGTGCGCGTCTTTGAAGAGAGTGGGCCAAAAGTATCCCGCCTCTAGCGCCTTCCGAGCGGTCTGGTTGGCTTGATAATGCCCACCGGCTGGACCCTCGTGGCAGTGCTTAAGAATTTGCAAGCACTCCACACCCGCAACGCATCTTCGGAGCGCTTGGTCCGTGCAGATACGAAAAAGAAATGGGTCCTCCCAAAAGCAATTTTTCAAGTTAGAAAAGAATTTCTTCTTTTGATGACTTGAAAACTCTTTTGGAAGCACCCGCGCTACTAAGTAATTTGCAAAATCTGCGAACCAAGGCGAAGATGACGAAGAATTATGAATGGCTAGGAGGCGTTACTCGGGGAATATGTCATTTATTTCAGATTCGACGAGCGCTTCCGCACCCGGATTTTCTAAGTGGGAGAGGTGGTCTGCCGCTAGATTTTCCGCGCCCCTTTTATCTCGGATCTCCAAATCAAACTCTTGTTGGAGTAGAATCCATCGAATAAGGCGGGGCTTCGCATCATTTTTAGCTAATAAATATTTAAGTGCGGAGTGATCAGTAAATACGATAACTTTAGATAGCGTTATATACGAACGAAACTTATCAAAAGCGAAAACGACGGCTAAGAGTTCCTTTTCCGTCGTCGTGTTATTTACATGTGCGGAAGTGAGCGTCTTGGTAGCGTAATAAATAGGATGAAAATATTTTTCTACACGTTGGCCAAGAACGACACCTAAGACAATATCACTAGCATCGCACATAATTTTGAACGGAAGGGACCAATTAGGTCATAATTTAGTACGTGATGCCCCCAATGTTAAGTGCGTCAAAATTAAACCTTGTTACGCATGTGTAAAAGGAAAGCATACAAGGGATACCTATAAAAGTATAATTGACAAAGACTCTAATAGGTGTTGACACCTACTTCATATGAACTTGTTCGGTCCACTGCAAATTAGAAGTTTCGGAGGTAAGGATTATACATTGGTCGTTGTTGATAATTACTCTCGCTTTGTGTGGGTGTTCTTTCTAAAACACAAGTCAGATACTTTTGATACTCTACTAATTTTGTCAGGCAAGTTCAGAATGAATACAGCTACTCCATTGTCAAAATCAGAAGTGATAATGGAACAGAGTTAAAGTCTGGGGCGGTTGTGACAGTTGGTATCAGAGGGCGGTTGTTTTGACAAGTTGGTCGAACAAGCCAATCTCGTTTAGGTTGTTTCCCTTCATTCATTTGCATACACACACCGATATGTAATCAGTACGTCTTAATCAAAGCATAGTCACTACACTCATAGCATGATAAGAAGTATACGGGGCATATTATGTAGTGTGGGATGCATAATATGTGTTTGTTTATGGATCCATCCGTAGGAGGCAACATGTAACAGTTATGTAGTATGTGATGCATAACCATCATCACATGGGTGCCCATTAGCACATTTTCTTTTCTCGTTGCATGCGATGTTATGTATTATGGGATGTAACGCCCCGGATTTTTTCGCTGAATGATTGCATACGCTTGACGGGCGTTGTGTTGGCTCTTACCGTTGTTTGAGCATGGTTTTCACGCGGGCTTTCGAGTGGCTATTTTGGTAGCCTAGTTGCACGGTTCCCCAGCAAGCCGGAGCCTATTTTTGGCGACTCGGTGAGGCCTCTTAGGGAATGCATGCACTTTCACGAGCCTGAGTCGTGTTGCTCAAAACGGGTTGATTGTATGGCATTTTGTATGGCATTTTGGAGTTAGTAGATAAAAGTTCACTCGAGGAGTGTCGAGTGTCGAGAGAAGGGGTACACGGCCTGTGACACGGGCGTGTCACAGGGCGTGTCCCGCAGTCGACGAACTTTGCTCGACGAAATTCACTCGACGAGTGTCGAGTGTCGAGAGAAGGGTTACACGGCCTGTGACACGGGCGTGTCACAGGGCGTGTCCCGCGGTCGACGAACTTCACTCGACAAAATTTGCTCGACGAGTATCGAGTAGGGGTGACACGGCTTGGGACACGGGCGTGTCCCCAGGCCGTGTCCTTCTCGGGTTGTCTAGCGGGTGCTGTGGGCTGTGTCACGGCCGTGTGATACAGCCGTGTAGATAGGCGTGTTCAGTGACACGGCCTGTGACACGGGCGTGTCCCAGGCCGTGTACTGTTTCGAGGTGAGGCGGTTGCCCATCGCTTAAGTGACACGGCCTGTGACACAGACGTGTCACAGGGCGTATCAGGGCCGAAAATCAATTTTTTTCCAGTTTTTTGTGCCGTTCATTTCTTTGATTCTGGATCAAATGGTCCAGCTCTGTTCTGGAATATATTAGACCGAGAAATAGGTTCTTCCTCCTCACTTATCCCTTTCTTCACCTTCTTCTTCATTCTCAAAGAGAAAGCAAGGGAGAAAAGCTAAGGCAAGGGAAGTAAAGAGAGGAGCAGCCGTCGCGGTGTCGTCTCGGTTCAAGCAAGCGGTGTTCTTCACCCTTGCCAATTTTGTTTTCTTGTTTTTTTGATTGTGCAAGTTTAGCTAGCTTTCCCCTTTCAATTTTACTAGCTTGTTCTTCTTGTTTTGCACCTCACTTTTGTCTAAATAGGTTAGCCTTGTTACTCTTACTTTGTTTAGAACTCACAAGCATAAATACTCATGTCTTTCAAGAATTTCCCAGTCTATATGCTTACCTATTGATCATCTCATTTTGTCATGTTTACCTTGTATTTCTCTATTAGTTACCTTTTTTGTTCATATGATTCGCGAGCTTTTTATGTTTAGTCGTGGGGTTCGCTTATTGTGAAGTAGAGACCCAAATTCTATCAAGTTTGACATAACTTGGGCAACTTGTAGTCATGAGTGAGGACGATGAAATGAAACGGGTTTATCTTGGATTATGGTGAGTTTTGCGAGGCGAATTGTGAACCATGGCAGGAGCGTTTGTGTGAGGATTCTGTAAGGGGTGGTGTGGTTTCAGCCTTGGTGGCCACCGGGTTTTGTTTTGTGGTGTAGAGCACCGTTTTGGCCCCGATTTGGGCTGGCTTTTATTGGTGCGTTCCACTTTAGGGCCGCCACCAAAAGACCCTTGCGGAATCAAACTTAACTGCTGCTTATGTTTCACTAGTATAATTGTTTCTTGTTCTCAAGATGATGGAATGGGCACATATGTGTTGCCTTTTTGCTCCTGCGGGTTGAGCAGTACTGGATGAGACTTTCACGTGCTTGGTGCGTTTTACACTTTAGGTTAGCAATGTTTGACACATGTTTTCCACCCTGTTCTTTTCACTCGATTTATATGAAAACTTGCTACGGGGTCGGTAAGCCCCTTCGTCATATTTTCTAAACTTAATGCTCTATGTTGTAGCCTTGACGATTGCAGAGGTGTTCTTGCTTGAATGCCTCAGGTGCAGGTTGTAGCCGGTTGAGCGGCTAGAGTTTGGTGAAATTTCCTTGGAGCTTGCCGAGCTTGTTTGGGCGAGGTAGTTCGTTACTTTCTTGTACAGACATACATACACCCCAATGGGTTCGTGTCAGCTTGTTGGCGCCCATTGGTGGCTTTCTTTACTTGCTACATATGAATGCTAGACTGCTAATATGAATCATTTGGATGAGATGATGTCTACTTGCTCTTGGGAAGGATTTATTCTAGGTTGCATTAGATATTTTAAAGTTAAAACAAACCTACTATTCTATGTCATGCATACATGTTTTGGTAATCTAAGACATATTTCCAAACCACGTAAAAACAGACGATTTCCTATGGTATAATAAATCTAGAGTGCATATAGGAAAACTTAAAACTAATGTAAATTATTTTCCGCCGCGTACAACCACATTTTGCTCTACTAGGCCGAGGGATACGGCCATCAAACTCAACGGTTTTCTTGCATCTAACTGATGATTTTAGTCTAGTCTAGTAAGTGTAAAGGTTTGCCTGAGCGTGTGCAGTTATCCCCTGCACGACGTGGCATCATAACCCATTTTTCCTCTTGTTCTGATACGACGTGCTCGTTGAAGAAATACGGGTTGTGACAGTTGGTATCAGAGGGAGGTTTGCTTGACACATGTTTTCCACCCTATTCTTTTCACTCGATTTATATGAAAACTTGCTACGGGGTCGGTAAGCCCCTTCGTCATATTTTCTAAACTTAATGCTCTATGTTGTAGCCTTGACGATTGCTGAGGACTTCTTGTTTGAATGCCTCAGGTGCAGGTTGTAGCCGGTTGAGCGGCTAGAGTTTGGTGACATTTCCTTGGAGCTTGCCGAGCTTGTTTGGCGAGGTAGTTCGTTGCTTTCTTGTACAGACATACATACGCCCCAATGGGTTCGTGTCAGCTTGTTGGCGCCCATTGGTGGCTTTTTTTACTTGCTACATATGAATGCTAGACTGCTAATATGAATCATTTGGATGAGATGATGTCTACTTGCTCTTGGGAAGGATTTATGCTAGGTTGCATTAGATATTTTAAAGTTAAAACAAACCTACTATTCTATGTCATGCATACATATTTTGGTAAACTAAGACGTATTTCCAAACCACGTAAAAACAGACGATTTCCTATGGTATAATAAATCTAGAGTACATATAGGAAAACTTACAACTAATGTAAATTATTTTCCGCCGCGTACAACCACATTTTGGTCTACTAGGCCGAGGGATACGGCCATCAAACTCAACGGTTTTCTTGCATCTAACTGATGATTTTACTCTAGTCTAGTAAGTGTAAAGGTTTGCCTGAGCGTGTGCAGTTATCCCCTGCACGACGTGGCATCATAACCCGTTTTTCCTCTTGCTCTGATACGACGTGCTCGTTGAAGAAATGCGGGTTGTGACATGGGATGCATAACATTTCATGTATATGCCGCTCATGCATGCATTAAGACCTTTTTAGAATGCATAACACTACATACATAGCATAACATCGCATATGACGCGTGCTAAGTTAAGGTCTACATGATGACACATGTACACACATGATTTTAAAGAAGAATAAAAAATTCATGCATTCATATCATAGGTACATGAGTAAATAGGATGAGAGGATATCATCATAAGTAGGACATATCATCATTATAAAATCCCAGAGCAAGTTGCAACATAAGCAAGTGTCTTAAGTATGGTCTAAACTAGTTGTGTGCCCTAGTTGTAATCTAGGATTTTTGACGAGTCGTTTGTTTCCTTTTTATAAATATCACCAAAGCATCCTGCCACGAGGTCGACTCCACAGTCAGTGGGTAAGTTGTCAGGTGCGCAGAGTGATGCGTTGATCGAGAGTCTGCGTTAGAGCAATGAGGCTCTAACGAGGCAGTTAGTCATGATGCAGTCGCAGATTCAGTCCTTGTTGTCTGCCACTCCTGCGTAGTAACCCTTAGCACAAGATTCTGCCGTGGTTCAAGTCGTACCTGCTAATCCTGCTCCTTTGGTACCCCCAATGACGTTACCACCAGAGATGAACCTTATATCGCATTTCCAGTGATTGAGACATCCCACTTATGATGGGAGAGCAGACTTTATGGTTTTGGATGATTGGATGATCACTATCGATGAGATGTTCACGTATTCGGGGATTGCTGAAGCCCAGAAGATAATGATTGTGTTCTACTAGCTAAAAGTCCTGACAAAGACTTGGTGGATTCGAGAAAAGGACAGTTTGAAGGAAGGATGCTCTTGGGAGTCCTTCATGAAGATGCTGCTTAAGAAGTTTTTACCCTCGGTCGAGCAGGACCGTCTGATGAATAATTTCCTGCATTTGAAGCAGAGACAGCTCACAATGAGAAAATATGAGATTGAGTTCAGTAAGATGAGCAGATTTGATCATAACATTGTAACTTCGGAGGCAGGAAGAGTGAAGCGCTTTATCGGTGGATTAAGAAGCGATGTCCAACAATTGGCATGCGCTTATAGAGTCGAAATCAATGATGAGGCAGTGGAAGCTGCTTTGAAGGTTGAGGCAATCGAGAACGCCAAGAATCGAGGTGTTGCGGCAAGGAAAGAGAAGAGGAAGGGTAATGTGGATGGGAGCTCGAGGGCATCTGGCCCTTCTTCAAAGAAGAAAAGTAAAGATATATGTGGCTTCTGTGGTCGATCATTCCACCCATATGAAAGTTGTTTTAAAAGGACTGTCACCCTAAAGCAGTAGCAAGTGCTCTCCATCCAAGGTGCACCCAAGGGAGATCTGGTGTGCACGTACTGTACAAGGAAGGGTCTTGACGTTAGTTGCTGTTGAATAAAGGATAATATTTGATTCCAGTGCGGGCAGAAGGGGAACCTGAAGACTTCATGCCCCCAGGCTCAGACTCCACTGTAGCCTGCCCCACTTCGGGCTCTGCCGTCGCCACTCAACCAGGATAGAGGAAAAGGAAAGCTGAATGTGATTACCAGGGAGGAATCTCAGACATCTACGCAAGTAATATCAGGTTAGACCTTAGTTTAATTTTTAATCTCTATTGTTGCCCTAGTTTTCGTTCGTTTAGTTATGTATACTACGGTTTTAGGGGAGTTTAAGGTGCAAAAAATTTGGGCGCACGTTCTTTTCGTTTCAGGTGCCACCCATTCTTTTGTGGCGTCGAGTTTCGTAGATAACCATCGTTTGAATGTGGATCAATTAGGAGACTCCTTCAACGTCAAGCTTCCCTCCGGCGATTCGATGATATCTAATCAGAGGTTCCCTATTTATCTATGCGATTTCCTAGCCTTTGCGGATCTGATGATTTTTGATTTGGCAGACTTTGATGTGAATTTGTGCATGGACTGGCTATCCAAGTATGTTGCAGTCATCCAGTGCAAGGAAAAGCGACTGGATTTCAGGATGGACAATGGCCAACCTATGAGTGTCTATGATTTTCAGGACAGGGTTTCCCCTATTATTTTTGCGGTACGTGCTTGTCGCGCTATAGAGTCAGGTTGTGAGACATTTTTGGTTTCTATTTCTGCCTTGAAAACTGCAGTTGTTACACCACGTCTTGAGGATGTTTCGGTGGTGCTAGAGTTTCCAAATGTTTTTCCTGATTGTCTTCCAGGACTTCCTCCGGTGAGGGAGATATATTTTATAATAGACCTCGAGCATGGTACTCATCCTATTGCCAAAGCACTATACCGTATGGCTAAACGTGAGTTGGATGAGTTGTGTACTCAGCTCGATGATTTGCTGCAGTGTGGTTTTATTAGACCAAGTTCCTGTCCGTGGGGTGCTCTTGTTTTATTCATAAAGAAGAAGGATGGATCAATGTGGTTTTGCATCGATTATAGAGAATTGAATAAGTTGACCATTAAGAATAGATATCCCTTGCCGAGAATTGATGATTTGTTTGATCAGTTGTGTGGTACCTCGGTATTTTCAAAGATCGATCCTCGTTCAGGCTACCACCAGTTGAGAATTCGTGAGGCAGATGTCCCACGGACTTGTTTTCGTTTGCGACATGGACAAATTGAGTTTTTGGTGATGTCCTTCGGTTTGACCAATACACCCACTGCATTCATGGATTTAATAAATAGAGTGTTCAATGATTTCTTGCACCGTTTCGTGATCGTATTCATAGTTGACGTCCTTGTGTATTGTCGCAGTGTTGCGGAGCATACTCAACATTTGAGTTTGGTTTTGTCAAACCTGAGAGAGCATAAGCTTTATGCGAAGTTGACAAACTGTGAGTTCTGGCTATCTCAGGTGTCCTTTCTGGGGCATATTGTAAGAAAGGATGATATTTTCGTAGACCCAACGAAGATTCCTGTTGTGATTGAATGGGAGAGACCTTCTACACCTAAGGAGATTAGGAGCTTCTTAGGCCTAGCTGGCTATTATAGAAGATTCATGGGAGGTTTTTCAGTGTTGTCTGCTCCTCTAACTAGAGTTACCCAGAAGAATACTACATTCATTTGGAGTAATAAGTATGAAGAAGCTTTTCAAGAGCTGAAGAAGAGATTGTGTACCACTCCAGTTCTAACATTGCCTACTGAAGGGGTTGAGTATGATGTGTTTGTGGATGCATCACACATTGGAGTTGGCTGTGTTTTGATGCAAAATGGAAAGGTGATCGCGTATGGATCAAGGCAATAAAAGAGTCATGAAAGAAACTATCATACGCATGATTTTGAGTTTGCTGCTGTAATTTATGCATTGAAGCTTTGGAGACACTTATTATATGGAGTGTTGTGGAAGATCTATACATCGTGCGCACTATGTCCAATGATCGTGTGATTTCACCGGACAGAACTTGGAAAAATGGATAATAGTGCGGACGATCAGTGGCTCACAACCAGTGGTTGTGCGCTATAGATCCACTGATCGTGTGCAGTATTACTGTACTGTCTGGGGTTCGATGAACAGACCGCGCACGACCAACGGTCATGCGCTAAGGAGTTCACTGACCGTGCCAAAATGGGAACACAAACACGACCTTTGTACTTGCAGTAAAAATAGAAGAGACACCGAAATGGGCATTGCATATTCTCTAGACACAGAAAAAAACCAAGTAAGGGAAAAGAATAATAACTACGGAATCACACTGAAAACGGGCCAAAAGTGCAGTTAACATGGAATGGACATAATAACAAATATGAACAATTATGGCTCTAAAGTGTAGTGCATCAAAGAGAAACTAGCCCAGATGAGTCCAAAAATATGTATATAACTTGGACTCATCAAGGGTGCCTCGGGAAGTAAGCACCGAGGACCAAGGTCCAACCGTCCAGTCAAACTGCCAACTCCCGTCGGTGTGAGGACTGGCGAGCCCGTAGACCTGCCACACTATCCTTAACCCAGGATTATGACATCGCGTGTCAACTCACACCACATGCATTTCACATACGGGGCTCCACATTAAGCCCCTTTTTCATTTTCACATTTCTTGCTCAACAACATGCAAGAGCTCCACACCGAGTCTTTTACCAATACAAAATTCCAGTGCGGCAACACACACACACTTTCAACCCTTCCACATTTTCGTGCATCCATGCACACCAAGGGTTCACCATCAACATAATCGTACTCCACGCATATTCACTAACCATTTGGTTATCATAATTACATGTATACTATGATAACATGACTTTAACATCACTGGTTACAATTCTTTTACCAAGTTCGAACTATTCATGCACATATGGATCTACTAAGTAAAAGTCATCAACCATTTGTTCATCGCTATTACTAAAAATTATGTACAACAAACTTCAAATCAACCTCATAAGTATTCATTGTATTACTATTATCAAGTACATCCCTATCGATTCACATATTTAAGTCATTCCTACCATCCCAACTCGTCAATCCATTCGTTCACTAACCTCCACCAAATCACCTCTGTCAAGTACACTTTACAATACCATTTGTTCATTAGGGATCTATCCAACAAATGTCATTAATGTTGATGCACGAAAACGGACAGGGAGTCGGGCACCACCAGCTAACGGTTCGAACACCGGGGAATAGGGGAGGAAAGGAGAAGACTGTCGACCAATCGGTTACTAGCGGTCGCGGCTAAAGGACCGGAAAAGGGGGCCGCTGGCAGCGGCAACAGCAGAGTTCGCCCGCCGCGGCTTAAATGCCACTCTTACGGCGGGCTTTCCTTTACTTCAAATAGGAAACAGTTACAACGAGTAAAAGAAGAAGCCGGCCGGGCTACAAGCCGCAATACACTAGACTTGAGACCGCAGCTCTTAACAGGCGAGCTACTGGATCCCAGTCAGCGTGTCTTGGGGAGTGCACCCTCCCCCTATTTATAGGCTCGGGGGCCTGCCCAAACGGGCAGGGCTAAAAATACCGGCTGCCCGGGGTACAGGAGAACCGGGCATAGGTGAGGGGAAGCAAAAGAGAAAGAAACAAGAAAGGAGGGAAGCCGCTCGGCCTGGCGGATTCCTCCTGGCGAGCTGACGGCTGGGTCCTTGGGCCTTGTCGCTGAGCAGGGTCGGCGTTGGCAGTGGCCTGACATGGAGACCGCACGGCTTGGGAGGCTTGGCGGCTTGAGAGGGCAGGCCGCCCGGTCTGGAAAGCTGTGCGGGCAGGTCGCGGATTCCGGGCTTATCATAATCCCCGCACATTTTTAAGTTTCCAAAAAACTTTGAAAATGTAAAACTAAGCCGGAGACCGCGACTGCTTCATCGTCGTCTATAAAATCCCCTGACCCTTGACATTCTTCAGGATTCCTGCCAAGCCACGGGTCGCTACTCGCCACTTGCGGTCAGAATTTTGCAAGCCGACGCGATTTCTCTAGCGATGGATGTGATGTCATCAATGCTAGCTCGCAATAAGAAACCGCCAGAAGCGAAGCAGAGCCGGAGCGAGAACTCGAATGATTCTGCCCGTCAGACTGCCAAGAAGACTGGGAAGCCGGAGACATCAGCGGCTTCTGGAGCTGAAAGGAGGCCGACAGAGATCGTCGGCGGACCATCGCAGGCCGCAGCAGATCACAAAGCGGTTTCGAAGGCTGCTCCACCACAAACCGGAATTGCCAAATCCTTCGACCTGACTTTCTCTCCATCAGGAGAGCCACTCCTAAAAATCGGTGGGACGGAGGAGAAGAGTGTTGATTATGGGAAACCGTCCGAATTGTCGGGCAAGGTCGACTTAATCGTTGTGGATGACAACGAGTCGGAGAAGGCGCTGGAGACCGAACAGATTGTAGGCGAACAGCGCAAGCGGACTGAAAAGGTGTTCGGCTCCCTGAAACGGCGGAAAGAAAGGAGCGAAACCCTTGAAGAAAGGATGAAGAGGAAAATGAGGAAGCTGCACGCCAGAAACCGGAATATTTCCGAAAAGACCGGCGCGGACAGTCTTCAACACAGGCCGCACGAGAAGGAGGTACCCGAGAACCCGCCCACACCGGCTTACAAGCCGAGCGAACTGGAGAGTACGCCTGCGGTTAGCGACTCGCTCAACGAGCTCCTGAAGGGCATGGAGACTCTCCAGCGGCAAGATGCGCTATTGTCGACACCAGCGGCCTCTGAGGAGGTTGACCGCCCGGACATACAGGTTATTGGGGAGAAGCCCGGCGATCCGGCTTCCGCGGCTTCTGAAGGAGCCGAGAAACTGAAGCTTCGCGAGAAGATGGAGGAGATGAAGAAACTGATCGCCGATAAGCCGGTGGTGACCGCACATCCATTGCTGCAAGGTAAACACCGGGATGTTAGGCGAATTATTAAATTCTACAAGTCGCGGTCAAGGAAGAAGGGGGCGAATATTATATTAAATCCGCCGGCCAGCTTTTTCCTGACCACGGCTCAACTGAAAAGCCGAGCTAAGGAAACCGAGCGGCTATGGAAAGAAAAGCTGAAGAGGATAGATCCTGAGCGGCTCAGGCGGCCAGTGATTAAAATCCATACCGCGGCCTCTGTAGGAGATAAACATCAAACCGGCGGTCTTATCCTCCCGATTTCCTTACTAGAAGGTCGCAACAATCCGGCTGAACCTGACTGCGGTTTTTCTTCTGCAGGTGTACCGGAGACCGCGATGAAACCAGGCGACCTGACGTCGTTTTTGTCTATGCTGCCACCGCCTCCGCCTCCAAGTGTTCGCGAGAAGGAGATGGCCGACTTCCAGAAGGACGTCGGCACGCTGCAGGCGGCTTTGGACGCGGCCACCGAAACCCTGCGGATTAAAGACGAACAGCAGCGGGTTGCCCAGGAGGCCGCGGAAAAAAGGATCCAAGAGCTGCAAACCACCCTGGAGCGAGAGACCGCAAGGTTGCAAACTGCGCTTGAGCAGGAGACCGCGAGGATGAAGACTGCGATGGAACAAGAGACTTCCAGGCTCCAGACCGCGATGAAGGAAGAGACCGCCAGACTCCAGACCGCGAGGAAGGAAGAGACCGCCAGGCTCCAGACCGCGATGGAAACCGCTGAGGCGAAGATTGCTGAGATGCAGGTCGCCTTGGAGCAGGAGAGGGCGGAGAAGTACTTGCTGATGGCCGCGCGGCTGGAAGGAGACAGAGAAGAGATCCCACATGCGGAAGGCGGCGAGAACCAAGACCTGCCGGCGGAGACCGGCGGAGAACAGCGGCCTGCACTACCAACTCCTGCAGAGTTGCCGGGTACTAGCCGCCCGGCCTCTGGCGAGACTTCGCATCCGTCGGTGGCCGCGGCGCCTAACCAGGTCGCAGTTCCAAGCGGTCTGGGGGTCCAGGCGATCCCCATGATACCGTTTGCGAGAGTAGAGAGCGACGCTGCGCGAGTTCATCGGTCTCTGCATGCGCTTCATAATCTGGTTAGCCAGGTGTACGTTGCGATTGTGCAGACCGGTGAGCAGGTCGCGCACATAGGAAGAGACAGGCCGGAAGACGACAAACGATCCTGAGCGACTTGAGAGAACTAAGCCGCGCGGACATTCGAATAATATGTTGTAATATATATTTTTTCTCTGGATGTTGAACAATTTGATTGCTGTAAACTGTTGTATTTTATAATGCTGCGAACTGAATGCGGCTTATGCGGTTTGTATTTATAATCCACATGTCTGCTGCTTTGTTCTGAGAAATCTAAAGATTATGATAGTAGCCGCGCGGTCTGGCGAACAGATCGCCGGCTTGAATACTTGATATCCACATGATTCGCCATAGAATTTTTCTAAGTGCAGGCAAATAGCCGTGCGGACTGATGGACTAAACGGCGGCTTGGTCACTAAGCTGATCTGCACTTCGAGCGGACTTAGGCCGCGCGGCGTGACGACTAGCCGCGATTTGACGTTGGGCACTGTAGCTTCACGGATTTTCTATAAATAGATCAGATCCCGTAGATTTCGTCACAAATCAAGAAGGATGCGGGCTAAGTCCAAGTCGTTGCGGTCTGACAAGGCCACTGCGGTTAGGACAGACGCGGCCTCCGCTTTCCACTCAGCTGACCACAAAGAATGTCGGCTTACAAAAGCCGAGCTGGATGACTTTGTCGAGAAACACATGCAAGGAAGTCCGCTGATCGCGCGGCTTCCCCGACAGGATGAGCGGATCAACTCCTCCAATGCAAATCAGATCGCGGTCCCCATCGACCACTTCGACTGCGGCTTCAGCTTCCCGGTCTTGCTAGAGGCCGTAGCGGTCTTCGACCACTACGGAGTTGTGCCCGGACAACTTCCCCCAAACTCGATAGCCGCCATCTACAGCTTCATCTCCTACCTCAGGTCGGAAAGAGTCCGCTTCTCTATGAGACTCTTCAGAGAATGCTTCTCGGTGCGGTCTATCCCGGACTCCGGGACAAAGATCTTCCGGGGGCACCTCTACTTCGGCTGCAGAGGGCTGAAGATAGTCTACTTGGCCAACAAGATCGCGAACTGGCCGGAGCGGTTTCTCATCTTTGAGGGAAACCTGGGGTTGCTGCCAGTCGACCCCCAGATCCGCGAAGAAGCCGCCTTTGGGAGCAGCGGCTTGGACGGCGTCGAGAAGGAGATATACAACTTCTTCAAAGGCGAGCGGCTTGATGTAAACCACTACATCCCGCTGTTGCCGTCGCTAGTAGGAGTAGAGGCGGAAGACAGTAAGCTCCAAGCCGGCCGACCTGATATCTTAGCCGCACGGACTGGAAACTAACTTTGCCTTTATCTTTGCAGCTGCTGTGGCGGTCCCGCTGAACAAGCCGCAAACCCCTGGCGGCTTGACTCTCACTCAACGAGAGAAGAGAGCGAGGCGTGCCAAGCCGGCGCGGGTTGCGGAGGAGGAGGAGTCGGACTCCTCTGGAGAGTTCATTCTGCAAGGAACCGGCAGCAGCTTGAAGGATGTCCACGGCGATCCGGCCTTGCAGTGGAGTCCGGACGGCAAGTCGGTGACGATCTCCACCGCCCTCCCCTACTGGGGAGCAGAAGAAGTAAGCCGCCATGCGAGCGCGGTTGGCGGCGCGCTGTATGGCAAGCGCAACTTGAGGGCTATGCGGCGAGTTCCTCCAGATGACCTGCCGCGGCTAGCCGCGCAAGTCGGCGCGAGGAGCTTCGTCGCAAGTCACTTCATGGGCCTTGCCTACAAGCAGCTGATGAAGGAAAACAGCGGCCTGAAGACACAGTTAGGCGAACAACAAGAAGAGAACAAGCGACTTAAGGAAAAGGAGGCGGTAAGTCATTACCAATACTCGTGCGGTTAGCATTATGTAACCGCGCGACCTTACCTTTACTTTTGCTTTGCAGGAAATGTATAACCCGGCCAATCCCATCTTCCAAGACCAAGTCTTCACCCAACTCGTCCAAGGGATTGATGGAGCGCTTAACCGCCTCCGGGACCTTGGCGGCTTGGCTACCGGCTTCACCGACTTCACATGTGCCGACATCTACCCCTCCCTGAAAGAGCAGGTGGCCGACGTCTATAGGTCGATCAAGGGCAAGGCCAAGGTCGGGGAAGAAGTCGGCGAGGTGGTCGGAGACGCGGTGGAAGAGGCCGGGCAGGGAAGCCGGAGTCCACGCACATCGCCTGAGTCCGGCGGCCAAGAATCGGAGACCGCGCGGCCAGACTCGACAACTTCTGGCGGTTCAGCGAGCTCCACAACTAGCAACGGATACTCTCTATCATCCGTCGACATCGGCGACGGCAGTGATTTGGACTCTCCTGCGACTAAGAAGCTCAAACCGGGCGATTAGAAAATCTATAACTTGTTACTGTATTTTGAACTTTTTTGAAATCGGCGGTATTGTTTTTGTAACCGCGCGATTAAGACTTTGTAATACTTAATGAAATGGAAATGAAGGCATTTTTACCTTTCTCTTTGTTATATTTCACTTTTCTTACTTGACTAAGTCCGCGCGGTCTCAGTTTAGCTTCCGATTTAAAATATATGTATGTAAACCGGCTGAGTTTGCGCTGCGACTTCAGCAAAGCTATCCGCAAGAGAGAGATATTTTCCTGCGGTTTATACCGGAGTGCACGTCGACAATAAGCCGAGCGGCTAATAACTTAAACCGCAATTTTCCTTAATGAATTATTCAACGTTATCTGCTGGAAGGGCTGAATTGCCGCGGCTTGCTCATACATAAACCGTGACCGCTAGGCCGCGCGGCCACTTGTCGTAGTCGGCAAACATCCATAACATTGAAATATTAGATTGCGGCTAGGGCGAACTCTGAAACGAATTGCCCATTTGATTAAAGGAAAAAGAAAAAGAGAAACAAGCTTCGGCTTCCGATAATACAGACCGATATAGCCATATGGAAGCCGGGAATCTTTGTGACGACAGTTCGCTGATTAGCTAATATAATTAATACCATAAGCCGGCAGATCAAAGCCAGGAATTAAGTGCCAGACGCAGGTCGGGCGACTTCCTTTCCATATGAATAACAAACCGGCAACTGATATATTTGAGCCAAATAAGATACTGAATAGCGGATAGGCGGACGTAAGTCGGCCGAGTTCCCAAATATATTAATGATAATCCGGCAGGTAGGAACAGGAAAGTTAAAAAACTTAAGCCGGAAAATGAAACCGGGCGGCTTGTGCAATTAATTATACAACCTGCACAGGCCGCTTAGTAAAACCGCGAGATAGCGGATAGGCGCGTGTTGTCCTGCAAAAATAGGTGAAGACATGCACTTATGTGTCAATGTGGGCAGGTGCGCGCGGCATTGCTTTCCACACAAAGAACACATAAGCGAGATCGAAATTCTTAAAATCCATGACCGATGTCAAGCGGGACAAGTACGCAACGTCTGCGACTGAAGTCAAGCAGGACAAGTACGCAATGTCTACGACGAATGTCAAGCGGGACAAGTACGTAATGCCTATCTGTGACTGAAGTCATGCGTGACGGGTACGCAATGTCTGCGACTGAAGGCCAAGCGGAAAACCCACTACACATCTGCGACTGAAGTCAAGCAGGACAAGTACGCAATGTCTGCGATGAAGGTCAAGCGGGACAAGTACGTAATGCCTGTCTGTGACTGAAGTCAAGCGGGATGTGAAGGGCTTAAGAATTCGAAAGGGGCTCTTGCCCCTACATGCATGCATATTGGCATAAAGAGTAAAGCTAAAAATAAGCTTCAAATGAAAAAGTAACATTTGCATGATGTTAAGGAAGTGACAAAGGATATATATCTGTAGTTTTATCATGCCTCATTAATACCGATTGTGAAGGAGATGTTATGTATTATTCTGAACATAAGCACTTTTCTTTATAGAAAGAGAGAGGAATCACTGCTTGAATTATTGAGCAAGAAATGAAAGATTGCCTTAGAGAGTTACTAAATAACATATTCTTGCAACTTTCTAGCTCTTACAAGTTGATTAGCCAATTTCCTGAGAGCTATGCAATCTTCTGCTAGATGACCAATATCTTTATGATACTTGCAAAAAAGTTGCTCGTGCCGATACTTGATTTTGGATTTCATACGCCGAGGCTTCTTGAACTCAGGCATTCCCTGAATGATTATCAAAAGATCTTCCATAGGAATTTTAAACTTAACATACTTACCTGAACCTTTTTCATACTTGGGAGTTTTATCCTGGAGAATATAAGGAGACTTGGAATATTCAACTTGCAAAACATCTTGTGAGGAAGTAGATTGCTGTTGACCAGAAGTCCCTTGAGATTGTTTGGCCATTTGATTCAGAAATGAAACATAACCTTTATTTGCCTCTTCGCCCATTATGAATGTATTAACTATATCAATAAGATCTCCGTAGCTCTTGGGATATTTTGTGGTGAGCTTGAATTTCAATGGGCCTTCTTGAAGTGCGTTTATGAAAGCATACAAGTAATAGTCTTGATGGACGCTACAAATATCTAAAACCTCCTTTTGAAACCGATCAACAAAATCTGGATTAGACTCGTCAATTCCTTGCTTGATTCGGAAGAGAGCTCCAACGTCTCTTTTTCCGCTTCCTGTAAATAGCGAATCTAGAAATAAATTGACTTCGAAGATCCTTAAAGCTGGTTACTGATCGAGGTGGGAGGCTATAAAACCATTCTCTTGCAACATTGCCAAAAGATATAACGAAGAGTTTGCATTTTACTCCATTTGACACTTTTCTCAGTGAAATAGCTGATTCAAAAGCTTGCAAATGAGAAAACGGATCATCACATCCAGAATACTCCGGGAGACGCGGTACTCTGAAGTCATCGGAGACAGTATCCCACCGAATACGATTAATGAATGGAGAAGGGGCCTCTTCTTCTTCCTCACAAAGAGGTTCATTTGCAACAGATTCTAGTCCACGCTCAACACTGTTTGCAAAAATTTCTCTATGAGGGTCAACAACCTCACTATTAAAATACGAGCAATCCTGCACTTCTGAGAGATCTGTAGTCACTGAGATGCGGCTTGATTTATCATGACCCTTTGCAGGATTCATCCTGAAAAGAAAGAATAGTCAAACTTTTTCAAGAGACCGCAGAACAGCGGCGGCTTAATGTGGCGGTTAGACGATACTGCAAACCGATAAGAAGACCGGCTGAAAAGAGAGCGGATAGAAAGCCAGGTTCCACAGCACTGGAGGCGGGCTGAAAACCTTAGCCGGCGAAACCGCGGCTTGCTCGACAGGCCGCCGAACTCTAGAGGATAGAGCGGTCTAATTAGCTAGACCGCTGATTTCATCGATTAGTCGAGATCTGAAGGTCGCGTGTTAACTGTTGATGCACGAAAACGGACAGGGAGTCGGGCACCACCAGCTAACGGTTTGAACACCGGGGAATAGGGGAGGAAAGGAGAAGACTGTCGACCAATCGGTTACTAGCGGTCGCGGCTAAAGGACCAGAAAAGGGGGCCGCTGGCAGCGGCAACAGCAGAGTTCGCCCGCCGCGGCTTAAATGCCACTCTTACGGCGGGCTTTCCTTTACTTCAAATAGGAAACAGTTACAACGAGTAAAAGAAGAAGCCGGCCGGGCTACAAGCCGCAATACACTAGACTTGAGACCGCAGCTCTTAACAGGCGAGCTACTGGATCCCAGTCAGCGTGTCTTGGGGAGTGCACCCTCCCCCTATTTATAGGCTCGGGGGCCTGCCCAAACGGGCAGGGCTAAAAATACCGGCTGCCCGGGGTACAGGAGAACCAGGCAGAGGTGAGGGGAAGCAAAAGAGAAAGAAACAAGAAAGGAGGGAAGCCGCGCGGCCTGGCGGATTCCTCCTGGCGAGCTGACGGCTGGGTCCTTGGGCCTTGTCGCTGAGCAGGGTCGGCGTTGGCAGCGGCCTGACATGGAGACCGCCCGGCTTGGGAGGCTTGGCGGCTTGAGAGGGCAGGCCGCCCGGTCTGGAAAGCTGCGCGGGCAGGTCGCGGATTCCGGGCTTATCAATTAACATATTTTTATCACAATTACTTATATACTAAATTCAACAAAACATTAACGTTAATATACTATAATCTCTCTACCAAACCCAAAGTCGATACAAAACAAACACAAGAACTATATATGCAGTAATGATTACTGTACAACAACTTCAATCGGGGATCCCCGAGGCTATAGGAATCTGGTTAAGGCATGTAACCCCTCGTTGGAAATGCATTTCCAAGGGCTATGACTTTGTGTGAAAACGGCCTCAAAGGTTGCTGCGCGCAGAAAATAGATTTTTGTGCGCATCTTATAGCAGATCGAACTTCATTGGTTCCTCTTTTTCCTTCAACCAAACTTTCCAAATAATATCCATAATTTCTCCTCCCTTATTCACCCTCATATGACCACTTCTCTTCACAAAACCAGTCCACAAACTTCATTTGAAGTGAGGAAAGGTTGAAGACTCTAATTCCTAGGACACAAGTCCTAGCATGGTCCACTCAACGCTCTCAACATCTTATCTGCCAGAAACATGCCAAGTTATATTGCGTCGAGAGCGTTGAGTCAACCCCCACTGCTCATGCGCGTTATCTTCCAGAATTAAGAGCGACCGGCAAGTTCTTAATTCTGACCATAAGAGTTTGAAGCGTCTTCACTCAGAAGGAATTAAATCTGCGCCAACGTCGGTGGTTAGAATATGTGGCCGATGCTTTGAGTAGAAAGAACTCCAAATTTTAATTTATCTGTTCACTCCTTGGTGGAAGAATTTTTGTTGATGGACATTGAAGTTGGGAGTAGTGCTATGCCTGCTAGTTTAGAAGCAGAAGAGCCCTCTTGGATTTCCCTTACGCGATAATTTTTTTATGATCATAACGCGCATTTTTTCTGGCATCACAACGCGCATTTTTTCTATGATCAACAAAGCTAGAGCTGAAGGAAAGGATCCCTCAGAATATACTACCATGTCTAAATACAGGAAGGAAGAGCTCAAAAGATTTGAAAAAGCTAACAAATTTTTCAATGTTGATGATTACATGAAATTGCACCCAGAAGCAGTAGTGCCCAGGGCCACATCTTTGAAAATCATAGGGGTTGTTAATATGACAATGACTAAGGTGCAAGCTGCTGATCACAACAGGGAAATTGTTTTTAACAAGCCTGGAGATAAAGGTAAAGAGGAGAAGCCCAAGGAAAAGAAGCAGAAGAAATGATCTCTGAACTATTTAGTTTTTGAAATGTTTTATAACTGCTTTCTATTTTTGATACAAAGCTTCTGTATATATATATCTGCTACATGTGTTAATTCTCTCTGCCAGATATATGCTTTCTTGCTTTGCTTATTTTCAGTATAGTCTGAGTCTGTAATTAGTGACCTCACCCAAATAGGGGGAGATTGTTGGATCCCTAGTTTGATATGGTCTAGGTTCACTAAGGTATGATCTTGTGACCCATCTTGTATAGCCAGGGTCATAGTTGTGTCCTAGAGTCTAGGCCAAGTCCTTAGTTTCAACATATCATGGACCAGCCATCATCAGACTGCCAGAGACTCAAGACTTAGAAAATTTCCAAAGACTCAGTAAAATGAGTTCGACATTCGTCGAACACAGGTTGACGATTGTCGTGCTCAGCTTGACGATCTCAGAAAAAATTCTCTGAGCTGAGCTCAACGAACTTGATTCTCAGGTCGACAATCTTTGGACTCTACCTTCAGTTGTCCAAGTCCAGACTTTATTCTCTAGACTCCAATCGACGAACTTTGTTCTCTGGTCGACGATTTCTGGATTCTCTACTTCAACTTATTAATCCAGAAGCCTCTCAGTTTCCTAAGTCCAGAATCATCTCCACTCGATGAATTCAAGATTCTTAGCTCGACAAACTTTGACCACTTTGGCAAGAGTTATGAAGCAGCAGTTAGTGGTCCTCAGCTCGATGAAACAAATTCTTAGGTCGACGATTTCTGGATACTTCACTTCGACACTTCATTCCAGAAGCATCTAAGATATTCTAAGTCCAGAAATACTTTGCTGAACTTCATTCGACGAAACCAGTTATCAGCTCGACGAACTCCATACACAGAATTGTCAAAGTTTCTAATCAATGCAATTCTACTCTGCTCGACGATCTTGGAACTCAGTTCGACAAACAGAAGCCATCTGGTCGACGAACACAGCTTCTCAGCTCGACGAACTGTGGACTCAGCTCGACGATTTTTGTTCTCTGTTCGACGAATCAAGACTTAGTTATTTCCTTCATTCTATCCCCTTCCTATTACAATAATTCATGAGTAATCAATGCTAAAATATTCTCTGAATATAACTGTTAGACAGAGCATTGATTATGGTCTTCTCCAGGATTATTGTTTCCCGTTTTTCCATGGGACAGTCGGAGAAATAAATCAATGCAGTTTATTCTCAAGGCCGTCAACAATTAATGCAGAGGAATTCAAATTTCGAAAGAGAATTTCTTGACAGGAAATATAAAAGAAATTTCCTCTCCTTTCCTGGATAGAAGATAATCAGAGAGAACAGACAACATAGATACATAGTTAGTCAGTTTGCAACAAGAAATTCTCTGTTGTTCTCTCTTATCAGAACTCTGATAAAAAGATAAAGAACTCTGATATAGAAATGAAGCCCTAAACCAGAAGAACATCAGCTATCTGAAGAAGAAGAACACCAAATCAAGATCAAGAGTCTTCTTTCTTCAACACTCCAGGACACTTCAAAGGACAACAACAAATCCATCTGTCAAGAATTTCCTGAATACTTTCTGGTCAAGGCTGATAAAGACTGAAGACCTATCACCCTGAAGCAAAGCTCCAATTTTTCCTGAACCATTATACATCTCAGGGGGAGCACTTTGCTGATATCATTTCCACTTAAGTCTTCTCAGTTGTATATTGAGAAAGAGAAGACAATATCATCTCTCATCCCCTCACTGTATAAAGGTTTATAACTCCCTTCAAAAGTTATTCCTGGTTGCAAGTCACCTGACCAAAAGACTTGAGGTTTGGTTTTTGAGCACCTGATCAAAAGCTCATTGGTGTCAGGCACCTGATCAAAAATCTGAGTGGATTCCTACCAGGGTGGTAGAAGAGTGGATGTACCCAGGTTGTGGAACCACTATAATTTCTTGTGTTGTTTGGTTGCCCTTTCTTTTTGTTCTTGTTGTGTTTGTACCTTTTTAGGATTGCTGTGTCTATGCTTTATTATTTTTATTCTGTAGTTTTTATTTACAGCAAAAGCTATAAGGGATTTAGAAATACTCTATTCAACCCCCCCCCCCCCCCTCTAGAGTATTTCAGATCTAACACCTCACTTTCACGGTGAGTGTGCGGTACACCTCACTTTCACGGTGAGTGTGCGGTGTTCCTTGGGGTTGACGAGAATAGTCCCCCCCTGTATTGCATATAGAGTCCGAAATCGAAGTACAGACATAGGCATTGTGTGTGAAGCCTACCCGGACGTGTTGGTCTGTATCGGTGATGTTGCATTTTGTATGGTTTGCCGGAGAAGACTCCGTGTTTTGTGTTTTCGGGTTTCTACACGGTAGATTGCAGCAGGGATCCTTGTGGATTAACTCCAAGGCACACCCGGAAAACTGAGCGAAAACGTAATTCTGCTAACTTGGCGGCCGGGGAACCAGCCTTGAACATAACTGGGTTATGTGTTGTTTGGAATGTTTGGGATCCGAGAGAAGCTTGGCCCGCGCGTACGTCTTAAAGTGACTAGTCGGAGTGAGCAACGGGTAAGTGGAATCGGACCTGGGCTATGCGGTTTGGTGCGAGAGACCCAAAAGAGGGACTGGCTGTTGGCATAGTCGGGAGCCTTAGACAGTGGTCAGAAAGGCTAAAATGCTCACGTTGTTGCCATCCCGGGGATGGTGGTGAAGCCACTGAATTATCAGGATTCACCGATAATGTGTCCTGAGTGCACCGGGTGTTTGGCCGTGCGAGCCTACACCTGTGGCGAAGTATGTTTGTACTCTATTGTTTTGTTGGGCTAATGAAATGCAGGGAAGGAGCACCGTCGTCCCGAGTAAGGGGTTGGGTCGTTATAATTTGGTCGGCTTTGGATGACCTTTACTTTGTTTGCCACCGTGAGTTGGAATTTTGCTTGCAGGTGCTGTGGAGCCAAGTACCAAATAGCGGGCTGAAGGCCATGTTGCTGAGCTGGCCCTCAAAGTCCAAAGTGAATTGTTGTTTTACTTTTGTCATGTGTGGCCGGCCTGCGAGCCGATGTATATAAAATATTACTTTGTTAAGTGAAACTCTTGTAAGGTCATAAGGTCAAGTACTTTCGGTGTATTTGTTATTTCATTCCTATAGTAGTTTGTGGACATTCATGATAGTTGGTATTCAATTATGGGTTCTTGACAACTCTTTAAAAGCTTCTTCTAGAATTCTCTTTGTTAGGGCGAGTAGTCGTAGTTGGAATGTTTTTGATATTCATAAGTAACCCTTCTGACTCTCCGTGGTATATGGCGTCGGGTTCCAGCTGGACCTTCTGTTATATGTCATACGACGGATGGGGGTGTTACAATTTGGTATCAGACTTCTGGTTTTGGTCAACGTAAATGAATTCGTGGACGAATTCTTTTTAAGGGGTGGTGAGCACATGTGTGCGTCATCGTTATAAGATCAAAAAAAACTCATGAATGTCCCCATAGGAATGAAAAATGCACTTGTTTTGAGGAATCTGAGTGTTCCAATGATTGCTTTTAGCAATCTGTTTGTCATCTAATCAAGGGTCTTTTCTATTATAGGCAGCTATGAGTGGTGCTGGGCAATCGGAACGTCCGCAATTGGTAGAAAGTAGTGCACCAAGGGACGTGCCTATAACAACTCCTTTAGCAGAAACCATCAAATTGGTGGCTGAAGCAGTCTTTGCTATGATAAATGCCCAACCTATAGGGCAAGAGCACCATGCACCACCTGTTAATGAGCAAGAACGGATTAGTGCGGCAGAGCCGGGAGTGGTAGAATGCGCGGCAGTTGATCAAGTAGCACCAAGGAGAGCTACGGAAATGCATCTCAAGCATGTAATGGGCTTTAATCCTCTGACGTTCGACGGGATTGGAATGCCAACTCAAGCTGAGGATTGGCTCTCTACGATAAAGAGAGTCTTGACGGCCACGTTAATGGAGAAGTGGCAGAAGACCACCATAGAGACCTTCCTTTTGGCTGGTGAGGCGAGGCTGTGGTGGGACGAGTTGGAGGTTCACCTCTTAGTGGGAAGGCAACTTGCTGATGTACCTATAGATGAATGCTTAAGGTTGTTCTTGTCCAGATATCTACCCTCTGCTCAGAAGCTGAAGATGGAGAATCAATACCTTGGTCTGACCCAGGGAGTCAGAAGTGTGGATGAGTATCTCCACGAGTTTATGCGGTTGGGTCGTTATACTGGTGCTATGTTTACTGAAGAGGGGCGGAAGACAAACCGATTTTATGAGGGTCTACATGGCGACCTACAGCTACTCCTTACTGGGCCTAAGGCACAGGGCTTCCTAGCCTTGGTCAATTCGGCCCGGTCTTTGGAAAAGGTCGTGAAGAAAGTGCAAGAGAAAAAGGACCCAGGGGAAAAGAAGTCTGAGTTCAAAGTGCCAAATTCAAAGTCGGGTTTTCGCAGATGGAACAAGAAGCAGAAGACTTCGAGCTCAGCCCCTTCGTCTCGTGCGGCGGGGGTAACCACAAGTCGAGTCCTAGGAGTATGCTACAACTGTGGAAAGGTGGGGCATTTTGCTCGTGAGTGTTGGAGCGGACGCGCAAAGTCCGAAAGGAAGCCTGAAGCAACATATGAAGAAAAAGGGAAGGTGGTGGAGTCAATCGCGTCCCACCATGCTCCATCCCAGCCTAGAGTTTATAACCTTGGTTTGCAAGAGTCCATAAAACAAGCTGACGTGGTGACAGGTATGAGTTAAATTATAAAAGTTTAACTTTATGTAGTTGTTGTCTTTTTATATGTTAGCTTATATTTGTTGGTGCTAGGCTTCGTGTTGATTTTGATTGCCCGGCGAGAGCCCTGTTTGATATGGGAGCTTCGCATTCCTTCTTGTTCGAACGATTCGTATCGCGCATCAGAGTCCCTTCCTCGATGGCTAAAGACAAGTTGGATTTGTTGTTTCCCAATGGGTGCTCAATGCGCGTGGATAGAGTCTGTGTGGTTAAGATTCGGATTGGGGATCAGGAGTTTGTCTTGTTTGAGTTTGCAAGCTAGAATGGAATGAGTCGGTACTGCCGTTAGCGGAGTTCGACGTAATCTTTGAACATAATTGTATGGACTGGATCTCGAAGCAGTGAGCATGGTGTTCTGCATTAATTGCAACCGAAAGGAGGTTACGCCCGTGTCAGTACCCGACACGCCCTCAGACACGCCCGGGACTGAACAGAAATAACTCCAACCCGAGATCGGGAGACTGCACCAGGACACACGTTAACACGGCCTAACCCGAGACGCGGGCATGAACGCCCTGTGGGGTCGGGTAAAATTTTGATCGACACGGTCACGGCCGTGTCCTGGGCCGTGTGCCCTTTAGGTCGACACAACCCGATCAAGGCAGTTGGGACACGCCCGGTCCCAGGCCTAGGAACCCAATTTTGCAGAGCAGTTTGTCATATTAGTGCAGGCTTCAATGCCTAAGCCGCGTCTGGGCAGTCTTCCAGTTGTGTCTGAGTATCCTGATGTGTTTCCAGATGATCTCCCTTGAGACCCTCCTCAGCAGGAGATAGATTTTACTATTTAGCTAGTGCTGGGTGCCAAACCAGTGTCACGCTCTCCGTATCGGATAGCGCCAAGAGAGTTGGCGGAGCTGAAGGTGCAACTGCAAGAGTTTTTGGAGCAAGGGTATGTGTGTCCAAGTTCGTCGCCTTGGAGCGCACCTGTCCTGTTCGTTAAGAAGAAGGATGGGAGCTTGCGACTCTGTATTGAGTATCGGGAGTTGAACAAGCTTATGGAAAATAATAAGTGTCTGATCCCAAGGATTGACGATCTATTTGATCAGTTGGTTGGGTCTACAGTATATTCGAAGTTAGATTTTAAATCTAGTTACTACCAATTAAGGATAAGGGAAAGCGACATCCCAAAGACAACGTTCAGCACACGGTTTGGGCATTACGAGTTCATGTTCATGTCGTTTGGGTTGACCAATGCGCCATCCTGTTTTTATGGATCTGATGAACAGGACGTTCAGAGAGTATCTGGACCATTTCGTGATAGTATTTATCAACGATATCTTGGTGTACTCGCAGTGTGAGGAAGATCACTACAGGCATCTGCATATGGTGTTGGAGACGTTGAGAAGAAATCAGTTGTATGTTAAGTTCTCCAAGTGTGAGTTCTGGTTATCCTCGGTAGCATTCCTTGGTCATGTCGTTAGTGGAGAAGGGATAGCGGTGGATCCGGCAAAGATAGTGGCGATACGGGAGTGGCCTGTATTGACTTCAGTGGCGGAGGTCTGGAGCTTTCTGTGGCTTGCCGTCTACTATAGGCGCTTCGTAGAGAAATTCTCGCGGATAGCGCTACCACTCACGACATTGACAAGGAAGGATCAAAAGTTTGTGTGGTCGCTGGAGTGCGAGCAGGCTTTTGAGGAATTGAAGAGTCGGTTGACCACGGTGCCTATTTTATGTTCGTCGAGTGGGACTGAATGGTTTGAAATCTATAGTGATGTTTCGGGCAGTGGTTTGGGATGTGTTCTGCTAGAGCATGGGAGTGTGATAGCCTATGGTTCATGACAATTGAAGGTTCATGAGCGGAATTATCCGGCCCATGACTTAGAGTTAGCGGTCGTGATATTTGCTCTAAAGTTGTGGAGGCACTATTTGTACAATGTGAAGGTCGATATCTACACTGATCATAGGAGTCTGAAGTACCTGTTAGATCAGAAGGACCTGAACATGAGGCAGCGGAGGTGGATGGAGTTCATATGGGACTACACCTTCGAGATACATTATGTGCCGGTGAAAGGAAATGCAGTGGCGGATGCGTTGAGTCACAGGGTTCCTATGCGAGCCAGCTAGTTGTCAGTACATGATGAGAGTTTGGTCTGTGATTTGAGGCATTAGAGATAACTTGCGTCGACAAGCAGTCTAGTGCCGAGGCGAGCTTGTTTTGGACAGAGTTGCAGTATGACCTAGTTGATAGAGTTTGACAAGCTTTGATTCAGGATAGCAGCATGAAGCAGATCTTAGATGAATCTTTGGATGGGTCAAATTCCCAATTTGTTGTTGAGGATGGAATGCTAAAGAGGGACTGTCGCCTATGCGTTCCTAGTGCGGATAATCTTCGGGAGGAGTTGATGTACGAGGCTCATCATACCAAGTACTCAATCCACTCGGGGAGCATGAATATGTATAAGGACATGAAGAAGTTGTTCTGGTGGCCAGGATTAAATAAGAATGTAGCACTTTATGTAGCCAAGTGCCAAACATGTGCCTTGGTGAAGGCAGAGTGCCAGAAGCCCGGAGGTTTCTTGAAATCCTTGCCTATCCCAGAGTGAAAATTCGATGACATTTCTATGGATTTTGTGTATGGTTTGCCAAAGTTGCAGAGGGGAAACGACGCCATCTGGGTGGTCATGGATAGATTGACAAAGATGTCGCATTTCATCCCGAACAGGAAGGAAGATCCGGTGGAAAAGTTAGCCAAACTCTATGTGGATAATATTGAACGATTGCATGGTGTGCCCCGCAGTATTGTTAGTGACCGAGATGGACGCTTCACGTCGAAGGACTGGAGGCTGGTGCATAGTCTGTTGGGAACTAAGCTGAGTTTCAGCACATCCTTTCACCCATAGGCGGATGGTCAGACCGAGAGTGTCAACAGGATGATGGAGGACATGCTTCGCATGTGTGTCCTGGATTTCGGAAAGTGGTGGGAAGATCACCTGTACATGGTGGAGTTTGCATATAACAACAGCTTTCAAGTGAGTATTGGTATGGCACCCTTTGAGGCCTTATATGGGAGAAAGTGCCGCACGCCGTTGTCTTGGTTGGAGACATGCGAGTCAAAGTTATACAAACATCAAGTGGTTGAAGACGCCACTTCAATGATACGTACAATTCAGGAAAGGTTGAAGATCACTCAGGACAGGCAGGCAAAATACTATAACGCCAAGCATAGGAACGTGGAGTTCGGTGTTGGCAACTGGGTGTATTTGAAAATTAAGCCGTTCAAGGGTGTCTCACGGGTTCGACGCTTAAAGAAGTTGAGTCCGAGATACCTTGGACCGTTTGAAATTCTGGAGCGTGTTGGCGAAGCAACATATCGATTGAGGCTGTCAGTGGAGTTGAGTGGGCTACATGATGTGTTCCACATATCGGTGTTGCAGAAGGCGGTGCAAGAGCCTTCGCAGGTTGTTGTGGTCGATCAAGCGCCGGTTGAATATGGGTTGACAGCAAAGGTCAAGCCAGTATGCATTGAAGACTTTGAGGTCAAACGACACCACAATAAGGAAATCCGAATCGTTAAAGTCCATTGGAATAACTGCAGACGTGAGGAGCTTTCTTGGGAGCGAGAGCAGACTATGATGGAAGAATACCCCGAGTTATTCCACTCAGGTAACATTTAAATTTTTTCGTACCTTTACATAATTTCTGGACGAAATTCTTTAAGTGGGGGAGATTTGTAATGCCCCGAAAATCGTAATCGAGCTGGTCGCGTCATGAGAATATTTTTTGGTGCCTGTATAGGGGTACACGACCTAGGACACGGGCGTGTCCAAGGCCGTGTTGTTCTCTGTATTGGGCGGCTGTGTTCAAAAAAGGACACGGCAGGGAACACGGCTTTGAGCTGTGGTGACATGGGCGTGTCAGCAGTGACACGGGCATGTGCGTACCCGTGTCCATACATGTGTTCACCAAGGGTCATGACGGTTGGCGTGGCGGTTACTGGTAACACACCCTTAGGTCATGGGCGTGTCGGGACCCGACACGGGCGTGTCAGGTTGAGACACGGGAGTGTCTTGGACCGTGTCCTCTTCTGTGTTTGATGATCGTGTTTGGATCGAGGCACATGGCTTGGGACACGGCCGTGTGCAAGGTCGTGTTCGGCCCAGGTTTGAGGATTTTTGGGCAGATCTGAGCCGTTCGTTTTCTTTAATTAAGATCTGACGGCCCAGATGTGTCCCTGCTTTGTTAAGGACGGGAATGGAGGTTTAATTCCTCATTCTCTCTTAACCATTCTCTTCCTAAGGAGTTAGTGAGAGGAGAAAGCAAGGAGGAAGAAAGAGGAGGATTCCGGCCGGCGGCGGAGCATCGGAGCACCGATTTGAGAACCGCGACCGGATCTGCAGAGGAAATTCCATTTCGAAGCCTTCTATCCATATAGATTTTCATGGCGCAAAGGCGCACTACAAGGGTAACGATTCTCTACTTGAGCATGTGAAGCTCTCCTTCTTTTGCATAAGGTATCTCTCTCCCGCGAGTGTGCGGTGAGTGTGCGGTGTTCCATGGGGTTGACGAGAATAGTCCCCCTTGTGTTGCATATAGAGTCCGGAATCGAAGTACGGACATAGGCATTGTGTGTGAAGCCTACCTGGACGTGTTGGTCTGGATCGGTGATGTTGCATTTTGTATGGTTTGCCGGAGAAGACTCCGTGTTTTGTGTTTTCGGGTTTCTACACGGTAGAATGCAGCGGGGATCCTTGGGGATTAACTCCAAGGTGCACCCGGAAAACTGAGCGGAAACATAATTCTGCTAACCTGGCGGCCGGAGAGCCAGCCTTGAACATAACTGGGTTATGTGTTCTTTGGAATGTTTGGGATCCGAGATAAGCTTGGCACACGCGTACGTCTTAAAGTGACTAGGCGGAGTGAGCAACGGTAAAGTGGAATCGGACCTGGGCTATGCAGTTCGGTGCGAGAGAGCCAAAAGAGGGACTGGCCATTGGCATAGTCGGGAGCCTTAGACGGTGGTCAGAAAGGCTAAAATGCTCACGATGTTGCCATCCCGGGGATGGTGGTGAAGCCACTGAATTGTCAGGATTCACCGATAATGTTCCCTGAGTGCACGGGGTTTTTGTCCATGCGATCCTACACCTGTGGCGAAGTATTTTTGTAGTTTATTGTTTAGCTGGGCTAATGAAATGCAGGGAAGGAGCACCGCCGTCCCGAGTAAGGGGCGGGGTCGTTATAATTTGGTCGGCTTTGGCTGACCGTTACTTTGTTTGCCACCGTGCAGTGGAATGTTGCTTGCAGGTGCTGCGGAGCAAAGTAACAAATAGCGGGCTAAAGGCCATGTTGCTGAGCTGGCCCTCGAAGGCCAAAGCGAATTGTTGTTTTACTTTTGTCATGTGTGGCCGGCCTGCACGCAGATGTATGTAAAACATTACTTTGTTAAGTGAAACTGTTGTAAGGACATAAGGCCAAGTACTTTCAGTGTATTTGTTGTTTCATTCCTATAGTAGTTTGTGGACATTCATGATATTTGGTATTCTATTATGGGTTCTTGACAACTATTTAAAAGTTTTCGCTAGAATGCTCTGTGTTTGGGCGAGTAGTCGTAGTTGGAATGTTTTTGATATTCTTAAGTAACCCTTCCGACTGTCGTGGTATATGGCATTGGGTTTCAGCTGGACCTTCTGTTATATGTCATACGACGGATGGGGGTGTTACAAAGTGTGCGTCATGGAGGCCCATGTGTTAGCTCTGCTGTGTTTCGTTAAGGATACATTACAGTTACGATGATCTTTGCTTGACAAGTAATGGCGATCAAGCGTAGCCTTGTCTCTTCGATCATCTCACAACTGTGATGGCCGAACAATCTATGGTACTCTCAATTCGTGCTTTCGCAGGGCCCACAACTCCACTGATCTTTCCACAAACAAGCAATGCTATAGGCCACTTGGCGTAACTAGTCTCATTGATCAGTGATGTTGTAACCTGAGGTATGAGAGCAGTGTATCTGGCGATCCTTCTCAGGATTTCCCATGCTTTTCTCTTTTGTGCCCTCCTGAAGGATGCGTGACCAGCCCGCTCTGAGTAGGCCTATACTCTTGATGACCTTGATCAGGCAAACGATGCATAACACCCACGAGTGATTGATGTAGGCTTGCCTTAGGGGATCCTACGCGGAGGGCGAGACTTCGACCTTAACAATGTTGACGCTCTCCAACCCGCACACAAACGAAACGCAGCGACCACAATGAAGTTATTTATCGTTCGTGCTAACGTACGGATAGCCGATCCGCAAGTGGAACGGAGTTTTGGCTATAGGCCAAACTCCTTTCTGGCTAAATGGAAAATATTTATTCCGATCGAGCTTGGTGTTGTACCAAAATAGATCAACCAAAAAATAAAACACGATTCAAAAGTGGTAGGATCTATCCCAACAAAAGAAAAGCGAGGAGCGCCAATCCTCTCGTTAGATCTTTCGGAAAAACCAAATGAAAATCCAGATCTACTATTAGAAACACCGCGAAAATTAACGATTCGAGAAATCACGCAAAAGTCGTCCACCAAAAGAACTAGTCAAGAGGGAAAATCTCTTGTGTAGTAATTTTCGTTACCCCGCTCGGAAATGTAGATCTGAGATGTTTGGATCCACCAAGACGACCGCTCTTCCTTTGGACCCATGGGAAACGCACCACGGATGAAGATCTTGCTCGTCTCCTTCGCTTTCTCGCCGTGGACGAGTTTTCCCCAAAACTTTGGTTCTTCTTGCTCACGATCCCTTTACTCCAAGGTGGTTGAGAAATTCCAATGGGTTGAATATGGTTTTGGTTTAGAAAAGGTAGAGAGGTGGGAGAACGAGAGGTGATTAGAGGGAATCAGGAGTAGAAGGGGGCGGCCAAGCAAGGGAGGAAAAGGGCGGCCGAACTCCTTGAGAGGGAAACCTTGAGGGGGGCGGCGGCTAAGAGGAGGAAGGGGAGATTGAGATTAGGGCAAACAATTTTTCTTGATTTCAATAATAGTTGCTAACAAATGAAAAGTTTGGCCTTATATAAGGCTTACAACCATGTGGCTATTAGCAGCCCAAAAATAAATATTGTTCCAAATGAAAAGACAAAAAATGACATAGTTTCAAATAGCAAATATGAAAGATAAATGCAGACCACTAGTAAAATAATTTTAGCTCTTATTCTTGTTATGTGGGCGAAGATTATAGCCGTGCCCGCTACGGCGCCGCAAGTCTTTTGTTGGAGGAGCATCATCGTCATCTTCTGCCACAGCAACACCGCCATGGAAGTCGTCAACATCTGCCATGACAACACCGCCATGGACGTCATCTTCATCACCCAATTGGCCGTCGTGGTGGCCGTCGCCATCAATCCTCCCACTCTTGAAAGGACTCATCGCCGATGAGTGGGCTGAACGGTAATGGTGGAGTAGATCTGCATCAAGAAGAGCTAGCTCTGCCAAAGAAACCCAAGAGTCATCCGAAACTGGACACCACGCCATCTGACCAAAAACCTGTGAACGTCGCCGTCGGGAGTAGAAAACACCGCATCCTGCGAAATCTTGTCAGGCAAGAAATTGTTCCGGGGGAACCTCGGAAAAGCATTAGGCGTAGAAGAAAAACAAGTTGCTTCATCAATAGGCAACGTACCTCCCAAAGGATCCGAAAGGGAGAGCGGTCCAGAAGTATTCTCACCCCCCACCACTTTAGACAGTATAGTGGACATATGAAACAGAGAGACAGACAGTTCAGGTGGTGGAGCGACATAGAGCGTTAAATCCGAAACGTTAAAAATAGGGGAGATTGCCCAATCAGCGGGTAACTTTAATAAATATGCATTTTCACCTAACTTCTTCAAAACCCGAAAAGGACCGAATCTCCTATTCGCTAATTTTTTTATGGGGCCCGAAGGCATCCGTTCAGGGATAAGACGTACCATTACCAAATCGCCAATATTTAAGGGGACTGCTCGCTTATGTACGTTAGCATTCGATTGATAAATAGCATATTGTTTAGCTAACGTCTGGCCTATGTGCTCATGGAGAGTGTGAACATGCGAGGCGAAGTCCTGTGCAAATTGACTAGATTTAAATGATGGTGGTAATGGAATCAAGTCAAGAGGCACGGGCGCCTTATATCCATGCACTATCTCATTTGGTGATAACCCGGTGGACCTATTCTTAGAATTGTTGTAGGCTAGTTGAGCGTGAGGAAGAATAAGGTCCCATGTACCTTTATGATCACCAACTAAGCAATGAAGTAACCCACCCAAACTCCGGTTAACAACTTCCGTTTGCCCATCCGTTTGTGGATGATAGGCCGACAAAAACATGAGTCGAGTGCCCAACAGCTTCCAAAGTGTTTTCCAAAAGTAGCTAGTAAACTTAACATCTCTATCGGTCACGATGGTTTTGGGGACACCCCGATGTGCCACGACCTCTTTAAAATACAACTTAGCGACGTGTGAAGCATCGTTGGTGCTATGACAAGCGATAAAATAAGCCATTTTTGAGAATCGGTCCACTACAACCAAGATGGAATCGTGACGCCTAAATGTCGGTGGAAGGCCCAAAATGAAGTCCATGCTAACATCCACCCATAGGGCAGACGGAATCGGAAGGGGTGTGTAAAGACCGGCATTGGTCTTGTTACCCTTGGCTAATTGACAAACGCGGCAGCTCCCGACGATTTTATTGACCATTGGCTTGAGACCCGGCCAAAAGAATTTATCCTCTACAAGTGTGATCATTTTATCGCGACCGAAGTGTCCACCTAGTCCTCCACTATGTAACTCCCATATAATAAAATGGCGTTGCGAAGAGCGGGGAATACATAGTTGTGTATGCTTAAATAGGTACCTGTCACGTATGTAGTACGCCGAAATAGTGGTACGGGAATTGTCCTGAGCGGCGAAATATATATCCTTAAAATCCGGACACTGCATATACTCGTCTTTGATTCTTTCAAATCCTATGACCGATACCTCCATGGTGGATAGTAATAGGGTGACTCAACTAAGGGCGTCCGCCACACGATTTAACGTACCCTTGAGGTGCTTGATAATGAATGTATAATCTTGAAGATACGAGACCCATTTGGTGTGCCGAGGGTTGATCTTACTTTGGGAGTTTACAAATCTTAATGCCTCATGATCGGACAAGATTACAAATTCCTTTGAGATAAGATAGTGCCGCCAATGTTGGAGACAACGGATCACGACATAGAACTCACGATCATAATTGGAATAATTTAACTTTGGACCGGCAAGTTTTTCGCTAAAATATCCTATCGGATGTCCATCTTGACTTAAGACTCCTCCGATCCCTATTCCCGATGCATCGCATGATAATTCAAACACTTTACTAAAATCCGGCAAGCGTAATAATGGGGCTTCAGACATCCGGTCCTTAATCATTTGAAACGCGCGAGTGGCCGCTTTAGTCCAATGAAATTCTCCTTTCTTCATGCATTCGGTGATCGGTGCCATGATACTACTAAAGTTTTGGATGAACCTTCGATAAAATGTGGCCAAGCCGTGAAAACTTCTAACTTCCCGAATATTTGTTGGTTCAGGCCATTCTTTAATCACTTGGACCTTCTTTGGGTCAACATGAATGCCTTCGGAACTCACTATGTAGCCTAGAAACTCTACGGATGTCACACCAAAGGAGCATTTTTTTAGATTAATATATAGAATTTCTTGGCGCATGGTTGATAGGATTGTCCTTAGATGTATGTCATGATCCTTATGCGAATGGCTGAATATTAAGATATCATCAAAGTATACAACCACGAATTTACCCATGTATGGCTTAAAAACTTGGGTCATTAATCGAGAGAAAGTACTTGGCCCGTTGGTGAGCCCTTCTCCTAGCACCAACCACTCATAGAGCCCATCCTTAGATTTAAAAGCCGTCTTCCATTCATCTCCTTCCCGTATCCTTATTTGATGATAACCACTTTTGAGATCCAATTTTGAAAATATGGCGGCTCCTGATAACATATCTAATAAGTCGTCCAAACGGGGAATGGGAAACCTATATTTGACCGTAATTTTATTTATGGCCCGGTAGTCTACACACAATCGCCAAGTCTTATCCTTCTTTGGAACCAAGAGGGCCGGTACGGCGCATGGGCTCTTACTATGGCGGATAAAACCCTTTGCTAGCAAATCCGAAATTAAAGCTTGTAGCTCCTCATGTGCAGAGGGGTTAAGCCGATAATGTGGATGGTTAGGCAATGACGATCCCGGGACGAAATCGATCTCATGTTGGATATCTCTCATGGGTGGCAACTTAGATGGCAAGTCCTCCGGATAGACGTCTTTATACTCTTCCAATATAGTGCGCAGGGATAACGGTATATTCTCTAAAATGGGTGAGTCTTCCTTAGCTTGTAAGCATACTAAAGCATACAGGACGCCGTCCGAGAAAGTCTCGCGTTCCAACTCCTTCTTACTTATCAAACTTATAACTTTCCTTTCCGCAGGCACAATTGTGTCTTTGTGGGCAACCGAAGGATCCTTGGGCGGTGTGGGTCTCAGGACAATGGTGTTACCATTATACTTGAACTCGTAAGTGTTGGCTCGCCCGAAATGGGTCACGTCATAATCATAGAGCCACGGGCGTCCTAGAAGTACATGGCATACGTCCATGGGGATGACGTCGCACCACACTTTATCAACATAGCTCTTCAACATAAGTGGCACTAAACAACGCTTAGAAACCGCGATAGACGTTTTGTTCACCCACGCTATTTTATATGGCTGGGGGTGTGGTTCGGGGACTAGGTGCATACGAGTGACGGCGTTTTCCGAAATGACATTCATGCAACTTCCGCTGTCTATTATTAGCTTGCACCACTTTTCACAACATTTAAAATTCAAAGAAAATATGTTCGTCCGATTGTGCTCATCCGGTGCACGCGGTGTGGTCAAGATACACATCATAACCATCATATAAGACTCATCTTCGATATCACTCGGCTCGGCATCTGATTCACTGCCAGCTTCATAGACGAGCTCGACAGGCTCAGACGTGGACTCTAATAGTGCCAGTGGCTTACTCTTGGTAGGACACTCACTAGAATAGTGTCCTTGAATTCCGCACGAATAACAGGTAGCATTAGTCTTATTAATTCGTCCTATTGGAACTCTCTCACCATTGGGAATTTTATTGTTCCTAGCGAGAATTACTATGGAACTTGAATCAGTCGATCGGAACTTTCCTTTGTCTCGCATGGATGACGAAGGTGGGGGTCCTAAGATGGATTTTCCTTTCTGGAATGCTCGACCCTTGGACTTGTAGGCATTGTGCTTTTCTATATCCAATGCCGCATTGAATGTTGTGTTAAGGTCTGTGTGACCATAACGCAAAAGCTTGCCTTGGATGTCCGCATTAAGTCCCTTACGGAAACGAGATAGTGTGACCTCGGGCATTTCTCGAATATCACAATGCACCATCATATCCTTGAGTCGTCCCATGTACTCCGCTACCGATTGGCCCCCTTGACGAAGGGTGGCTAGCTCGTCGAACATTTGGGTTCGGTGATACGCCGGGACATATTGGTCATGCAGGAGTGCCTTCATGGCAGCCTACCCAATTGGGGGTGCTCCATTCACGGTGCCTAGACGCCTCTCTTCGTTCAACCAGAATGTTTTGGCTCTACCCAGGAGTTTCATTCGTGCTACTCGTACCTTCTAAATGTTCGTCAGGTTGTGCCACTCAAAATAGCACTCAATATCCATGATCCAGTTTAGAAAGAGTTGGGGTTCACCCATGCCATCGTAGGATGGTGATTCCATTTTAACGGCGCTAGTTAAGTCGAACTCATAAGGGGCTCGGGGTGCGTACTCATAATCCGGATCACGAGGGAGATTTTGTCGCTCTTCTCGTTTGTTGGCGGGATGGGGTGGCTGCCCCGGTCGATTTATCCCAAAGCCAGGATTTCGAGGCGCCGCCTGGTTTACAGCCAACCCTTGTATTAACTGAGTGAGTGCATCGAACCTGGTGTTAAACTCTTCCCTAAGCGCCGCAATTGTTGCAGGTGCGGGTTCACCATCATGATGGTCGGCCATCTGTGATGTGGATGGAGGATACTCCGTGCCAAGCCTCGTGCGCATGAACAACACTGATACAGGGTGCCTCACCTATACAAGAGACTGTTTGGACAAGAATTTTATAAATCAGGAGTTTTATACGCTTAATAACTTGGAGAATGAAAATATTTTTTTTTGACTTTTATGCTTAGAAAAAAAAGTAGAAAATTCAGAATTATTTTGTCAATTTTTTTGCAGAAAATTTTTTTTGACTTTTGTTATATGCAGACCAGATGGTGAAAAAATTTTCAGATTTTGTGTCTACAAAACGTGCACGACCAAGTGTGGGTCGACGTCCTAAGACCGGAAAGCGTAAGGACGGTGTCGATTGAGAAATCAACACAAACCTCGCTTTGATACCAAATTTGATGTAGGCTTGCCTTAGGGGATCCTACGCGGAGGGCGAGACTTCGACCTTAACAACGTTGACGCTCTCCAACCCGCACACAAACGAAATACAGCGACCACAATGAAGTTATTTATCGTTCGCGCTAACGTACGGATAGCCGATCCGCAAGTGGAACGGAGTTTTGGCTATAGGCCAAACTCCTTTCCGGATAAATGGAAAATATTTATTCCGATCGAGCTTGGTGTTGTACCAAAATAGATCCACCAAAAAATAAAACACGATTCAAAAGTGGTAGGATCTATCCCAACAAAAGAAAAGCGAGGAGCGACAATCCTCTCGTTAGATCTTTCGGAAAAACCAAATGAAAATCCAGATCTACTTTTAGAAACACCGCGAAAATTAACGATTCGAGAAATCACGCAAAAGTGGTCCACCAAAAGAACTAGTCAAGATGGAAAATCTCTTGTGTAGGAATTTTCGTTACCCCGCTCGGAAATGTAGATCCGAGATGTTTGGATCCACCAAGATGACCGCTCTTCCTTTGGACCCACGGGAAACGCACCACGGATGAAGATTTTGCTCGTCTCCTTCGCTTTCTCGCCGTGGACGAGTTTTCCCCAAAACTTTGGTTCTTCTTGCTCACGATCCCTTTCCTCTTAGGTGGTTGAAAAATTCCAATGGGTTGAATATGGTGTTGGTGGAGAAAAGGTAGAGAGGTGGGAGAACGAGAGGTGATTAGAGAGAATGAGGAGTAGAAGGGGGCGGCCAAGCAAGGGAGGAGAGGGGCGGCCGAACTCCTAGAGAGGGAAACCTTGAGGGGGGCGGCGGCTAAGAGGAGGAGGAAGGGGAGATTGAGATTAGGGCAAACAATTTTTCTTGATTTCAATAATAGTTGCTAACAAATAAAAAGTTTGGCCTTATATAAGGCTTACAACCATGTGGCTATTAGCAGCCCAAAAATAAATATTGTTCCAAATGAAAAGACAGAAAATGACATAGTTTCAAATAGCAAATATGAAAGATAAATGCAGACCACTAGTAAAATAATTTTAGCTCTTATTCTTGTTGCGTGGGCGAAGATTATAGCCATGCCCGCTACGGCGCCGCAAGTCTTTTGTTGGAGGAGCATCGTCGTCATCTTCTGCCACAGCAACACCGCCATGGACGTCGTCAACATCTGCCATGGCAACACCGCCATGGACGTCGTCGTCATCACCCAATTGGCCGTCGTTGTGGCCGTCGCCATCAGTGATCTCTCGTGGCAGCATCTAGTCTTTCTTGGTCATCTCCGAGTATAGACCTCTTTTTGTCAATTGCCTCTTTTTCACAGGTGAATAGGTTAACTCCGACCTATCAAGAGGATTTGCAACATTCATTTTGTTTGCTCTCATCTTATATGCATTGCTTGCTTAAAGCTCTATCAGATGATGATCAATAAAGCTCTTCATTATTCTCATCAAATGTTAATGGCATCAATCATTGATCAAAGAATTTGATTCTTCTTGATCATCAAGTCTGGCTATTGGAATCTAGTTAAGATGGTTTCATCTTACCGGACTGGACTTCGTTTTAAAGATATCATATATATCCTTTCATATCAACAGTCAACGCTCGACTTATTGATCTGGACCTCATGTTAAAGATGTCTCTAATCTAGCAAGAAGATCGTTATTCTGGTCTGATCTTCATTCAATTATCAGCAGAGTTCAGTAGAGATTTCCTCTGCAATATGATCATATTCCTCTTATCTCATCAACCAGTTAGCATTCGCAAGTCCAGCTCAGGTACTTGCAGCTTAGTTCATTATATTATGTCTGATGCTCACTCTTCTCTTTGCAGTGATTAGCGGGCGCCTGCAAGTTTCATCCAGGTACTTGCAGCTTAGTCTTTTCATTACATCTGCTTCTAACTCTTTTCCTGCAGAGGTCAGCAAATAACAGCAAGTTTCCTTTTAGGTACTTGCAGCCTATTTTCATATATCATGTCTGCTTCTAACTCCTTTTTTGCAAAGATTAGCAGATTCCTACAAGTTTCCTTTGGGTACTTGTGGCCTACTTTACTTTCATATCTACCGCAAACTTCTCTATTGCAGAAACCAGCAAACTCTTGCAAGTCCCCTTCAGATACTTGCAACTTATTTTTCTCTTCACGTATGTTGCTTACTCTTCCTTTTGTAGAGGATAACAGGTCCTTGTAAGGCTCCATCAGGTACTTGCAAGATTATTATTCTTCTTTGTTTTCCTCTCATCTTCATTTTGCAGAGCTCAGTGAAAGACACATCTTCTTCATTTTGCAAAAGCAAACCCAGGTACACACAAGATGTAACTTCCATACATGCCTACACAAACTTTTCCTTTTCAAGAAAAAGACAGATATTAGCAAACTCCTAAGGAGAGACATAAGGTTCTATCTCTCTCTGCCCCCTTCTCTTTCTTTGGGGTGAATCACGATTTTCATGGGTCTCCAACTTTTTCGAAGTTCCCTTCGGAACTTAAAAAAGTGTAGGGATTATGTTAACCCAGAAATTGGCAATCCATCCCAAGGTAGCCAGCTCGCTAGTCACGGCCTGCTCTAGGTTCCCCATGGAGGTTGCGACGTCCAGGTTTGGGTGGATAAGTTTCCCTGTCCGCTCAGGCCGCACGGCTTGGGCGGTCTCAGCCGTCTGACCGCCCAGGTCGCACAGCGTTCCCTTGGTCGGCAGGGGCCGCGGACTATTTCCTCAGTCCGCCCCTGCAGGCAGCGCGCCTTGTTCAGCTAACCGCTCCCATCTCCATCTCAACAGGTGCTGAACAACTACGGCAAACTCAGATACTTATCCGCCCAGACCGCCATGTCTTCAAAGGGCCTATCTTCAGGTTGCCAATCAAGAGTGGCAACCTGTACCCAGGCCGCCAGCCAGTAATGCTTGGTTCCACCGTGCCAGGATGCGCGACCTGCCAGGTCGGCAAGCCCAGGACGCCCATGGAGGGCAGCAAGCCATTCCATTCAACAGGCGGACTTTAGCAGATCTGCCGACCTGCCTCCTAAGTCCGCTAGGACGCCCCGCTCAACCCGCTCGGACGCCGACAGCATGCTAACTCTATCTCAGTCCGCCCAAGAGTCTGGACCTGCTCCAGCTCTCCAACACTAATCTCCTCTAATGCAGGTTGGGCAGACTCGCATCTCATTCCAATCCTTCAGTCAGCAGGCATTGATGAACCTCAGCTCCAACCTCATCAGTAGGCCGTCTTGTTTAATAGCATAGGAGGACTCATTGTGCAGTCCGCCACTCAGCCACCAGCACCCGCTTCCCAGCAACAACGGCTCGATCAGCACAGTTTGAGCGGACTACTCTCAGTCCGACAGCAGCAGGGGCGGACTCCTCCAAGTCCGCCATCAGCAGAACCTGTTCTAGAAAGCAGTCCCAGACACCGCGACCTGTTGCGGACTCAGTGGACTCCATTCTCCACTCGCATTAGTTACCGTCTCACCAGGGGTTACGTCACCGAAAGCCGTTACCTCTTCGGGCCGATAAATAGCCCCCATGACTCTCATTCTAAGGACGGCCGCGGACGCTCACGCTGGATGCTATCCGACGACAAGCTCAAGCCATCAACCCCTGCGGACTCCTTTTCTCAGTCTGCATCCTATCTTAACCCTAACTGCATGGCCTCCTCTCTGGCACTTTCTTTCCTTAGCCGCCAGCTTCCCTCAGTGTACCTTTTTTTGCTCTCTTGTAAAGGTGTAATACAAGCTATAATACTGAACTTTAATCGAAGGAAAACTCATCGCAATAGTGGCATTTAAGCCGCGGTAGGCAAAGTCTGTTGTTGTCGTTGCTAGCGTACCCTCTCTTCTTCTCAGCTCAACCATCTTGGCTTCAACCTGCAAGCACAACCGTGAAAGTAACCGTCTGCTCGACAGCTCCGGATCAACCTTCCCAAGCAACTTCGCACACGGATCAACATCCTTCTCTCCTTTACCCCGCAACCCTTGAACAAGCGTTTGCTCTACTCTCAAGCACTCAGAAGCTGTCTCCTCTCCTCTATCCCCGCAACCATCAATCTCTTCACCTTGCCCGTGAGACCGAACACATCGTGTTAATTATTGGTGCCCGCGACAACAACCCCTACTCTTCTCCTCTTCCATTTTCGCGCATCAACACGTGCGTTCTTCGATGCTTGGCCGCCGGTCTCAGTAGAGGATCCCTCACTCTGGCTTTTCTGGCTGCCCTCTTCCTCGTCGTCTTCGTCCTCATTTCCCTCGTCTTCTGCTTCATCCTCGCCATCATCTTCGCCGACCTTACCTTTACCCTTGACCGCTCGGTAGACAGCGGCCACCTTCTTCTTCATGGTAGGGTAAAGGTCAGCGCAGGTGAAGTCAGTGTATCCGACCGCGAAGCCGCCAAGGTCTCGGAGGCGATTAAGCGCTCCATCAATCACCTGGACAACCTGTGGGAAGACATTGTCCTGGAAGGCCGGGTTGGCCGGATCATACATCGCCTGCAAAAGAAGTAAATGTAACCGCAGAAATATCAGGTGATAACTTACTGATTCCCTCTCCTTCAGTAGTTTAATTTCTTTTTCCTTCTCCTCTAATTTCCGCTCCAGGCCGCTTTTATCTTTTATTAATAGTTTGTAGGCAAGACCCATAAAGTGGCGTGTGACAAAGCTCCTTGCCCCAACCTGCGCGGCTAAACGCGACAAGTCATCTTCAGGGACCCTACGCAAAGCCTTTAAGTTGCTCTTGCCATACAGCGCAGCTCCAACAGCGGTGGCATGGTAGCTTACTTTGTCCATCCCCCAGTAAGGGAGCGCGGTGGAGACTTTTACAGAGTCGCCGTCCGGACTTCCCAGCATGGTCGGATTGCCGCGGATATCCTTCAGGCTGCTGCCCATTCCTTGGAGCGTGAACTCATCAGAAGAGGCAGACTCCTGTTCTTCCTCATTCCGTGGCGGATTGACCTGCCTGGCGCGCTTCTCTCTTTGAGTAAGTGTCAAACCGCCAGACGTTAGCCGTTTGTTGAGCGGGATCGCCACAGCAGCTACAAAGCCAAAGTGAGAAGTCAGTTCATAGGCCGCGCGGCTAATAGATCAGTTCGGTCGGTTTGAAACTTACTATCATCCTCTTCAACTCTCTCCAAGGATGACGACAGCGGAATGTAGTGGTTCACGTCAAGACGCTCGCCCTTGAAGAAGTTTTACATCTCCTTCTCCATGCCATCCTGCCCACTGCTGCCGAACGTGGCCTCATCCCGGACTTGCGGGTTGACCGGCAGTAGGCCCAGATTTCCCTCAAAGATGAGGTATCTCTTCGACCAGCTTGCGATTTTGTTTGCTAGGTTGACGACCTTCAACCCCATGCAGCCAAAGTAAAGATTCCCCCGAAAGATTTTAGTCCCGGAGTCCAGAATAGACCGGATCGAGAAGCACTTGCGGAAGAGATTCATTGAGAATCGAACTCTTTCTGACCTCAAATACGAAATAAAACTAAAAAAGGCAGCTATAGAATTTGGCGGCAGTTGTCCGGGAACTACGCCGTAATGGTCAAAAATTGCTATGGCTTCCATCAAATCCGGGAAGCGGAAGCCGCAGTCAAAGTGATCAATGGGGACAGCGATCTGGTTGGTGTTTGAGGAATTGATTCTTTAACTCGGCAGTGGAAGCCACGCGATTTGCAGGCTACCGCGCATATGCTTCTCAATGAAGTTATCCAGCTCGGCTTGGGTGAGCCAGCATTCTTTGTGTTCAGCAGAATGAAAGGCAGAAGATGCATCGGTCCTAACCGCGCTCGCCTTGTCAGACCGCATCGACTTCGATTTAGCCCGCATCTTTCTTTTTCTGTGCAGAAACCTCCGGAATTGTGCCAATTTATAGAAACCCAGGGAAGGTACAGTGATCGACGTCAAATCACGGCTAGACATCAAGATGTACGACCTCAACCTGCAAGAAATGCAGATTAACACCACAGTCAAACCGCAGTTCTGTCCGTCAGTCCGCGCGGCCAAGTTCCCACACTTGGAAAATTTTCGTGGCAGAGCATGTGGAAATCATACTTTCAAGCCGGCGATATGTTCGCCAGACTGCGCGGCTAAGTTCCTGTACTTGGATATTTCGAGGCAAAGCACATATATGGTGGCTATAAAATATAAACCGCATAAACCGCAAACAGTTCGCAGAATAATAAACATACAATAATTGTTTACAGCAACCAGTTTGTCCAACATTCAGAAGAAAAGTATATTACAACACAAAGTTCAGTTTATTCGTGCGGCTTAGTGCAACAAATCGCTCAGCCTTTCTTCTCGCCTTCCTGTCCCTCTCATCCTATCCGCGCGACTTGATCACCGGTTTGAACAATCACAGCATACACCTGGCTAACCAGATGGTGAAGTGAGTGTAGAGACTGGTGAACCCGCGAGGCGTCGTGCTCTACTCTGATAAATGGAATCATTTGAAGAGCCCAAGCCTCTAGCACGCCAGAGGTTGCGGCCTGCCCAGCCTCCGCGACCTCTAGTGGATTCGAAGTCTCACCAGAAGTCGGGCGACCTGTTTGCTGCAACTTTCCAGAAGTCGCTGCTTCAGGCCGCTAGTCCCCGTCGGCCTTCGCTGGTGGACCTTGGTCTTTTCCCTCTTCAAGGCATCAAATTTCTTTTCTCTCTCTCTCAAGCCGTCCGGCCATCAGCACCAGTGCTTGCATGTCCAGTTTCTCTATCCTCTCCTGCTCAAAGGCGGCATTCACTCTACTATCTTCCCCTCAGCGGCCTCCAACGCAGACTGCAACCTTGTGGTCTCTTGCTCCAAGGTGGCCTGCAACTCTTGAATCTTTCTCTCAGAGGCCTCCTGTGCAGCCCGCTATTCATCCTCCTTAATCCACAGGGCTTCGGCGTGCTCCCTCACACTCGCCTGCAATGCGTCGACTTCCTTCTGGAATTCGGCAATCCTTTCGTTGTGGACACTTGGCAGAGGCAGCGGCAGCATGGGCAAGAAGGATGTCAGGTCGCCCGATTTCATCGCGGCTTCTGGTTCACCTGCAGAAGATAAATCGCGGTCAGATTCGGTCGGATAATTGTGACCTTTTTGCAAGAAAATCGGTAGGATCAGACTACCGGTTTGGTTTTTATGTCCTTCAATGGTCGCGGTATGGTATCTAAACACTAGTCGCTTGAATCATTCGAGATCTATCTACTTTAGCTTTTCTTTCCATAGCCGCTTGGTTTCCTTAGCTCTACTTTTCAGTTGAGCCGTGGTCAGGAAAAAGCTGGCCGGCGGGTTTAAAATTGTGTCTGCCCCCTTCTTGCGTGACCGCAACTTGTAGAAATTTATAGTTCGCTTAAATTCTCCATGTTTACCTTGCAGAAGTGGAAATTTGGTTACCACTTTTTTCTCGGCGATCAGTTTCTTCATCTCTTCCATTTTCTCTCGAAATTTCAATTTTTTGGCTCCTTCAGAAACTGCGGAAGCTGGCCTGCCAAGCTTCTCCCCAGTGACTTCGATATCGGGGTAGTTGGCCTCTTCAGAATCCACTGGGGTGCCCAAAAACTTATCCTCCTGCTGTAAAGTCTCCATACCCTTGAGGATGTCGCTAACTATCTTGCTATCCGCGGATACATTCTCCGGCTCGTTCGGTTTGGAGGGTGGTGTGGACGGACTCCCGGGTACCTCTTTCTCTTGCGGCCTATGTTGAAGACTAGTAGCTCCGGTCTTTACGAAAACATTCCGGTTTTCGGCCTGCATCTTCCGCACTTTCCTCTTCATCCTTTGCTTGAGGGTCTCACTCCTTCTACTCTACCGTTTCAAGGAGCCGACTACCATTTTTTCCTGCTTGCTCTTTTCAGCCAAAGTCTGCGAGGCCTCCCACGACTTCCCTAGCTCGGTATCCTCAATGTCGACCATGTCTGCTATACTCGACAGTCTGCCCGACGTGCCAGACTCAACGCTCCTCTCTTTCGTCTCAGATATCTTTAAGAGGGTTCACCTGATGGCGAGTAAGTTATCTCAAAGGATTTGGCAGTCCCAGTTTGTAGTATGGCAGCCTTGGAAGCTGCTTCAACTGTAGTCGCGGCCTGCGAAGATTCGCCGAGAGTTTCAATCGGCTTCTTTGCAGAATTGGAAGCTGCTGGAGTAATCGGTTTCTCTGTCTTCTCCACGTGATGTCGTTCAGAGCTTTCTAGCTTTTGGCTTTTCCTCTTTTTCTTCTCAACTGATTTCTTCTTGCGGGCTATCATTGGCGACATAACGTCCATCTTGCGTAAGATTGTGTCAGCTTGAAAAATTCTGACCGCAAATGGTGAGTAGCAACCTGTGACTTAGCAGAGATTTTGAAGAATGATGAGGTTCAAGGCATATTATTGACGCAGGTGCATTAAAGTCACTTGCGGTCTCCGGCTTAGTTCTACATTTTCGAGGTTTTTTCGAAACTTAAAAATGTACGGGAATTATGTTAAGCCCGGAATCTGCGACCAGGTCTCACAGCTTGCAAGACCGGGCGGCCTATGACTTCTAGCCGCCACACAGGTCATGTCGGCTGATTGTCATAGAAGCCGGGCGGTCTCCACATCAAGCCGCCGTCAATACCAGCACCGCTCAACGCCAAGTCCAAGGGCCCAGGCTACCAGCTCGCAAGGAGGAATCTTCCAGGCCATGCGGTTTCCCTCCTTTCTTCTCTTTTGATTATTTATTTTTCCTCACCTCTGCCCGATTCTCCTGTACCCCGGGCAGCCGATAACTTTAGCCATGTCTGCTTGGGCAGGCCCCCGAGCCTATAAATAGGGGGAGGTAGCACTCCCCAAAGCACGCTGACTCGTATCCAGGAACTCGCTTGTTAAGAGATGCGGTCTCGAGCCTAGTGCCTTTAGGCTTGTTGTCCGGCCGGCTTCCCTTTTTCTCCTTCTTGTAACCGCTTCACTTTTAATAAAAGGAAAGCCCATCACAGGAGTGGCATTTAAGCCACGTCGGGCGAACTCTGCTGTTGCCACTGCCAGCGGCCTCTCTTTCTGTCCCTCAACTACAACCGCTAGTAACTGACTATTCGACAGTCTCCTCTTTTCCCTTCCGTTCCCCGGTGCTCGAACCGTTAGCTGGTGGTGCCAGACTCCCTTTCCGATTTCATGCATCAACATGTGTCATATTATAAATTTACCTTCTTTTGACTTCTCTTTTGGAGAGATTAGAAGATTTTGGCGGGTTTACTTCTGGTACTCGCATTATTTTTAAAATTTACCGGCCTTTGACTTCTCTTTTGAAGATATTAGCAGGTGTTCGTGAGTTTACTTAAGGTACTCACTTTATATTTTAAATTTACCTACTTTTGATCTTTCTTTTGTAGAAATTAGCAGGTGTTCGCGAGTTCACTTCAGGTACTCATGTTATATTTTTAATTTACCTGCTTTTGACTTCTCCTTTATAGATATTAGTAGATGTTCGCGAGTTAACTTCAGGTACTCGAGTTATATTTTAAATTTAACTGCTTTTTACTTCTCCTTTGTAGAGATTAGCAGGTGCTCGCGAGTTCACTTCAGGTACTCGCTGTATTTTTTATTTTACCTACTTTTGACTTCTCTTTCGCAAATATTAGAAGGTGTGCATGAGTTCAAAGCAGATACTCACATTATATTTTAAATTTACATGCATTTAAATTCTCCTTTGCAAAGATTACAGGTGTTCGTGAGTTCACTTTAGGTACTTGAGTTATATTTTAAATTTACTTGCATTTGACTTCTCTTTTGAAGAGATTAGCATGTCTTCGCGAGTTCACTTTAGGTGCTCGTGTTATATTTTAAATTTACCTATACTCACATTATATTTTAAATTTACCTACTTTTGACATCTCTTTTTTTTATTGATTGGCAGGTGTTCGCGAGTTAACTTCATGTACTCATGTTATATTTTTAATTTACCTGCTTTTGACTTCTCCTTGTAGAGATTAGAAGGTGTTCGCGAGTTCACTTCAATTACTCGCATTATATTTTAAATTTACCTGCTTTTGACCTCTCTTTTATAGAAATTATCAGTGTTCGCGAGTTTACTTCAGGTACTCGCGTTACATTTTAAATTTACCTATTTTTGACATTTCCTTTATGTAGATTAGCATGTGTTCGCGAGTTAACTTCAGGTATTCATGTAATATTGTAAATTTTCCTGCTTTTGAATTCTCCATTGTAGAGATTAGCAGGTGTTTGTGAGTTTATTTCAGGTACTCTTGTTATTTTTTAAATTTACCTGCTTTTGACTTCTCTTTTGGAGAGATTAGCAGTTGTTCGGTAGTTCACTTCGGGTGCTCGCGTTATATTGTAAGTGTTTACCTATTTTTGACTTCTCTTTCATAGATATTAGCTTGTGTTCGCGAGTTCACATCAGGTACTCATGTTATATTTCAAATTTACCTGTTTTTGACTTCTCTTTTGCAGAGATTAGCAGGTGTTCGCGAGTTCACTTCAGGTACTCTCTTTATATTTTAAGTTTATCTTCTTTTGGCCTCTCTTTTGTAGAAATTAGCAGGTCGACGCGAGTTCATTTCAGGTAATCTCGTTATATTTTAAATTTACCTTCTTATGACTTCTTTTTTATAGAAATTAGCGGGTTTTTTGTGTTAACTTCAGGTACTCATGTTATATTTCAAATTTACCTATTTTTGACTTCTCCTTTGCAGAGATTCGAAAATATTCGCGGGTTCACTTCAGGTTCTCGAGCTATATTTTAAATTTACCTACTTTTGAATTCTCTTTTGCAGAGATTAGCAGGTATTTGCGAGTTCATTTCAGGAACTTGCGTTATATTTTAAATTTACCTTCTTTTTACCTCTCTTTTATAGAAATTAGCAGGTGTTCACGTGTTCACTTCATTTACTCGTGTTATATTTTAAATTTACCTTCTTTTGACTTCTCTTTCGCAGAGATTAGCTGGTGTTTGCGAGTTCAAATCAGGTGCTCGCGTTATATTTTAAAATTACCTGCTTTAGACTTCTCCTTTGTAGAGATTAGCATGTGTTAGCGAGTTAAATTCAGGTACTCGCATTATATTTTAAATTTATCTATTTTGACATCTCTTTTGTAGAAATAAGCTGGTGTTCGCCAGTTAAATTCAGGTACTCGTGTTATTTTTAAATTTACCTGCTTTTGCCTTCATCTTTATAGAGATTAGCAGGTGTTCGCGAGTTCACATTAAGTATTCGAGTTATATTTTAAATTTACTTGCATTTGGCTTCTCTTTTGAAGAGATTTGCAGTGTTCGCGAGTTCACTCTAGGTACTCGCGTTATATTTTAAATTTACCTGTACTCGCGTTATATTTAAAATTTACCTGATTTTGACTTCTCCTTTGCAGACATTAGCAAGTGTTCGCGAGTTCACTTTAGGTACTCGAGTTATATTTTAAATTTACCTTCTTTTGACTTCTATTTTGAAGAGATTAGCAGGTGTTCGCGAGTTCACTTTAGGTACTCGCGTTATATTTTAAATTTACATGTACTCGCGTTATATTTTAAATTTACATGTACTCGCGTTATATTTTAAATTTACCTGCTTTTGACTTCTCCTTTGCAGAGATTTGCAGGTGTTCGCGAGTTCACTTAAAGGAATTGCCTTATATTTTAAATTTACCTATTTTTGACCTCTCTTTGTAGAAATTAGAAGTTGACCGCGAGTTAACTTCTGGTACGCGTGGTATAATTTAAATTTACCTGTATTTGACTTCTCCTTTGCAGAGATTAGAAGGTGTTCTCGAGTTCACTTCAGGTACTCGCGTTATATTTTAAATTTAACAACTTTTGACTTCTCCTTTGGAGAGGTTAGAAGGTTTTTGCGAGTTCACTTCTTGTAATCTGGTTATATTTAAAATGTACCGACATTTGACTTTTCTTTTCAAGAGATTAGCAGGTGTTAGTGAGTTTAATTTAGGTACTCGCTTTATATATTAAATTTCCGTATTTTTTATCTTTCATTTATATAAATTAGCAGGTGTTCGTGAGTTCACTTTAGATACTCATGTTATATTTTAAAATAATGTGCTTTTGAATTCTCATTTATAGAGATTAGCAGGTGTTCGCCAGTTAACTTCAGGTACTCGTGCTATATTTTAAATTTACCTGCTTTTTACTTCTCCTCTGTAAAGATTAGCTGGTGTCCGCGAGTTCACTTCAGGTATTCACGTTATATTTTAATTTTACATGTTTTGACTTTTCTTTTGCTGAGATTAGCCAGTGCACGCGAGTTCACATCAGGTACTCGTGTTATATTTTAAATTTAGCTGCTTTTGACTTCTCCTTTGCATAGATTAGCATGTGTTCGCGAGTTCAATTCAGGTACTCGCGTTATATTTTAATTTTACCTATTTTGATTGCACTTTTGTAGAAATTAGCAGGTGTTCGCAAGTTAACTTCAGGTACTCGTGTTATAATTTAAATTTACCTACTTTGTCTTCTCCTTTATACAGATTAGCAGGTGTTCTCGAGTTCACTTTAGGTACTTGCTTTATATTTTAAATTTACCTACTTTTGACTTCTCTTTTGGAGAGATTAGTAGCTTTTTGCGAGTTCACTTCTGGTACTTGTGTTTTATTTAAAATTTACCTGTTTTGACTTCTCTTTTGAAGGGATTAGCAGGTGTTCGTGAGTTCACTTTAAGTACTAACTTTATATTTTAAATTTACCTGTTTTTGATCTTTCTTTTGTAGAAATTAGCAGGTGTTCGCGAGTTCACTTAAGGTGCTCATGTTATATTTTAAATTTACCTGCTTTTGACTTTTCTTTTATAAAGATTGGCAGGTATTCGCGAGTTAACTTCAGGTAATCGTGTTATATTTTTAGTTTACCTGCATTTGAATTCTCCTTTGTGAAGATTAGCAGGTGTTCGCGAGTTCACTTCAGGTACTCGTGTTATATTTTAATTTTAACTTCTTTTGACTTCTCTTTCGCAGAGTTTAGCAGGTGTTCTTGAGTTCACATCAGGTACTTGCGTTATATTTTAATTTATCTATTTTTAACTTCCCCTTTGCAGAGATTAGCAGGTGTTCATGAGATCACTTCCGGTACTCGTGTTATATTTTAAATTTACCTATTTTTGACTTCTCCTTTGTAGAGATTACTATGTGTTCGCGAGTTCACTTTAGGTACTCGCATTATATTTAAAATTTACCTGCATTAGACTTCTCTTTTGAAGAGATTAATAGGTGTTCGTGAGTTCACTTCAGGTACTCGCGTTATATTTTGAATTTACATGTACTCGCATTATGTTTTAAATTTACCTACTTTTTACTTCTCTTTTTGAGAGATTAGAAGCTTTTCTCGAGTTTACTTCTGGTACTCGCGTTATATTTAAATTTTACCTATTTTTGACTTCTCTTTTGACGAGATTAGCAGGTGTTCGTGAGTTCACTTTAAGTACTCACTTTATATTTTAAATTTACCTGCTTTTGATCTTTCTTTTGTAGAAATTAGCAGGTGTACGAGAGTTCACTTCAGGTACTCATGCTATATTTTTAATTTACCTGTTTTTGACTTCTCATTTATAAAGATTAGCTGTTCGCGAGTTAAGTTCAGGTACTCGTGTTATATTTTAAATTTACCTACTTTTGACTTCTCCTTTGTTGAGATTAGCAGGTGTTCGCGAGATCATTCCATATACTCACGTTATATTTTAATTTTACTTACTTTTGACTTCTCTTTCACAGAGATTGGCAGGTGTTAGCGAGTTCACATCTGGTACTCACATTATATTATAAATTTACCTGCTTTTGACTTCTCCTTTGCAGAGATTAGCAGGTGTTCATGAGTTCACTTCAGGTACTCGTGTTATATTTAATGAACACGCCAGTCCGCGCAGAAGGGCCGGACTGGGCTCGCGGGATGGAGCTCCCATCTACTGCTGCTAGGCATGATCCTGCGGGAGGACGGTGGCCTGGGCGGACTAGTCACTGCGTCCGCCAAAGAGGGATCAATCCAGAGCTCCAAGGCATGGTGAACAGGGCGAACAGAGCGTTGAGTCTGCCGCTGGGGGACCATCCTTGGTGGCCGATTGCTGCTGCTTTGCCGAGCTAGGTGGACTGCCGAAACGTATCCGCGGATAATGAAGCAGGGCCTTGGCATCTTGTGGGTGTTGCGGACTGAGGGGTTAACATAATCCCCGCACATTTTTAAGTTTCCAGAAAACTTCGAAAATATTTTCTTAACCGCCGAGTCCGCAAGCCTCATAAATGTCGTCAGCGCTATAAATATTGCCCGGAGGGCCTGGAACTGTTAAGAATTCTGATCGACACGGGGCGATATTCATCGCTTGCGGTCTCCAATTTGCAGTCCGGCATGGCAAGGCTTGGTGCTTTCTTCACTATTCTTACTGCAAAAAGCGAGAAGCCAATAACACCAATGAAGACTAAGAAAATAATAAAGAGAACGACGAGAGGGGAGCTTGTCCGCTCTACTGGAGAGAGCTCCCATAGCTAGAAGCCTGCTGAGAAAGCAGTCCGCCGCGCTGATATTTCTGTGCGCGAGGAGAATGCCGCGGTCCCCCATGCTGAACAGCAATTGAGAAGTGACAGGTCACTAAATTTGTCGGACACCGCCCCTACTCAAAAAACTGCGAACTCGGCGGACATAGTTGGCGAACACAATGAGGCTGAAATATCATCCCCCAACGCCCAGGAGCCCATCGTGAACCTTGATGAAGACAGACGAAGTGTGGGAGAAGAGGTTGGGAAAGGCGCGCCTTCACAGGAATTGGGTACTGCGAACCTTGAGACGGTCTGCGAGAGCCAGCCCGATTTAGGAAAGTCTACCGCAGACTCTGCCGAGAAAAGAGGTCCTTTAGGAAAGAAGAGGAAGAGGGATGGGTCGATCGTGGCTGAGCGGGTTGAAAAGAAGTTGCGCGCGATGAAGGAGAAGAATATCTCCGTGCGGACTGGAGACGCGGACTTGCAGCACAGGCCGCGCGAGAAAGAAGTTCCTAAAAGCGAGTTAGTTACTCCGGAGGCTCAAATCAAGGGAGATAATTCCCTCTCCACGGTCAGTTTATCTACGGATGAGATACCAGATTCCATTGATGTCGATCGATTTGATCTGATCAATGAATCCCTGTTGGGTGCACTACAGCAACCTGAGGTGGAAATCGTTGGGGTCAAGGGCGGCGAACTCCCCTCTTTATCCGCTGCTGAGGAAAAAGAGAGGGAAAGACTGAAAGAGAAGATAGCGGAGCAGAAGAAACAAATCGCTGCTCACGCAGCTACGGTCGAGGCGGCCTCGAAGCAGGCCGCGGCGGACAAGAATGCTGAAGATCTGTGGACTGCTGCATAGCTGTTGCAGTCAGGTAACCTTCAACCGGCGCCTAAATATTTTAAGCATCAGTGGCTTTACAGGTCGCCGCAGCGGAAGTCGCGGCCGATTAAGATCATCACCGAGACCGATGATATTGTTGTCTCAAAATGTTCTGCTGCTGAAAAAAGAGTTAAAGTCCATCGCGAATGGAAGAAGTGATTAAGCACCTTTGACCCGGAGCGGGCAAGGCAGCCTATCTTTGATAGCCGGCAACTCGCTGTTGCTTTTTCTAAAAGTGATCCTTTATCCTGATTCTTTGAGTCCGCTGCGGACTATATTTGAATGATGAAATTGACCTTCCTTGTTGCAAGTAGAAAGTCTCCACCGGGCTCCATCGAGAGTGGGGAGATTGTGGTTACACCGAGTACTGGTGTGGACGCGGTCTTGCATGAGGAATCCACAAGAGATGAGCAGCACAACCTGAGCGACATCAGAGAGTTAGAAAGGAAATTTCAAGCTGAAATTCAGAACATTAAAGCGGAGTTAAAGAAGGTGGAAGAGCGCGAGAAGTAATCCGTGGAGCACGAGAAAGCCCTAAAGGACCAGATCGCCAGCATCTCAAGGGCGCTGGATAGATCTGATAGGGAGAAGAAAAGTGAAAGTCCACCTAGTGTCAACTATGTGCACCTATGGGGGGGGAATAGGTGACGTGTGATTCTTTTGCGGAATTTACGGATGTACCTGCACAATAAAAACAACAAGCACAGCACACAGAATACACAGCAAATTTATAGTGGTTCCCCGACTTGGGTACATCCACTTTCCCCATTTCGACCTATCTCCCCAACAAGGGACGACTCGGTCACTTCTCCAACGGGATTGAAATCCAATCCCTTCACTAACGGAAGGAGCGCTTCCACACGTGAGAGTCAATACTCCCACAAAATGGGTTGCACCCAACCCTTACAACACGGAACAAAAGTTCCTTTACAACAAAAGTAAATATGGAATGTATATGAGATACAAACTTCTTTCGGAGACTACGGTGTTCCTCTTCGTTCGACGACGTGTTCTCGAGGTTGATGAAGAGTCTACGACCTTGGTCTCACTTGGAGAGGATCTCCCGGAACCGGCGGCGGCAATCCGAGTGGCGGCTTGGTTCGGAGTCGGCTGCCACGAAGGTGCGCTGTTGCAGTGCTTTGAGATCCAAACTTCTTTGCGAAGCAAACTAGGTCTACCAACGGTCACTCTAGGATCGGTCATCTCGATCGATTCGGACGGGGGAGTTTTTCCCGGTCAACAAATAGAGAGACAAGAGATCTCTGGATAGACACGTGAGACGCAAGCTTTGCTAAGCTTCTGTCGCCGGAGATCGGGAAGAAGAATGATCAGCGGCGGCGACGTACTAGCCCGAGCGCGACGGCGGCGGAGAAGAGAAATCGCGATATTAGGGTTTCGTGCTCGGCTTCTTTCTGTCTTTTTCCCGTTCAAAAATACCTGTGTATAAATACTGTAGGATTCTCAATATGACCGTTTGTGGGACCCACAAAAGAACCCCCCCAAATCCCGGTCCAGGAAATTGACTGAGGCAGAATCCGGTTCAGGATTTTTACTAAGACAGAATCTGGTTCAGGAATTTAACTGAGGAAACGCCAAGTAAAAATCGGCGAGAATCGCAGACGATTCTCGACGAATCGGCGAGAATCACCAAGTGATTCTCGACGATTCGTCGAGAATCGTTTGTGATTCTCGTCGAATCACTTATTGATTCTCAACGAATTTTACTTTGTACATGGGCTGCTTGGCCACTGGTTCGGCGGGAATTACAAGTGATTCTCGCCGAATCTTACTTGGTACCATTTTGAGATGGCCAGAAGAAGTCGGCGAGAATCACTGATGATTCTCGTCGATTCGGCGAGAATCACTAGTGATTCTCGCCGAATCGGCGAGAATCACTTGGTGATTCTCGTCGAATTTGCCTTGGACGATTTTTCATCTTCCACCTAGGAGCTGCTCCTTGATCCTCCATGCTCCTTGTCTCTTCTTGCATATGAACGGCCCTGTACTTGAAAGTAAGTGCACTCCAATAGAGAGAGTACACATAGGCCAACACACTGATCTGCTCAACGAGGGATTACGTCATGCAGACCCGTGTATATTGACCTACTGCACCCTGACATTGGTGTGCGCTTAGCGTGGAGAAAACTGTAAGTACAACTTGAAAAAGTTTATCAAATACATAGTTTATTGACCTTAGCTTGTCCAGGGGCTTCTTCAAATTAGGTACATTGTGGATACAATACCCAACAATCTCCCCCTATTTGAAGAAGCCTAAACCCTACAAGCTAAGGTGAATAAAGCAAATGGAAAGGAAAGCAAATGAAAGCCATAAACATAGCATTGAGTGGAGTCATCCCTTACCAATACCGATTGCTTTGGAGCAAGCTGGAGCCACCTTAGCCTTGACCCCGAGAGGGAGGGTAATCTCCCCCTTTTCGGCTTCGGCAAATCGGGGTCTGTAACCTTTGGCCCTTAGCTCCCCCTCAGTTCTTGCAGCTGTACTCACGTTGGAGTGCCCTGCTCCCCCTCAGAGCATGCACGAGTCGGGTGCTTCTGTAGTCTTCATTCTTCATAATTGAGCATCCCCAATTCAGTCTTGAAAAGATTGAACTTTGCCTCGTCTAAGGGCTTTGTGAATATATCAGCAATCTGCTTGTCCGTGGGGACATAACAGAGAGAGATGTCCTTGTTTTCCACATGCTCCCGAATGAAGTGGTAGCGCACTTCAATATGCTTCGTTCTGCTGTGCGAGACAGGATTGTTGGCAATGGCAATTGCACTGGAGGAGTCGCAGTACATCGGAACTTCCTTGAACTGAAGGTTGTAGTCGACCAACTGATTTCTGATCCAAAGGAGTTGCGCGCAGCAGCTGCCTGCTGAGATGTACTCAGATTCTGCTGTGGAGGTAGCCACACAGTTCTGCTTCTTGCTGTTCCATGAGATAAGCCTTCTTCCGAGGAATTGACACGTCCCGGAAGTGCTTTTCCTGTCATCCCTACTCCCTGCAAAATCAGCATCTGAAAAGCCTATTAGCTCGACATCATTGTTTCTCGGGTACCACAAGCCAAGATTAGGAGTACCTTTAAGGTATCTTAGAATTCGCTTTGCAGCGACATGGTGAGATTCCTTAGTGTTCACCTGATATCTGGCACAGACACATGTGGAGAACATAATATCCGGTCTACTGGCAGTAAGGTAGAGCAGGGATCCAATAATGCTTCTGTATTTGGTTTCATCGAAAGGTTTACCTTTCTCATCCTTATCCAGAGACATGGTGGATCCCATTGGAGTCCTCATAGAGGTTGCACTCTCCATACCGAATTTCTTAAGGAGTTCATTTGTGAACTTCGTCTGAGAGATGAAGATTCCATCCTCAGACTGTTTCACTTGAAGTCCTAAGAAATACTTGAGCTCTCCCATACTGCTCATTTCAAACTTTCCTTGCATAAGTTTAGAAAACTTTTTGCAAAGATTGTTGTCCGTTGAGCCGAATATTATGTCATCGACATAGATTTGCACCAGCAAAATCTTGCCTTTGACTTCCCTGAGAAACAATGTTTTATTTATTTTACCTCTAGAGAACTTGTTCTCAAGAAGAAACCTAGATAAAGTCTCATACCAAGCTCGTGGAGCTTGTTTCAACCCATATAATGCTTTATTAAGAAAGTAGACATGGTTGGGAAAAGTAGGATCGACAAAACCTGGGGGTTGAGCGACGTATACTTCCTCTTTCAGGTCTCCGTTCAGGAATGCCGATTTCACATCCATTTGATAGACTGTGAATCCTTTGACTGCAGCATACGCCAGGAACAACCTGATTGCCTCCAGCCTTGCTACTGGTGCAAAGGTCTGGTCGAAATCAATCCCTTCCTCCTGTCGATAACCTTGAGCCACCAGCCTGGCTTTGTTCTTTACAATGACACCATGTTCATCCAGCTTGTTTCTAAAGATCCACTTTGTGCCGATCACATTCTGCTTGTATGGTCTGGGAACCAGCGTCCAAACTTTGCATCGTTCGAATTGATGTAGTTCTTCTTGCATGGCCAGAATCCATGCCGCATCCTTGTTCGCCTCGTCGAACTTCTTTGGCTCTACCTGTGACAGGAAGCTTAGATGCAATACTTCGTTAGTTGTACCTCTTCGAGTTCTGACGCCGACTCGAGGATCCCCGATGATCTGTTCTCTAGGATGATCCCTCACGTGACGGAGCTCTAGAAGTCTGGCGTCTGGAGCTTCAACTACTTCTTGGGCTTCTCTTTCTTCCAAGAGATTTGATCCATCTTGATCTTCGACATTTTCTGATGACGTGGAGGTGGACACTTTGACGTACTTAGGAGTGTCATCTTTAGCCGGCTCATCCAGACTCAGCTGTTTCAATCGTGCACCTGCATCTTCAAGAAAACCACTGGAAGGGTTGCTGTGAAGCAAACTTCCTTCATCAAATACAACAATTACTGATTCTTCTACCACTAGGGTTTTCTTATTGAAGACCCTATATGCCCGACTATGGGAACTATAGCCCATGAATATGCCTTCGAAGCATTTTTCACTGAATTTAGTACGCGGGTACTTCCCATTATTTAGTACATAGCATCTGCAACCAAAAATCCTTAAGTAGGACATGGTTAGTTTCCTGCCTTTCAGTAGCTCGTAGGGCATCTTACGATGATGCTTGTTGATCAATGCTCGGTTTTGTGCATGACAAGCTGTATTGACAGCCTCTGCCCAGAAGTATTCCGGGAGAGAGGCGTCTTTCAACATTGTCGTGCAGGCTTCAATGAGAGTTCTATTTCTCCTCTCCACAACCCCATTTTGCTGAGGAGTGCGTGGGGAGGAAAACTCATGAAAGATACCGTGTTCTTCACAGAATTCTGTCATAGCACCAGATTCGAATTCTGTTCCATGGTCACTTCTGACTTTGACCACGGAGCAGTTAAATTCATTCTGAACCTGCTTGACAAAATTAGTGAAGATGTCAAAAGTATCTGACTTTCGTTTCAAAAAGAACACCCATGTAAACCGAGAGTGATCATCAACTATCACTAGCGTATATGATTTGCCTCCCAAGCTATGAACTTGCATTGGACCAAACAAGTCCATATGTAACAGGTAAAGACATCGGGAAGAGTCTTTGTCTGCAATGCTCTTAAAGGTAGCCCGTGTCTGTTTGCCCATCTGGCATGCATGACAGGGGCTATCCTTGATGCACTTGATACTGGGAGCATCTCTTACTAAATTCTTAGAAAATAGCATACTAATTGTCTTATAATTAATATGTGACAATCTCTTGTGCCATTGTTCACAAAGAGATGCACTGCCTGTTGCCACAAGGCATACGGGGGTAGATGAATCTATACTAAGAAAATCTAAGCAGAAGATATTTCTGCTCCTAATGCCTGATAATACCGTCTCAGAAGAGGTACGTGAAATTATCAGACATTTATCCTTGCAGAACTTAACGTCATAACCTTTGTCACATAACTGACTTACGCTGATCAGGTTATGGTTTAACCCTTCAACATACGCCACGTCGGTGATAGAGATTATACCGTTGGAAATCATACCGTAACCTCTGGTGACTCCTCGATCTGACCCTCCAAAGATGACTTTGGGTCCATTCTCGACGGGAGTGTAATCACGCAGCAGGCTTCTTGTCCCAGTCATATGCCGGGAGCATCCACTGTCCAAATACCAGATTGGCGTTTTGGTGGCCTTTGGACATTCCTGCAAAACAAAATTAATTCGCCTTAGGAACCCAATCGACTTTGGGTCCTAGATTCCGGGTTAGCACACTCCCCCTCGGTTGGTTAACCCTACGAGTGGTCGGCCTCGCATTATTAACATGGGGAGTCTCGTAATGTCTTGGATTAAACCAACAATCCACGACAAAGTGACCGACTTTGCCACAGCACCAACAGTCGAACCTGTTGTATCTCTTCCTAGGCTCCTGCCTTACCCATGGAATGGTGGGTGCAGCTGGGGCCTTGGATCTAGAGGTGGAGACCTCATGGTGACAACAGTCACATGACTTTGTCACCTTCTGTATAACAGGGTTGGCCTTAGGTGCCTGCTTTCTATTATGGCCGCTAGAGAACGGACCATAATTTCATATGTGGATTTCCTCATAAGGTGCCTTGGAGGCACTCTCACCAAAGTTCCGGGGGAAGTTCCAACCGTCATACCGGCTCTTAGGCTTTGCAGCCGAGGGCCGAAAATGATGCCCAAATGTTGACTCAAAGTCATGTTGGTTGCAAGGAAAGCCAGGCTTTCTGAACGCAACAGGACTGAGAGGAGCCTTACCCTTTTCATCAGCAGAGGCCTTCTTGGCGGCCTTATTCTTCCTCTAGTTCTTGTTTCTCCTAGATGAAGAACCAGATGCCCCAATATGCCCCAAGCCAGCTCCTTTGGCCTGAGCAGAGAAGGTGTCAACGACTGGAAGCACTGTTTTTGGCATAGAGAAGCTCTGTACGATCTTCCTTTCTGCCGCAAGTAGTTCTTCCAATTTGTTGACTTCCTCCTGCTTGAGATCAAGGAGCTTCAAAGACTTTGAGTGCTTTGAAGTTAGGTCAATGTGCTCCTGTCTGAGAGAGATCAAGCTAGTGACCTCTTCCCTTAGGGATACACACTCACCCTTAAGGAATTTTACTTCCTTCTTCTCAGCCTTCAGTCTCTTGCGGCACTCGTCGAAAGTGTTGAGCAGAAGCTCATACTTTTCGAGGAGCTCAGCTTCACGGGCCGAAGGGCCATCCTCAGGTTCATCATCCTAAGACTCAGGATCAGAGTCGGAGTCGGAGAGAGGGGTGTGAGCTTTTACCTTCCCAGTGAATGGGGGGCATTCTCCTTCTGAGTCCGATCGACCCACCAGCCCGAAGTAGGCTTCTTCATCATCACTGGAGTCTGAGGAATCAGACTCACTTAGTGTCTTTGGCCGTTTAGCGATGTAGCTTCGCTCCTTCTTCTTGTCTCTGGAGGACTTGTGCTCCTCTTCTTTTCCTTTTTCCCTCTTGCCTTGATAGCAGTCGGCCACGACGTGCCCTGGCTTATTACATCCAAAGCAAATAATGTCAGAAGAATGATGTTTATTGGGTTTAGATACATACCTGTCAGAAGAGTAGTTTTTCTTCTGATGTCTGGAAGAGGAGCCGTCTCTCTTTCTTTGATTCCTCATCTTGAGGAACTTCTTGAACTCTCGAGTGATGAGGGAGAAATCCTCCTCCGACAGTTCTGAGCTGGAGGAGCATGGATCGGAGTCCTCCTCCTCATCCTTTTTCCTGGCACGGTACGACACCGTGCTCTTCCCTTTTCTGGAGTGACTTGCTTTTAGAGCCACAGTCTTTTCTTTTGCAGCAGCCTTTTCTGCTTCTTCCTCAGCTTTCCTGGTGTTCAGCTGAAGCTCATAGGACATCAGCTTCCCAAACAGAATTTGTGGATCAGTTTCTGCCAGTCTGTCAAATTCTCTGATGGCGCAGATCTTAGTGTCCCATTCCTTAGTAAGGGACCTAAGGAATTTGTCATTGAGTTCACCATTGGTGAACACTCTTCCGTACCCTTGAGGGCGTTGACAATCTTTAGGAAGTTCTCGTAGGTGACCCCGATCTCTTCCTTCGGCCCTTGTCTGAAGGCTTCATACTTCTGGTTCAGGAGGGATCTCCGATCATCCCTCACTTCATCTGTGCCCTCCATAAGAATGATCAGACACTGCCAGATCTCCTGAGCTGTCCTGCAGTTGCTGAAGTTCTGCATCATCGAGTCATCAACTGCACTGACCAGGATGTTTCTTGCCTTCATGTCAAGGCCCACTAGGACCATCTCATCCTTGTCCATTTCAGAGAGTGTCTTCGGCACTTTCTTGGTGGGATCAATGGTGGAGGCCTTAGTGGGGACATAAGGTCCCTCCAGCACGATCATGAACAGTCGAGGGTCCACAGCTTCCATGTAGAACCTGATCCTTTCCTTCCAGATAGGAAAGTTGAGTCTGTTGCACACTGGGATCTTGCCGGAGTACTTGAGCCCGTCCATAGTAGATGTAAGTCTCCTTGTTGACACTAGAGGCAGGATTCTACTCAAGGTGTTAACCTTTTGATGAGAAACCTCCCTCTGATACCACTTGAAAGTCCACCTAGTGTCAACTATGTGCACCTATGGGGGGGGAATAGGTGACGTGTGATTCTTTTGCGGAATTTACGGATGTACCTGCACAATAAAAACAACAAGCACAGCACACAGAATACACAGCAAATTTATAGTGGTTCCCCGACTTGGGTACATCCACTTTCCCCCTTTCGACCTATCTCCCCAACAAGGGACGACTCGGTCACTTCTCCAACGGGATTGAAATCCAATCCCTTCACTAACGGAAGGAGCCCTTCCACACGTGAGAGTCAATACTCCCACAAAATGGGTTGCACCCAACCCTTACAACACGAAACAAAAGTTCCTTTACAACAAAAGTAAATATGGAATGTATATGAGATACAAACTTCTTTCGGAGACTACGGTGTTCCTCTTCGTTCGACGACGTGTTCTCGAGGTTGATGAAGAGTCTACGACCTTGGTCTCACTTGGAGAGGATCTCCCGGAACCGGCGGCGGCAATCCGAGTGGCGGCTTGGTTCGGAGTCGGCTGCCACGAAGGTGCGCTGCTGCAGTGCTTTGAGATCCAAACTTCTTTGCGAAGCAAACTAGGTCTACCAACGGTCACTCTAGGATCGGTCGTCTCGATCGATTCGGACGGGGGAGTTTTTCCCGGTCAACAAATAGAGAGACAAGAGATCTCTGGATAGACACGTGAGACGCAAGCTTTGCTAAGCTTCTGTCGCCGGAGATCGGGAAGAAGAATGATCAGCGGCGGCGACGTACTAGCCCGAGCGCGACGGCGGCGGAGAAGAGAAATCGCGATATTAGGGTTTCGTGCTCGGCTTCTTTCTGTCTTTTTCCCGTTCAAAAATACCTGTGTATAAATACTGTAGGATTCTCAATATGACCGTTTGTGGGACCCACAAAAGAACCCCCCCAAATCCCGGTCCAGGAAATTGACTGAGGCAGAATCCGGTTCAGGAATTTAACTGAGACAGAATCTGGTTCAGGAACTTAACTGAGGAAACACCAAGTAAAAATCGGCGAGAATCGCAGACGATTCTCGACGAATCGGCGAGAATCACCAAGTGATTCTCGACGATTCGTCGAGAATCGTTTGTGATTCTCGTCGAATCACTTATTGATTCTCAACGAATTTTACTTTGTACATGGGCTGCTTGGCCACTGGTTCGGCGGGAATTACAAGTGATTCTCGCCGAATCTTACTTGGTACCATTTTGAGATGGCCAGAAGAAGTCGGCGAGAATCACTGATGATTCTCGTCGATTCGGCGAGAATCACTAGTGATTCTCGCCGAATCGGCGAGAATCACTTGGTGATTCTCGTCGAATTTGCCTTGGACGATTTTTCATCTTCCACCTAGGAGCTGCTCCTTGATCCTCCATGCTCCTTGTCTCTTCTTGCATATGAACGGCCCTGTACTTGAAAGTAAGTGCACTCCAATAGAGAGAGTACACATAGGCCAACACACTGATCTGCTCAACGAGGGATTACGTCATGCAGACCCGTGTATATTGACCTACTGCACCCTGACATTGGTGTGCGCTTAGCGTGGAGAAAACTGCAAGTACAACTTGAAAAAGTTTATCAAATACATAGTTTATTGACCTTAGCTTGTCCAGGGGCTTCTTCAAATCAGGTACATTGTGGATACAATACCCAACAAAAAGGCTGGCTGATGATGTTCGCTTCTACAAGGGAAAGCACTTGGCGACGGCAAGGGAAGAAAAAGGGAAGCGGGCTGCCGAGGTTGCTGAACAGAGATCGCGATTGCCAGATCGTGTTGCTCCGGAGGCCGCAGTACCGGCAGGTGGTGGACAACAGGCCGCGGTTAGGAGCTGAGGCCGGCAATGGAGGCGATGGTTCCCCTTAGTCGGGTAGACCGGGAGGCCGCTCACATGCACCGGAATATTAACTCCATCCACCACCACATCTGTCGCTTGGACAGTGAGGTTCTACAAATAAGCGACCAGGGGGCGCATTTATGTAGAGATAGGACGGAGAGACCCACGCGGACTGAAACCAAAGATCGCTGTGTCTGCAACACCACGAACTTGATTTGTTTGATGTATAGTTGTGTGTATTTTAAACAATGCTCTACGTTGTGGCTTGTGATGAACTATACAGCGCTTTATGCGGATTAAATAATATATCTGCACATTATGTTGCTAATTTGTGCTGTGATCTGTGATGAACTGTGCGGACTAATGCTTTGTCCGCTTCTCAGAATTTTAACTTGTCTGCAGGTGGGAAGTGTTGCGATCTGGGCGGACTGAAACTTTGTCTGCCTTACTTTATGCTTTGAACTTTGCTTGGCAGGTACCCGACTGGAAGCAGCAGTGCGAATTTAAGTTTGTGTCCGTGTTGTTTTTAATTTTTTGCTGCATGAATTGGATTATGGCGGACTATGCGGACTGAAAAAGCGAGCTACGCGGCCCGGCCAAAAAAGCTATCAGGCTCCACTACTATAAATATAGCCCTGTTGCTTCTTCTATGCAGGGAAACTGGTGTAGCTGAGGACCCTGCGGCCTGCCAAGATGGTGTCCGCCATGACTGATGCTGCAGTTGCTTTCCATGTCGCCGACCACCGAAAATGCACTCTAATAGAGGGTGACCTTGAAGTTTTTCTTGAGAATAAAATGGCGGACTTTAACTTGCTTGTCCGCCTTCCCGCTCATGAGGAGAGACTAAATTTTTCAACGGTGACTCAGATCGCCAAACCCATTGACCACTTTGACAGCGGCTTCAAATTTCCGCTACTATGGGAGATCGCCGAAATATTTGAACATTACGGGATGGTGCCGGGCCAGCTCGTGCCCAACACCCTTGCTGCAATTTGCAGCTTTATCTCTTACCTGCGGTCTGAAAAGATTGCTTTCTCAATGAACATCTTCCGCAAAATGTTCTCAGTCCGCTCAATAACGTCATCCGGAGGCCTCCCTTATAAGGGAGTTATCTACTTCTACAGCAGAGGAATGAAGGTTGTGGGTCTTCCAAACAAGATCCATAACTAGACCTCAAGGTTCTTGATCTTTGAATGCGACCTCGGGTTCGCTCACACTTATCCACAATAGCGCGCGGACTCCGTTTTCAAGAGTGTTCAGCTGGACGTGATGGAGTCCTCCATCGTCAAATTCTTAGCTGATGCCAGGCTCGACATTGAGTATTATATCCCCATGTTGGCGAGCTTGGCGGACGTTTCACGCGAAGAAAGTAAGATTTTGCGGACTTAATGTTTGTATCCGCAGTGAACTATGTGTTGACTCTTGTTCTGTTTTTACAGCGACCCTGGCTGTGCCCGCCAACCTGCCATAGACGCCTAGCGGATTCACGCCTACTCAAAGAGAAAAGAAACAAGTGGTCGCGAGGAAGAGGAAAGAAGAGGAGGATCCCGCGGCGGACTACTCCTCTTCTGAAAGCTTTACAATGCAAGGCTTCGGAAATCGCCAGAAGGATCTGAGGGTGAACCCGATGATCCACTGGCACAACAAGAACAAACATGTCCGCCTGTCAACAGCGCTTCCTTCATGGAAAAGTTCAAGAATAACTCTCCATGCTCATGTTGCGATCTCCGCTCTTTATGGGAAGCGCAACTTGAGTGATTTGAAGAAGGTTGCCGCTGCCGATCTCCCTCTACTGGCCTCTTAGGCAAGTGCGAACAGCGTGGTGACGAACCACTTTGTCTGTTCCCTGGCTAGAGACCTGCTCAGGCAAAACGATCATCTTCAAGAAGAAAAAAGAGTGCTCAAAGAAAGAAATATGCGGTTAGGAAAGAAGGTCGCTCAGCAGAAGGAAGAGCTTGGGGTGAGTTGTATTTGTAGCAGCCTCTATTTGAAGTCCGTCGTGATCTGATGTTTGATCCTTTGTTTCGCGCAGGTCGCCTATGACTTGGAAAACAACAACTTCCAGGCCGCTATGCTCCCCTTTCTGAAGGAGACCATCGAAATTTCCATCGAGCGGTTCGTCCGCGGCAGCTTCACAAAGGAAGGAGTGGACGGTGTTCCCTTCTTGGAGCTCTTCCCGGAGTTGAAAGAGTAGGTCACGGCAATGGAGCGGGCTGCAAAGGGAAAAGACATCATCGTCGAGGAGGAAGAAGGCGAAGAAGAATCCGAAGAAGAAGAAGAATGCGTCAAGGCGATAGCTGATGACACTGGCTCAAGCCAGCAAGACGGAGAATAGTCCGCCGAGTCCGGCACCTCTGCATCTTCCTCTGCTGGCAAGAGCTCGTATATCGAGTTCGCGACAAGCACTGGATCAGATGGCAGCAGTGGAAGCGGCTCGGAGGGCTATTCTCCTGAGATTAACGTCGAAGGCCTAAGCCCTGCACCCCCTGCTGAGAAGAAACAGAAGACCGCTGAAGCTGACTAATGTATTTTTGTTTTTTAGTTTTTGTAAATAGAGCGAACTCAAGTTTGTAGTCCGCCGAAAACATGAAAGATGTAAATTTTTTGATCAAATTGAAAAGGATATTCTGGTATCATGTGTCTCCTGCAATGTTCTTTATTTTTTGTATTGACATGATTAAGTTCGATCTCTCCATATAGCAGTCCGCGTGATGCAAAGATCATCCATACTGTATGAGTTTTTGACAACTAGGAAATTTCATTTAGTAATCCGACCACTGTCCGCCACAATAATAAGAATAATTGGTTGACGAAAAGATCAGGCAGACTCTGGCGAGTTCCAAAAGCAGTCCGCGATACTCTTTGTCAAATATTTTAAGCTTGATGATATAAGCATGGCGGCCTTATGTTTACTGTTAAACTGTGAGCTGAAAAGACCAACTGGGAAACAATTCGGCAGACTGGGCGGATATAATTGCACAGTTCGCGCATATTTTAATAGAAATGACCTATAGCTTGCGACCAAGAGGGCAGGTGCGGTCGGCATTGCTTTTCTCATCGGGCCACAAGCTATACGATCAACCCAGGAAAACCGGTGGACTGAGCGGATATAGAAAATAGGTCCGCACTAAAATAGAAGAAATGATCTATAGCTTGCGACCAAGCGGGCATGTGCGGTCGGCATTGCTTTTCTCACCGGGCCACAAGCTATACGATCAACCCAGGAAAACTGGCGGACTGAGCGGATATAGAAAATCAGTCCGCACTAAAAAGATTCCCTGTGAAGAGCAAGATGCAGACTTGACGGAACGGTCCTCTGCCCTCTTGCCTGGAGTACAGTCTAAGTTGATCTTTTTGGTAGTTGCGGCCGGAGCGGTATAACTTTCTTAAGATCAACCAAGTTGTGGGTCTCCTGCAAGCACTGCTTGAGGGTACCATGGAGTGTTCGAGGGTCATGAACTAAGATGATCGGTGGGCAGGTGCGCGTGGCAGTGCTTTCCACACACGATCATCAAAGTTGTAACGATATCCCTAATGTGGCATGATAGAGCTTAACTCCCACCCCGTCCCTCCATAATGCAGTGGTGGGGTCAGGTACCAGCCGGGATCCGAAGTTCAGAATCCTACCTCACTAGAGCCTGCAAGCTCCCACTACACGGTGCGAAATCTCCCCGCAATACGTGGTCTTCGTGGTGTTACGCTAATGACAACAGCTCTAGGGGAGGTTTACTGAACTCGGCGATGTCTCCTGGTATCAGGTAACCGTTATTGATGTTTGGGAGAGAAAGAGAAAACATTAGGAAAAGTGTCAGTATGAATCCTTTGATTAATGAGGGGCTTTTTACAAAGCTAGCATAAGAAAGAAAAGAGAGTTCAAGGACGGAACCGTTTTTGGAATCTTTCTCGCTTAGCATGCCAACTGTTATGCTTGAATAGACAAAACACTTGAAGAAGCGTTAGCAAGCAGTTTTTACTCAAAATGATTCTTGAAGAGGATACATAGAATAGAAAAGAGAAGGTTCAGGAATAGAACCGTTTGAGATCATCCCCGCTCCATGTATGTGGCATATCCTCTCCCTCGTATGTTTGCAAGCGGTAAGCGCCGTTCTTTAACGCTTCTTTGACAATAAAGGGGCCGGCCTAGTTCGGATTAAGTTTTCCAACTGAGCCAGCTCTTGCAGCAGCGTCAACTTTCTTAAGAACTAGATCTCCCACTTGAAAGTGTTTGATCTTTACGTTCTGATCAAAATACCGGGTCATCCTTCTTTTGACCTCTTCCTGCCTTATTGCTGCTTTGTCTCTAATTTCCTCAATGTATTCCAGGCTGAATTTCATCTCTTCATTGTTCAACTCAAGCCAGTCCTCAAAACCTTGCCTTGCAAGCAGAACTCTGGGTGATGGTACTTCAAACTCAACTGGAGTGAGGGATTCTGAGCCATGAGAAAGTTTAAATGGAGTTTCGCCAGTTGCGGATGAAGGTGACGTTCTTAGGGACCAGAGGATCGATGGAAGTTGATCAGCCCAGCTGCCTTTTAGATCCTGCACTTTCTTCTTAAGTAAATTAAGGACCTGCTTGTTGGCTGCTTCAACTTGGCCATTGCTCCTGGGATGATGGACTGATGCAAACCGCAGTTCTGTTCTGATCTCCTTGCAAAAATCAATCATCTCTACGTTGTTGAACTGTGGCCCATTGTCGGTTATTATAGCCATTGGTACTCCATGCCGGCAGACAATTTCTCCCAAAATGAAATTCCTGATGACCTGAGTTGTTGTCTTTGCCAATGACTTTGCTTCAATCCACTTGGTGAAGTAGTCAATCATCACTATGATGAAACGTCATTGTCTGCTTGCCATGGGAAAAAGACCAATGAGATCCATCCCCCAAACTGCAAAGGGCCAAGGAGTTGCAATCGATCTGAGTGACTGAGCAGCCTGGTGTTGAAGTGGAGCAAACTTCTGGCATCGAACACACTTTCTGGCATAAACCTCAGAGTCTCTCTTCATGGTGGTCCAGAAATATCCCTGCAGCAGGATCCATCTTTCTAAAGTTCTTGCTCCTGAGTGACTCCCACACTCGCCTGAATGAACCTCTTACAAAATAACGGGAGCTTCTTCTTCTGAAACACACCTGGCCATGGTAGAGAGGAATGATTTTTTTGTTGAGGATTCCTGCCACTAAGTAATAGTGAGCTGCTTTTATTCTAAACCTTTTCTGATCTTTGATTGAATGATGAAAGTCCCCTGTTGACAGATAAAGAATGAACGGGTCCATCCAAGAGGGACGTTGATCAACCTGCATCAACTCTCCTTCCTCTACTGCCGGGCTGAAGAGTTCGGAAGTTGTTCCTCCTGATGGTAGTCCATACTTGGCAAGAACATCTGCCTCCTCATTTTCTGTTCTAGAGATGTGCTCAATGGTAAATCTCTTGAATTTGTCGACTTCTATCTTCACAAGAGCAAGATATTTCTTCAAGATCGGCTCTCTTGTCTCAAAGTTACCAAGGACTTGTGACGCCATCACCAGAGAATCAGTCTTGATATGAACATGATCAATTCCGAGTTCTCTTGCAAGTCTCAAGCTTGATAGCAAGGCTTCATACTCGGCTTGGTTGTTGGTCACTAGAAAATAGAACTTGATGGCCTGCTCCAGTTTGATGCCGTTTGGGTTAATCAGAACCACTCCTGCTCCAGAAGAATTTTTGCCTGAGATGGTCCAAGCTAAAGGAGATCTTTCTGCTTGATCAGAACTGGACTCTGCAGTGTCAATCAGGAAGTCTGCTAGAACTTGAGCTTTGATGGCTGTCTTGGGCACATAAGTGATTTCAAATTCACTCAATTCTATTGCCCATTTGGCTAATCTGCCAGAATGCTCTGGTTTCTACAACACACCTTTCAAAGGTTGATCAGTAACAACTTGAATTGAGTGTGTTTGGAAATACGGACGGAGTCTGCGAGCTGACATGACTAGTGTCAAGGCTAACTTCTCCAGAATTGGATACCGTGTCTCTGCACTTTTCAAAATATGGCTGAAATAATAAATCGAGAACTGTTTCCTGTTTTCCTCTCGAAGAATAATAGAGTTGACTGCCTCGGGAACAACTCCTAAGTACAAGAAAAGCATCTCCCCTGGTTGGGGACTCTGGAGTAGAGGTGTTGAAGTCAGCTGCTTCTTCAACTGCTCAAAGGCCTGAGAACACTCTTCTGTCCATTCAAACTTGGACGCTCCTCGAAGAGTTTTAAAGAAAGGAGCACTCCTGTCTCCAACCCGAGAGAGGAACCTTGCAAGACCTGTTAACCTCCTTCTGTAGGCATATCAAGAATAGCTTTTACTTTGTCTGGATTGGGGGCAAGTCCCTCTAGAGTAAGGAGATGACCAAGGAACTTCCACTTACTCACCCCAAAGGTGCACTTCAACGGGTTGAGCTTCATTTTATATCTACGCAGAGTAGCGAACGTTTCTGCTAGATCTTGCAAGTGCAGCGAAAAAGACTTACTCTTAATCAAGAGGTCGTCTACATACACTTCTAGATTTCTTCCCTTTTGTTGCTTAAATACACGGTCCATCATGCGTTGGTAGGTTGCACCAGTATTTTTAAGCCCAAAGTACATCACAAGGTAGCAGTAGCAACGGTCATTGGTAATGAATGACGTATGAGGAACGTCAGGTTTATGCATTCTTATTTGGTGATAACCAGAAAATGCATCTAAAAAACTCATAAAGGAGTACCCTACCGCAGAATCAACTAAAGAATCTATCTGAGGCAAGGGGTAACAATCTTTGGGGCATGCTTTATTAAGTTTTGTAAAGACTACACACATGCGCCACTTCCCTCCTAGTTTTTTAACCATTACAACATTGGATATCCAGGTTGGGTATTGAATTTCACTAATGAAATTAGCCTTGAGGAGCTTCGCGGCCTCCTCTCTTATTGGCTCAGCAAGCTTCGTTGCTACATCTCTTTTCTTCTGCTGCACAGGCTTGTAGTTGGGATCAACATTAAGGTGGTGGCAAGCAACATCCAGATCCAAACCTGGCATGTGTTCTACTGACCAAGCGAAGACATCCAGGTTCTTCAACAAGCAGGAGATCAGCTCGGCCTTCTAGTCTTCAGGCAACTCCGAGTTGATGGTGAGCTTTCTCTCCTCCCCCTCATCAATGGGGACTCCTTGCGTCACCTGGGCAGGTTCCAGGTGAGCTCCTCCTTCAGCAGCAGTTTTTAAACTTGGAGAGGCTTCTGCAGCCGCTGCTGGAGCAACGGAAGGACTGGCATCAACCAAGTTAACCGTGCGAACATTGCACTCCCTTGCTCTCCTTAGGTCACTCCTGACCCGGCACATCAGTCCATCGGCGAAGAACTTGATTGCGACGTGTTAAGTTGAGACCACCGCTTGATACTTATTCAACAAAGGTCTACCGAAGATGGCATGATAGCTACTGGGAGCATCCACCACTATGAACTGAACTTGCTTGGTTGCCCCTCGAAGTTTTACTGCAAGGATGACACTCCCTTCAACTTCTTTTCTCTCCCCCGAGAAGCCGTAGAGTGGCCCTTCGGTGGAAATCAGAGGCTTTCCAGTCTTCAGGGCCTCAAAGGTTGATTTAAACAGCAGGTTGACTGAACTTCCAGTGTCAACGAGAATCCTGTCAACTGTGAAATCTCCAATAACAGCCTTAATCACAACTGCATCTTCGAATGGATTTGCTGTTTGGGGCAGATCAGCTTCGCTAAAAGTGATGACCTCGCTCGGTGGAGCAATGGAAGAGGAAGAGGCCACCTCTGCTCGAGTGACCCTTGAGATTGAGGACTTTCGAGTAGACTCGGTTCCTGCCCCACCATGGATAAAGAAGATTCGTCCCAGGACTCCTTCATCATCTGCATCAAAGTATTCAACCGGAACGTTGTTTGGCCCCAGACGGCCTTCGTCCTCTACCTCCTCACATTCTTGATAAGTTTCAGCTACTTCCTTGCCTTTGCAGGTGGATGGCTTTGAAGAAGAATCTTTCTTGCTCAAGTCAATCTTCCCCTCGGCAAGCAGCTTCTCTATTATCATACGAAGGGCTTTGCAATCTTCGGTCAAGTGGCCCTTCTCCTTGTGGAACTGGCAGAAATACGCGTTGTTTCTTGGCCTCCACTCTCTCTGAGGCCCTTGCTTCTTCTCTTCTGATTTCCTTTGCAAAATCTGGATGACTTCGTCAAGATCCAGACCTACAATTTCCTCAATGGAGTTAGTATCACATCAGCTCAGAGCAGGCAGGGCTACTTGCTGGAGGATGGGAAGCACTTGCAGTGGAATGGCGGGAGTGGCGGCCAACGATAGTCTCTGCTCTTGAAACTGTTGATGGCCGAGAAAAGGTTTCTTATGGCAGAAATTCCGGCCTCTTTGAGAAGGAGGCTGAAAATCTGGGCGAGGGGGCTTGATGTGAGAAGAAGAGCTCGATGCATCCCTTCCTTCAGCCTTAGCTGTCGGGGATGAAACACACGTGGGGTTGGCGTTTTCGCCTTCAATGAAGCGGTTGACCATGGAGATTAACTCATGGTATGTTTCTGGTGCCTTTGTTGTTGCTTTAAATTTCAAGGGGCCTTCCTAGAGGCCATGAATCAAGGCAACCTTGTAGTAGTCGGGGTTCACATTCCTTACCCCTTGAATCTCCTTTTGGAAGTGATCAATGAATCGTGCAACTGATTCGTTGTCCCTTTACTTGATTTCAATGAGAGCGGCTGGTCCATCTTTTCTCTTCCTTGAGGTAGCAAACCTCAGCAACAATTCGCTGCGAAGCTCGGTGAAGGAAGAGATTGTTCCCGAAGGCAACTCATAGAACCACTCTCTCACCTGTCCTTTGAGAGTGCTAACCAGGAGTTTGCACTTGATGGCGTCGGAGAGGCATCTCAATGCAACTTCCCTTCAAACGCTTGGAGGTGGGCGACTGGATCAGTCTCCCCTGAGTAGAATGGAAGGTGAGGTTCTCTGAAGTTGTTTGGAGCTGACTACCATCGGATTCAATCAATGAAGGGAGATGGGGTCTCGAATTCAGCAGGATAAAATGGGCGGACTGAAGTTGGGGAGTCCGCAGGCTCGGCGGACTAGAGATCAGCAAAATGGAGCTTGAGGGCAGGGGTGCCCCTGGCCGCTTCTCTGAAAAAATTCATGAATGAGGCAAACTTCTCCTCCTGAGGGCGCAGAGGGGCGGCGGACTGGACAGGATCTCGAGGAGTGACTGGCGATTGCCGAAGCCGAGTTTGGCGGGCTGGAGTCTGGTGGACTGGCAAGTCCGCAGGTTCTGCTGTGACCTGAGGAGCAAGCCGCTAGGTTAATGCAAGCAGAGCTTGGCTGATCGTGTCAAGACACTGGTCAGTCTACCTGCGGGATTGCTCGGCCTCAAAGCGAGCTTGCTCGATTGCATCCCAGAGAGAATCCTCCGAAGAACTGGAGCGGTCTAAGTAGCGAGCTCGGCGGTCTGACATGTATGTCCGTTGTATTCAAAATACTACTCGAATCTGAAGGTCGCATGTTAACTGTTGATGCACAAAAATGCAAAGGGGGTCGAGCACCACCAGCTAACAGTTCGAGCACAGGGGAATAGAAGGGAAAAGAGAGACTGCGAGTAGTAATCTACTAAACAGACGAGAGCAAGAAGAACAGCAGGGTCGTGAGCCACGGCAACAATAGACTTCGCCCATCGCGGCCTGAATGCCTCTCTTACGACGGGCTTTCCTTTTACTGAAGAACGGTTTGATTACAAGGAAAAGAGGAAGAGGCAAGAGCTGAGCAAGCTGGAGTCCGCAAAGCACGAAATTCGAGTCCGCAGCCTTTAACAAGTAGCCTCCTGGGCACAAGTCAGCGTTCCTTGGGTGCACCACCTCCCCCCTATTTATAGGATGGGGGGCCTGCCCAAACGGGCAGGGCTAAAATAATCGACTGCCCTGGGTACATGAGAACTGGGCAGCTGTGACGGGAAGCAAGAAGAAAGAACACGCCAGTCCGCGCAGAAGGGGCGGACTGGGCTCGCGGGCTGGAGCTCCCATCTACTGCTGCTAGACGCGATCCTGCGGGAGGACGGCGGCCTGGGCGGACTGGTCACTGCGTCCGCCAAACAGGGATCAATCCAGAGCTCCAAGGCATGTCGAACCGGGCGAACAAAGCGTTGAGTCCGCCGCTAGGGTACCATCCTTGGTGGCCGATTGCTGCTGCTTTGCCGAGCTGGGCGGACTGCCGAACCGTATCCGTGGATAATGAAGCAGGGCCTTCGCATCTTGTGGGTGTTGCGGACTGAGGGGTTAACACTCATGTTATATTTTAAATTTACTTGTTTTTGACTTCTCCTTTTTAAAGATTAGCCGGTGTTCACGAGTTCACTTCAGGTACTCGCTTTATATTTTAATTTTACATGTTTTGACTTTTCTTTTGTTGAGATTAGCCGTTGCTCGCAAGTTCACATAAGGTACTCCCGTTATATTTTAAATTTTCTTGCTTTTGACTTCTCCTTTGTAGAGATAGCATGTGTTCGCGAGTTAAATTCAGGTACTCACGTTATATTTTAAATTTATCTATTTTGACCTCTCTTTTTGTAGAAATAAGCTGGTGTTCGCCAGTTAACTTCAGGTACTCGTGTTATTTTCAAATTTACCTGCTTTTGACTTCTCCTTTGCGGAGATTAGTAGGTGTTCGCGAGTTGACATTAAGTACTCGAGTTATATTTTAAATTTACTTTCATTTGACTTCTCTTTTGAAGAGATTAGCAGGTGTTCGCGAGTTCACTTTAGGTACTCGCATTATATTTTAAATTTACCTGTACTCGCGTTATATTTAAAATTTACCTGGTTTTGACTTCTCCTTTGCAGAGATTAGCAGGTGTTCGCGAGTTCACTTTAGGTACTCGAGTTATATTTTAAATTTACCAACATTTGACTTCTCTTTTGACGAGATTAAGAGGTATTCACGAGTTCACTTTAGGTACTCGCATTATATTTTAAATTTACATGTACTCGCGTTATATTTTAAATTTACCTGCTTTGACTTCTCCTTTGCAGAGATTTGTAGGTGTTGGCGAGCTCACTTCAAGGAATTGCCTTATATTTTAAATTTACATATTTTTGACCTCTCTTTGTAGAAATTAACAGTTTTCATGAGTTAACTTCAGGTACTCGTGTTATAATTTAAATTTACCTGTGTTTGACTTCTCCTTTGCAGAGATTAGAAGTTGTTCTTGACTTCACTTCACGTACTCGCGTTATATTTTAAATTTAACAACTTTTGACTTCTCTTTTGGAGAGATTAGAAGGTTTTCGCGAGTTCACTTCTGGTACTCAGGTTTTATTTAAAATGTAGCGGCATTTGACTTTTATTTTTAAGAGATTAGCAGGTATTCGTGAGTTCAATTTAGGTACGCACTTTATATATTAAATTTCCTTGTTTTTGATCTTTCATTTGTAGAAATTAGCAGGTGTTCACGAGTTCACTTCAGGTACTCATATTATATTTTAAATTTACGTGCTTTTGACTTCTCATTTATACAGATTAGCAAGTGTTCGCCAGTTAGCCTCAGGTACTCGTGCTATATTTTAAATTTACCTACTTTTGACTTCTCCTTTGTAGAGATTAGCTGGTGTTCACGAGTTCACTTTAGGTAATCGCGTTATATTTTAATTTTACATGTTTTGACTTTTCTTTTGCTGAGATTAGCCGATGCTCGCGAGTTCACATCAGGTACTTACGTTATATTTTAAATTTAGATGCTTTTGACTTCTCCTTTGCAGAGATCAACATGTGTTCGCGAGTTCAATTCAGGTACTCACGTTATATTTTAAATTTACCTATTTTGACTGCTCTTTTGTAGAAATTATCAAGTGTTCACTAGTTAACTTTAAGTACTCATGTTTTATTTTAAATTTACCGGCTTTTAACTTCTCCTTTGCAGTGATTAGCAGGTATTCTCGAGTTCACTTTAGTTACTCGCTTTATATTTTAAATTTACCTACTTTTGACTCCTCTTTTGGAGAGATTAGAAGGCTTTCGCGAGTTCACTTCTGGTACTCATGTTTTATTTAAAATTTACCCGCTTTTGACTTCTCTTTTGAAGAGATTAGCAGGTGTTCGTGAGTTCACTTTAGGTACTAACTTTATATTTTAAATTTACCTGCTTTTGATTTTTCTTTTGTAGAAATTAGCAGGTATTTGCGAGTTCACTTAAGGTACTCATGTTATATTTTAAATTTACCTGCTTTTGACTTCTTTTTTATAAAGATTAGCAGGTGTTCGCGAGTTAACTTCAGGTAATCGTGTTATATTTTTAGTTTACCTGTTTTTGAATTCTCCTTTGTGAAGATTAGCAGGTGTTCACGAGTTCACTTCAGGTACTAGTGTTATATTTTAATTTTAACTGCTTTTGACTTATTTTTCACAGAATTTAGCAGGTGTTCGCGAGTTCACATCAGCTACTTGCGTTATAATTTAATTTACCTGCTTTTAACTTCACCTTTGCAGGGATTAGCAGGTGTTCATGAGATCACTTCTGGTACTCGTGTTATATTTTAAATTTTACCTATTTTTGACTTTTCTTTTGAAGGGATTAGCAGGTGTCCGTGAGTCCACTTTTGGTACTCATTTTATATTTTAAATTTACCTTCTTTTGATCTTTCTTTTGTAGAAATTACCAGGTGTTCGAGAGTTCACTTCAGGTACTCATGTTATATTTTAAATTAACCTATTTTTGACATCTCATTTATAGAGATTAGCTATTATTCGCGAGTTAACTTCAGGTACTCGTGTTATATTTTAAATTTATCTGCTTTTGACATCTCCTTTGTGGAGATTAGTAGGTGTTCGTGAGATCACTTCATATACTCGCGTTATATTTTAATTTTACCTGCTTTTGACTTCTCTTTAGCAGAGATTAGCAGGTGTTCTCAAGTTCACATCAGGTACTCGCGTTATATTTTAAATTTACCAACTTTTGACTTCTCCTTTGCAGAGATTAGCAGTTGTTCAAGAGTTCACTTCAGGTACTCGTGTTATATTTTAAATTTACCTGCTTTTGACTTCTCATTTGCAGAGATTAGTAGTTGTCCGCGAGTTAACTTCAGGTACTTGTGTTATAATTTAATTTTACCTGTGTTTGACTTCTCCTTTGTAGAGATTAGAAGGTGTTCTCGGGTTCACTTCAGGTACTCGCGTTATATTTTAAATTTAACAACTTTTGACTTCTCTTTTGGAGAGATTAGATTGTTTTCGCGAGTTCACTTCTGGTACTCTGGTTATATTTAAACTGTACCGGCATTTGACTTTTCTTTTCAAGAGATTAGCAGGTGTTCGTGAGTTCAATTCAGGTACTCACCTTTTATATTAAATTCCCGATTTTTGATCTTTCATTTGTAGAAATTAGCATGTGTTCGCGAGTTCACTTCATGTACTCATGTTATATTTTAAATTTACCTGCTTTTGACTTCTCATTTATAGAGATTAGTAGGTATTCGCAGGTTAACTTCAGGTACTCATGTTAGATTTTAAATTTACCTGCTTTTGACTTCTCCTTTGTAGAGATTAGCTGTTGTTCGCGAGTTCACTTCAGGTACTCGCGTTATATTTTAATTTTACATGTTTTGACTTTTCTTTTGTTAAGATTAGCCGGTGCTCGCGAGTTCACATCATGTGCTCGCGTTATATTTTAATTTTCCTGCTTTTGGCTTCTCCTTTGTAGAGATTAGCATGTGTTAGCGAGTTAAATTCAGGTACTCGCATTATATTTTAAATTTACCTATTTTGACCTCCCTTTTGTGGAAATAAGCTGGTGTTCGCCAGTTAACTTTATGTACTCTTGTTATTTTAAAATTTACTTGCTTTTGACTTCTCCTTTACAGAGATTAGCAAGTGTTCGCGAGATCATATTAAGTACTCGAGTTATATTTTAAATTTACTTGCATTTTACTTCTCTTTTGAAGATATTACAAGGTGTTCGTGACTTCAATATAGGTACTCGCGTTATATTTTAAATTTACCTGTACTCGCGTTATATTTTAAATTTATCTGGTTTTGACTTCTCCTTTGTAGAGATTAGCAGGTGTTCGCGAGTACACTTTAGGTATGCGAGTTATATTTTAAATTTACCTGCATTTGACTTCTCTTTTGAAGATATTAGCAGGTGTTCGCGAGTTCACTTTAGGTACTCGTGTTATATTTTAAATTTACCTGTACTCGCATTATATTTTAAATTTACCTGCTTTTGACTTCTCCTTTGTAGAGATTTGTAGTTGTACGCGAGTTCAATTCATGGAATTGCATTATATTTTAAATTTACCTATTTTTGACCTCTCTTTGTAGAAACTAGCAGTTGTTCGCAAGGTAACTTCATGTACTCGTGTTATAATTTAAATTTACCTGCATTTGACTTCTCCTTTAGAGAGATTAGAAGTTATTCTCGAGTTCACTTCAGCTACTCGCGTTATATTTTAAATTTAACAACTTTTGACTTCTCTTTTGGAGAGGTTGGAAGGTTTTCCCGAGTTCACTTCTGGTACTGTGGTTATATTTAAAATGTACCGACATTTGACTTTTCTTTTCAAGATATTAGCAGGTGTTCGTGAGTTCAATTTAGGTACTCACTTTATATATTAAATTTCCCTATTTTTGATCTTTCATTTGTAGAAATTAGCAGGTGTTCGCGAGTTCACTTCAGGTACTAATGTTATATTTTAAATTTACGTGCTTTTGACTTCTCATTTATAGAGATTAGCAGATGTTCGCCAGTTAACTTCAGGTACTCATATTATATTTTAAATTTACCTGCTTTTGACTTCTCCTTTGTAGGAATTAGCTGGTGTTCGCGAGTTCACTTCAGGTTCTCGCATTATATTTTAATTTTACATGTTTTGACTTTTCTTTTGTTGAGATTAGCTGGTGCTCGCGAGTTCGCATCAGGTACTCGCGTTATATTTTAAATTTACCTGTGTTTGACCTCTCATTTGTAGAGATTAACATTTATTCACGAGTTCAATTCAGGTACTCGAGTTATATTTTAAATTTACCTATTTTGACCGCTCTTTTGTAGAAATTAGCAGGTGTTCGCCAGTTAACTTTAGGTACTCGTGTTATATTTTAAATTTAACTTCTTTTGAGTTCTCCTTTGCAGAGATTAGCAGGTGTTCTCGAGTTCACTTCAGGTACTCGCTTTATATTTTAAATTTACCTACTTTTCACTTCTCTTTTGGAGAGATTAGAAGCTTTTCGCGAGTTCACTTCTAGTACTCGTGTTTTATTTAAACTTTACCGGCTTTTGACTTCTCTTTTGAAGACATTAGCCGGTGTTCGTGAGTTCACTTTAGGTACTAACTTTATATTTTAAATTTACCTGCTTTTGATCTTTCTTTTGTAGAAATTAGCAGGTGTTCGCGAGTTCACTTAAGGTACTCATGTTATATTTTAAATTTACTTGCTTTTGACTTCTCTTTTATAAAGATTAGCAGGTGTTCAAGAGTTAACTTCAGGTAATCGTGTTATATTTTTAGTTTACCTGCATTTGAATTCTCCTTTGTGAAGATTAGAAGGTGTTCGCGAGTTCACATCAGGTACTCGCGTTATATTTTAAATTTACCTACTTTTGACTTCTCCTTTATAGAGATTAGTAGGTGTTCAAGAGTTCACTTCAGGTACTCGTGTTATATTTTAAATTTACCTATTTTTGACTTCTCCTTTGCAAAGATTAGCAGTTGTTCGCAAGTTAACTTCAAGTACTCGTGTTATAATTTAATTTTACTTGTGTTTGACTTCTCCTTTGTAGAGATTAGAAGGTGTTCTCGGGTTCACTTCAGGTACTCGGGTTATATTTTAAATTTAACAACTTTTGACTTCTCTTTTGGAGAGATGAGATGGTTTTCCCGAGTTCACTTCTGGTACTCTGGTTATATTTAAAATGTACCGGCATTTGACTTTTCTTTTCAAGAGATTAGCAGGTGTTCGTGAGTTCAATTTAGGTACTCACTTTTTATATTAAATTCCCTGTTTTTGATCTTTCATTTGTAGAAATTAGCATGTGTTCACGAGTTCACTTCAGGTACTTATGTTATATTTTAAATTTACGTGCTTTTGACTTCTCATTTATAGATATTAGCAGGTATTCGCCAGTTAACTTCAGGTACTCATGTTATATTTTAAATTTACCTTCTTTTGACTTCTCCTTTGTAGAGATTAGCTGTTGTTCATGAGTTCACTTCAGGTACTCGCGTTATATTTTAATTTTACATGTTTTGACTTTTCTTTTGTTAAGATTAACCGGTGCTCGCGAGTTCACATCAGGTGCTCGCGTTATATTTTAAATTTACCTGATTTTGACTTCTCCTTTGCAGAGATTAGCAGGTGTTCGTAAGTTCACTTTAGGTACGCGAGTTATATTTTATATTTACCTACATTTGACTTCTCTTTTGAATTGATTAGCAGGTGTTCGCGAGTTCACTTTAGGTACTCGTGTTATATTTTAAATTTACATGTACTTGCATTATATTTTAAATTTACCTGCTTTTGACTTCTCCGTTGCAGAGATTTGCAGTTGAGTTCACTTTAAGGAATTGCATTATATTTCGAATTTACCTATTTTTGACCTCTCTTTGTAGAAATTAGCAGTTGTTCGCGAGTTAACTTCATGTACTCGTGTTATAATTTAAATTTACCTACGTTTGACTTCTCCTTTGGAGAGATTAGAAGTTATTCTCGAGTTCACTTCCGGTACTCGTGTTATATTTTAAATTTTATCTATTTTTGACTTCTCTTTTGAAGAGATTAGCAGGTGTTCGTGAGTCCACTTTAGGTACTCACTTTATATTTTAAATTTACCTTATTTTGATCTTTCTTTTGTAGAAATTACCAGGTATTCGAGAGTTCACTTCAGGTACTCATGTATTATTTTAAATTTATCTGCTTTTGACTTCTCATTTATAGAGATTAGTTGTTGTTCGCGAGTTAACTTCAGGTACTCGTTTATATTTTAAATTTACCTGCATTTAACTTCTCCTTTGTAGAGATTAGCACGTGTTCGCGAGATCACTTCATATACTCGCGTTATATTTTAATTTTATCTGTTTTTGACTTCTCTTTCGCATAGATTAGCAGGTGTTCGCGAGTTCACCTCAGGTACTCGTGTTATATTTTAAATTTACCTACTTTTGACTTCTCCTTTGCATAGATTAGCAGGTGTTCAAGAGTTCACTTCAGGTACTCGTGTTATATTTCAAATTTACCTACTTTTGACTTTTCCTTTGCAGAGATTAGCAGTTTTTCACAAGTTAACTTCAGGTACTCATGTTATAATTTAATTTTACATGTGTTTGACTTCTCCTTTGCAGAGATTAGAATGTGTTCTCAGGTTCACTTCAGGTACTCACGAAATATTTTAAATTTAACAACTTTTGACTTCTCTTTTGGAGAGATTAGATTGTTTTCGCAAGTTCACTTCTGGTACTCTGGTAATATTTAAAATGTACCGGCATTTGACTTTTCTTTTCAAGAGATTAACAGGTGTTCGTGAGTTCAATTCAGGTACTCACCTTTTATATTAAATTCCTTGTTTTTGATCTTTCATTTGTAGAAATTAGCATGTGTTCGCGAGTTCACTTCAGCTACTCATGTTATATTTTAAATTTACGTGCTTTTGAATTCTCATTTATAGAGATTAGCAGGTATTCGCCAGTTAACTTAAGGTACTCATGTTATATTTTAAATTTACCTGCTTTTGACTTCTCCTTTGTAGAGATTAGCTGATGTTTGCGAGTTCAATTCAGGTACTCGCGTTATATTTTAATTTTACATGTTTTGACTTTTCTCTTGTTAAGATTAGCCGGTGCTCGTGAGTTCACATCAGGTGCTCGCGTTATATTTTTAATTTTCCTGCTTTTGACTTCTCTTTTGTAGAGATTAGCATGTGTTCGCGAGTTAAATTCAGGTACACGCGTTATATTTTAAATTTACCTATTTTGACCTCTCTTTTGTGGAAATAAGCTGGTGTTCGCCAGCTAACTTCAGGTACTCATGCTATTTTTAAAGTTACCTGCTTTTGAATTCTCTTTTATAGAGATTAGCATGTGTTCGTGAGATCACATTAAGTACTCGAGTTATATTTTAAATTTACTTGTATTTTACTTCTCTTTTGAAGATATTAGCAGGTGTTCGCAAGTTCACTATAGGTGCTCGTGTAATATTTTAAATTTACCTGTACTCGCGTTATATTTGAAATTTACCTGGTTTTGACTTCTCCTTTGCAGAGATTAGTAGGTGTTCGCGAGTTCACACTAGGTATGCGAGTTATATTTTAAATTTACCTGCATTTGACTTCTCTTTTGAAGAGATTAGCTGGTGTTCGCGAGTTCACTTTAAGTACTCGAGTTATATTTTAAATTTACTTGCATTTTACTTCTCTTTTGAAGAGATTAGCAGGTGTTCGCGAGTTCACTATAGGTACTCGTGTTATATTTTAAATTTACCTGTACTCGCATTATATTTTAAATTTACCTGGTTTTGACTTCTCCTTTGCAGAGATTAGCAGGTGTTCGCGAGTTCACTTTAGGTACGCGAGTTATATTTTAAATTTACCCGCATTTGACTTCTCTTTTGAAGAGATTAGCAGGTGTTCGCGAGTTCACTTTAGGTACTCGTGTTATATTCTAAATTTACCTGTACTAGCATTATATTTTAAATTTACCTGCTTTTGATTTCTCCTTTGTAGAGATTTGCAGATGTTCGCGAGTTCACTTCAAGGAATTGTATTATATTTTAAATTTACCTATTTTGACCTCTCTTTGTAGAAATTAGCACTTGTTCGCGAGTTAACTTCATTTACTCGTGTTATAATTTAAATTTACCTGCGTTTGACTTCTCCTTTGCAGAGATTAGAAGTTATTCTCGAGTTCACTTCAGGTACTTGTGTTATATTTTAAATTTAACAACTTTTGACTTTTCTTTTTAAGAGATTAGAAGATTTTCGCGAGTTCACTTCTGGTACTCTGGTTATATTTAAAATGTACCGGCATTTCACTTTTCTCTTCAAGAGATTAGCAGGTGTTCGTGAGTTCATTTTAGGTACTCACTTTATACATTAAATTTCCCTATTTTTGATCTTTCATTTATAGAAATTAGCAGGTGTTCGCGAGTTCACTTCTGGTACTCAAGTTATATTTTAAATCTACTTGTTTTTGACTTCTCATTTATAGAGATTAGCAGATGTTCGCCAGTTAACTTCAGGTACTCATGTTATATTTTAAATTTACCTGCTTTTGACTTCTCCTTTGTAGAGATTAGCTGGTGTTCGCGAGTTCACTTCAGGTACTCGCGTTATATTTTAAATTTACCTACTTTTGACCTCTCCTTTGCAGAGATTAACATGTGTTCGCTAGTTCAATTCAGGTACTCAAGTTATATTTTAATTTTACATATTTTGACAGCACTTTTATAGAAATTAGCAGGGGTTTGCCAGTTAACTTCAGGTACTCGTGTTATATTTTAAATTTTACTGCTTTTGACTTCTCTTTTGTAGAGATTAGCAGTTGTTCTCGAGTTCACTTCAGGTACTCGCTTTATATTTTAAATTTACCAACTTTTGGTTTCTCTTTTGGAGAGATTAGAAGCTTTTCGCGAGTTCACTTCTGGTACTCGTGTTTTATTAAAAAATTTACCAGCTTTTGACTTCTCTGTTGAAGAGATTAGCAGGTGTTCGTGAGTTCACTATAGGTACTAACTTTATATTTTTAATTTACCTGCTATTGATCTTTCTTTTGTAGAAATTAGCATGTGTTCGTGAGTTCACATAAGGTACTCATGTTATATTTTAAATTTACTTGCTTTTGACTTCTCTTTTATAAAGATTAGCAGGTGTTCAAGAGTAAACTTCAGGTAATCATGTTATATTTTTAGTTTACCTGCATTTGAATTCTCCTTTGTGAATATTAGCAAGTGTTCACGAGTTCACTTCAGATACTCGTGTTATATTTTAATTTTAACTGCTTTTGACTCCTCTTTCGCAGAGATTAGCAGGTGTTCGCGAGTTCACATCAGGTACTCATGTTATATTTTAATTACCTACTTTTAACTTCCCCTTTGCAGAGATTAGCAGGTGTTCATGTGATCACTTCCGGTACTCGTGTTATATTTTAAATTTACCTGCTTTTGACTTCTCCTTTGCAGAGATTACTAGTTATTCATGAGTTCACTTTAGATACTCGCATTATATTTTAAATTTACCTGCATTAGACTTCACTTTTGAAGAGATTAATAGGTGTTCGCGAGTTCACTTCAGGTACTCGTGTTATATTTTAATTTACCTGCTTTTAACTTCCCCTTTGCAGAGATTAGCAGGTGTTCATGAGATGACTTCCGGTACTCGTGTTATATTTTAAATTTTACCTATTTTTGACTTCTCTTTTGAAGAGATTAGAAGGTGATCGTGAGTCCACTTTTGGTACTCATTTTATATTTTAAATTTACCTTCTTTTGATCTTTCTTTTGTAAAAATTACCAAGTGTTCGAGAGTTCACTTCAGATACTCATGTTATATTTTAAATTTACCTGTTTTTGACTTCTCATTTATAGAGATTAGCTGTTGTTCGCGAGTTAACTTCAGGTACTCGTGTTATAACTTTATTTTACCTGTGTTTGCTTATCCTTTGCAGAGATTAGAAGGTGTTCTCGGGTTCACATGTTTTTGACTTTTCTTTTGTTAAGATTACCCGGTGCTCGCGAGTTCACATCAGGTGCTCGCGTTATATTTTAAATTTTCCTGCTTTTGACTTTTCCTTTGTAGAGATTAGAATGTGTTCGCGAGTTAAATTTAGATACTCGTGTTATATTTTAAATTTACCTATTTTGACCTCTCTTTTGTATAAATAAGCTGGTGTTCGCCAGTTAACTTTAGGTACTCGTATTATTTTTAAATTTACCTGATTTTGACTTCTCCTTTATAGAGATTAGCAGGTGTTCGCAAGATCACATTAAGTACTCGAGTTATATTTTAAATTTACTTGCATTTTACTTCTCTTTTGAAGAGATTAGCAGGTGTTCGCGAGTTCACTATAGGTACTCGCGTTATATTTTAAATTTACTTGTACTCGCGTTATATTTTAAATTTACCTGGTTTTGACTTCTCCTTTGCAGAGATTAGTAGGTGTTTGTGAGTTCACTTTAGGTATGCGAGTTATATTTTAAATTTACCTGCATTTGACTTCTCTTTTGAAGAGATTAGCAGGTGTTTGCGAGTTCACTTTAGATACTCGTGTTATATTTTAAATTTACTTGTACTAGCATTATATTTTAAATTTACCTGCTTTTGACTTCTCCTTTGCAGAGATTTGCAGTTGTTCGCGAGTTCACTTCAAGGAATTGCATTATCTTTTAAATTTACCTATTTTTGACCTCTCTTTGTATAAATTAGCAGTTGTTCGCAAGTTAACTTCATTTACTCGTGTTATAATTCTGAATTTACCTGCGTTTGACTTCTCCTTTGGAGAGATTAGAAGTTATTCTCGAGTTCTCTTCTGATACTCGCGTTATATTTTAAATTTAACAACTTTTGACTTCTCTTTTGGAGAGATTAGAAGGTTTTTGCGAGTTCACTTCTGGTACTCTGGTTATATTTAAAATGTACCGGCATTTGACTTTTCTTTTCAAGAGATTAGCAGGTGTTCGTGAGTTCAATTCAGGTACTCACCTTTTATATTAAATTCCCTGTTTTTGATCTTTCATTTGTAGAAATTAGCATGTGTTCGCGAGTTCACTTCAGCTACTCATGTTATATTTTAAATTTACGTGCTTTTGACTTCTCATTTATAGAGATTAGCAGGTATTCGCCAGTTAACTTAAGGTACTCATGTTATATTTTAAATTTACCTGCTTTTGACTTCTCCTTTGTAGAGATTAGCTGATGTTCGCGAGTTCACTTCAGGTACTCGCGTTATATTTTAATTTTACATGTTTTGACTTTTCTTTTGTTAAGATTAGCCGGTGCCCGTGAGTTCATATCAGGTGCTCGCGTTATATTTTAAATTTTCCTACTTTTGACTTCTCTTTTGTAGAGATTAGCATGTGTTCGCGAGTTAAATTCAGGTACTCGCGTTATATTTTAAATTTACCTATTTTGACCTCTCTTTTGTGGAAATAAGTTTGTGTTCGCCAGCTAACTTCAGGTACTCATGTTATTTTTAAATTTACCTGCTTTTGACTTCTCTTTTATAGAGATTAGCAGGTGTTCGCGAGATCACATTAAGTACTCGAGTTATATTTTAAATTTACTTGCATTTTACTTCTCTTTTGAAGATATTAGCAGGTGTTCGCAAGTTCACTATAGGTACTCGCGTTATATTTTAAATTTACCTGTACTCGCGTTATATTTGAAATTTACCTGGTTTTGACTTCTCCTTTGTAGAGATTAGTAGGTGTTCGCGAGTTCACTCTAGGTATGCAAGTTATATTTTAAATTTACCTACATTTGACTTCTCTTTTGAAGAGATTAGCTGGTGTTCGCGAGTTCACTTTAAGTACTCGAGTTATATTTTAAATTTACTTGTATTTTACTTCTCTTTTGAAGAGATTAGCAGGTGTTCGCGGGTTCACTATAGTACTCGCGTTATATTTTAAATTTACATATACTCGCGTTATATTTTAAATTTACCTGGTTTTGACTTCTCCTTTGCAGAGATTAGCAGGTGTTCGCGAGTTCACTTTAGGTACGCGAGTTATATTTTAAATTTACCCGCATTTGACTTCTCTTTTGAAGAGATTAGCAGGTGTTCGCGAGTTCACTTTAGGTACTCGAGTTATATTTTAAATTTACTTGTATTTTACTTCTCTTTTGAAGAGATTAGCAGGTGTTCGCGGGTTCACTATAGTACTCGCGTTATATTTTAAATTTACATATACTCGCATTATATTTTAAATTTACCTGGTTTTGACTTCTCCTTTGCAGAGATTAGCAGGTGTTCGCGAGTTCACTTTAGGTACGCGAGTTATATTTTAAATTTACCCGCATTTGACTTCTCTTTTGAAGAGATTAGCAGGTGTTCGCGAGTTCACTTTAGGTACTCGTGTTATATTTTAAATTTACCTGTAGCAGCATTATATTTTAAATTTACCTGCTTTTGACTTCTCCTTTGTAGAGATTTGCAGTTGTTCGCGAGTTCACATCAAGGAATTGTATTATATTTTAAGTTTACCTATTTTTGATATCTCTTTGTAGAAATTAGCAGTTGTTCGCGAGTTACTTCATTTACTCGTGTTATAATTTAAATTTACCTGCGTTTGACTTCTCCTTTGCAGAGATTAGAAGTTATTCTCGAGTTCACTTCAGGTACTCGCGTTATATTTTAAATTTAACAACTTTTGACTTTTCTTTTGGAGAGATTAGAAGGTTTTCGCGAGTTCACTTCAGGTACTCTCGTTATATTTAAAATGTACCGGCATTTGACTTTTCTTTTCAAGAGATTAGCAGGTGTTCGTGAGTTCAATTTAGGTACTCACTTTATACATTAAATTTCCCTATTTTTGATCTTTCATTTGTAGAAATTAGCAGGTGTTCGCGAGTTCACTTCAGATACTCAAGTTAAATTTTAAATCTACGTGCTTTTGACTTCTCATTTATAGAGATTAGAAGATGTTCGCCAGTTAACTTCAGGTACTCATGTTATATTTTAAATTTACCTGCTTTTGACTTCTCCTTTGTAGAGATTAGCTGGTGTTCGCGAGTTCACTTCAGGCACTCGAGTTATATTTTAAATTTACCTGCTTTTGACCTCTCCTTTGGAGAGATTAACATGTGTTCGCGAGTTCAATTCAGGTACTCGAGTTATATTTTAAATTTACCTATTTTGACAGCTCTTTTGTAGAAATTAGCAGGTGTTCGCCAGTTAACTTCAGGTACACGTGTTATATTTTAAATTTAACTGCTTTTGACTTCTCCTTTGCAGAGATTAGCAGGTGTTCTCGAGTTCACTTCAGGTACTCGCTTTATATTTTATATTTACCAACTTTTGGTTTCTCTTTTGGAGAGATTAGAAGCTTTTCGCGAGTTCACTTCTAGTACTCGTGTTTTATTTAAAATTTACCGGCTTTTGACTTCTCTTTTGAAGAGATTAGCAGGTGTTCGTGAGTTCACTATAGGTACTAACTTTATATTTTTCATTTACCTGCTATTGATCTTTCTTTTGTAGAAATTAGCAGGTGTTTGTGAGTTCACTTAAGGTACTCTTGTTATATTTTAAATTTACTTGCTTTTGACTTCTCTTTTATAAGTATTAGCAGGTGTTCAAGAGTAAACTTCAGGTAATCGTGTTATATTTTTAGTTTGCCTGCATTTGAATTCTTCTTTGTGAAGATTAGCAGGTATTCGCGAGTTCACTTCAGATACTCGTGTTATATTTTAATTTTAACGGCTTTTGACTCCTCTTTCGCAGAGATTAGCAGGTGTTCGTGAGTTCACATCAGGTACTCATGTTATATTTTAATTACCTGCTTTTAACTTCCCCTTTGTAGAGATTAGCAAGTGTTCATGTGATCTCTTCCGGTACTCGTGTTATATTTTAAATTTACCTGCTTTTGACTTCTCCTTTGCAGAGATAACTAGTTATTCGTGAGTTCACTTTAGATACTCGCATTCTATTTTAAATTTACCTGCATTAGACTTCTCTTTTGAAGAGATTAATATGTATTCGCGAGTTCACTTCAGGTACTCGCGTTATATTTTAATTTACTTGCTTTTAACTTCCCCTTTGCAGAGATTAACAGGTGTTCGCGAGTTAACTTCAGGTACTCGTGTTATATTTTAACTTTTACTACTTTTGACTTCTCCTTTGCAGAGATTAGCAGGTGTTCTCAAGTTCACTTCAGGTACTCGCTTTATATTTTAAATTTACCTACTTTTGAGTTCTCTTTTGGAGAGATTAGAAGCTTTTCGCAAGTTCACTTCTGGTAGTCGTGTTTTATTTAAAATTTACCAGCTTTTGACTTCTCTTTTGAAGAGATTAGCAGGTGTTCGTGAGTTCACTATAGGTACTAACTTTATATTTTTAATTTACCTCCTATTAATCTTTCTTTTGTAGAAATTAGCAGGTGTTCGCGAGTTCACTTAAGGTACTCATGTTATATTTTAAATTTACTTGTTTTTTACTTCTCTTTTATAAAGATCAGCAGGTGTTCAAGAGTAAACTTCAGGTAATCGTGTTATATTTTTAGTTTACCTGCATTTAAATTCTCCTTTGTGAAGATTAGCAGGTGTTCGCCACTTCACTTCAGGTACTCGTGTTATATTTTAATTTTAACTGCTTTTGACTCCTCTTTCGCAGAGATTAGCAGGTGTTCGCGAGTTCACATCAGGTACTCATGTTATATTTTAATTACCTGCTTTTAACTTCCCCTTTGTAGAGATTAGCAGGTGTTCATGTGATCGCTTCCGGTACTCGTGTTATATTTTAAATTTACCTACTTTTGACTTCTACTTTGCAGAGATTACTAGTTATTCATGAGTTCACTTTAGATACTCGCATTATATTTTAAATTTACTTGCATTAGAATTCTCTTTTGAAGAGATTAATAGGTGTTTGCGAGTTCACTTCAGTTACTCGCGTTATATTTTAATTTAACTGCTTTTAACTTCCCCTTTGCAGAGATTAGCAGGTGTTCATGAGATGACTTTCGGTACTCGTGTTATATTTTAAATTTTACCTATTTTTGACTTCTCTTTTGAAGAGATTAGTAGGTGTTCGTGAGTCCACTTTTGGTACTCATTTTATATTTTAAATTTAACTTCTTTTGATCTTTCTTTTGTAGAAATTACCAGGTGTTCGAGAGTTCACTTCAGGTACTCATGTTATATTTTAAATTTACCTGTTTTGACCTCTCATTTATAGAGATTAGCTGTTGTTCGCGAGTTAACTTCAGGTACTCGTGTTATAATTTAATTTTACTTATGTTTGCTTCTCCTTTGCAGAGATTAGAAGGTGTTCTCGGGTTCACCTGTTTTTGACATTTCTTTTGTCAAGATTAGCCGGTGCTCGCGAGTTCACATCAGGTGCTCGCGTTATATTTTAAATTTTCCTGCTTTTGACTTCTCCTTTGTAGAGATTAGAATGTGTTCGTGAGTTAAATTTAGATACTCGTGTTATATTTTAAATTTACCTATTTTGACCTCTCTTTTGTATAAATAAGCTGGTGTTCGCCAGTTAACTTTAGTTACTCGTATTATTTTTAAAGTTACCTAATTTTGACTTCTCCTTTATAGAGATTAGCGGGTGTTCGCGAGATCACATTAAGTACTCGAGTTATATTTTAAATTTACTTGCATTTTACTTCTCTTTTGAAGAGATTAGCAGGTGTTCGCGAGTTCACTATAGGTACTCGCGTTATATTTTAAATTTACCTGTACTCGCGTTATATTTTAAATTTACCTGGTTTTGACTTCTCCTTTGCAGAGATTAGTAGGTGTTCGCGAGTTCACTTTAGGTACGCGAGTTATATTTTAAATGTACCTGCATTTGACTTCTCTTTTGAAGAGATTAGTAGGTGTTCGCGAGTTCACTTTAAGTACTCGTGTTATATTTTAAATTTACCTGTACTAGGATTATATTTTAAATTTACCTGCTTTTGACTTCTCTTTTGCAGAGATTTACAGTTGTTCGCGAGTTCACATCAAGGAATTGCATTATATTTTAAATTTACCTATTTTTGACCTCTCTTTGAAAAAATTAGTAGGTGTTCGTGAGTTCAATTTAGGTACTCACTTTATATATTAAATTTCCTCATTTTTGGTCTTTCATTTGTAGAAATTAGCAGTTATTCGCGAGTTCACTTCAGGTACTCATGTTATATTTAAAATTTACGTACTTTTGACTTCTCATTTATAGAGATTAGCAGATGTTCGCAAGTTAACTTCAGCTACTCATGTTATATTTTAAATTTACCTGCTTTTGACTTCTCCTTTGTAGAGATTAGCTGGTGTTCGCGTGTTCACTTCAGGTTCTCAAGTTATATTTTAACTTAACATGTTTTGACTTTTCTTTTGCTGAGATTAGCAGGTGCTCACGAGTTCTCATCAGGTACTCGCGTTATATTTTAAATTTACCTGCTTTTGACCTCTCGTTTGCAGAGATTAACATGTGTTCGTGAGTTCAATTCAAGTACTCGAGTTATATTTTAAATTTACCTATTTTGACCCCTCTTTTGTAGAAATTAGGAGGTGTTCGCCAGTTAACTTCAGTTACTCGTGTTATATTTTAAATTTAACTGCTTTTGACTTCTCCTTTGCAGAGATTGGCAGGTGTTCTCGAGTTCACTTCAAGTACTCCCTTTATATTTTAAATGTACCTACTTTTGACTTCACTTTTGGAGAGATTAGAAGCTTTTCACAAGTTGACTTTTGGTACTCGTGTTTTATTTAAAATTTACCGGCTTTTAACATCTCTTTTGAAGAGATTAGCAGGTGTTCGTGAGTTCACTATAAGTTCTAACTTTATATTTTAAATTTACGTGCTTTTGATCTTTTTTTGCATAAATTAGCATGTGTTCGCGAGTTCACTTAAGGTACTCACGTTATATTTTAAATTTACTTGCTTTTGACTTCTCTTTTATAAAGATTAGCAGGTGTTCAAGAGTTAAATTCACGTAATCGTGTTATATTTTTAGTTTACCTCCATTTGAATTCTCCTTTGTGAAGATTAGCAGGTGTTCGCCACTTCACTTCAGGTACTCGTGTTATATTTTAATTTTACCTGCTTTTGACTCCTCTTTTGCAGAGATTAGCAGGTGTTCACGAGTTCACATCAGGTACTCGTGTTATATTTTAATTTACCTTCCTTTAACTTCCCCTTTGCAGAGATTAGCAAGTGTTCATGAGATCGCTTCCGGTACTCGTATTATATTTTAAATTTACCTGCTTTTAACTTCTCCTTTGCAGAGATTACTTGTTATTTGTGAGTTCACTTTAGATACTCGCATTATATTTTAAATTTACCTGCATTAGACTTCTCTTTTGAAGAGATTAATAGGTGTTCGCGAGTTCACTTTAGGTACTTGTGTTATATTTTAATTTACCTGCTTTTAACTTACCCTTTGCAGAGATTAGCAGGTGTTCATGAGATCACTTCCGGTACTCGTGTTATATTTTAAATTTTACTTATTTTTGACTTCTCTTTTGAAGAGATTAGCAGGTGTTCGTGAGTCCACTTTAGGTACTCGCTTTATATTTTAAATTTACCTTCTTTTGATCTTTCTTTTGTAGAAATTATCAGGTATTCGAGAGTTCACTTCAGGTACTCATGTTATATTTTAAATTTACCTGTTTTTGACTTCTCATTTATAGAGATTAGCTGTTGTTCGCGAGTTAACTTCAGGTACTCGTGTTATATTTTAAATTTACTTGCTTTTAACTTCTCCTTTGTATAGATTAGCAGGTGTTCGCTAGATCACTTCATATACTCGCATTATATTTTAATTTTACCTGCTTTTGACTTCTCTTTCGCAGAGAATAGCAGGTGTTCGCGAGTTCACATAAGGTCCTCCTGTTATATTTTAAATTTACCTACTTTTGACTTCTCCTTTGCAGAGATTAGCAGGTGTTCAAGAGTTCACTTCAGGTACTCGTGTTATATTTCAAATTTACCTACTTTTGATTTCTCCTTTGTAGAGATTAGCAGTTGTTCACAAGTTAACTTCAGGTACTCGTGTTATAATTTAATTTTACCTGTGTTTGACTTCTTCTTTGCAGTGATTAGAAGGTGTTCTCGGGTTCACTTCAGGTACTCGCGAAATATTTTAAATTTAAAAACTTTTGACTTCTCTTTTGGAGAGATTAGATTGTTTTCGCGAGTTCACTTCTGGTACACTGATTATATTTAAAATATACCAGCATTTGACTTTTCTTTTCAAGAGATTAGTAGTGTTCGTGAGTTCAATTCAGGTACTCACCTTTTATATTAAATTCCCTGTTTTGATCTTTCATTTGTAGAAATTAGCATGTGTTCGCGAGTTCACTTCAGGTACTCTTGTTATATTTTAAATTTACGTGCTTTTTACTTCTCATTTATAGAGATTATCAGGTATTCGTCAGTTAACTTCAGGTACTCAGGTTATATTTTAAATTTACCTGCTTTTGACTTCTCATTTGTAGAGATTAGCTGATGTTTGCGAGTTCACTTTAGGGACTCGTATTATATTTTAATTTTACATGTTTTGACTTTTCTTTTGTTAAGATTAGTCGTTGCTCACGATTTCACATCAGGTGCTCGCATTATATTTTAAATTTTCCAGCTTTTGGCTTCTCCTTTGTAGAGATTAACATGTGTTCGCGAGTTAAATTCAGGTACTCGCGTTATATTTTAAATTTACCTATTTTGACCTCTCTTTTGTGGAAATAAGCTGGTGTTCTCCAGTTAACTTCAGGTACTCATGTTATTTTTAAATCTACCTTGTTTTGACTTCTCCTTTACAGAGATTAGCAGGTGTTCGCGAGATCACATTAAGTACTCGAGTTATATTTTAAATTTTCCTATACTCGCATTATATTTTAAATTTACCTGTACTCGCGTTATATTTTAAATTTACCTAGTTTTGACTTCTCCTTTGCAGAGATTAGTAGGTGTTCGCGAGTTCACTCTAGGTATGCGAGTTATATTTTAAATTTGTAACACCTCCCCTGTAGTGAACGTATAATATGGGTCCGGCCGGGGCCCCACAACATACGGACGCCAGAGCTTTAGTATTAAAAGTTGATATAACTACTCACACTCAAAACACTTTGCGCAACACAGCGGAACCAAAACAGGACTAGAAGTTATCCACCAGTAAAGAGTAAAACAAATGGCCTTAAGGACTTACAACAAGTGTCCAAAAACAAATAATACATCAGTCACGAATGTGCTTAGCACTCCTAGTCTACCTCGGCATGCAAGCCGGACAACATGAGTCTCAAACATATAACATCTCATAAGTAGAGCTACAAAAGAAAAACACTTTGTGAGGCTTAGGCCTTTCTGGCCAGCGAGCTAGCTCCTGCATGCGATCCTTGCCCTGAAAAATTTATTAGTAACGTGGGTCAGCAAAGGCTGACCTCAAACTGTGCAACAACAAATCTCCTCCTGGCCACCCCTAACGGACCCCGGGGTACCCCTCCAACCTGCAAGTTTGCACTTCGTAGGCAATAATCATAAGCAAGAAAAGCAACTATGGAAACAGGCTTGGATGTCACATACATTATACATGTTCTCTACTGGTTGAGCATAATATAAAAGGGCCTACTTATGCAATCATGTAAGCAATAACCTGGGTTTCACCCAAGGCACCCTAACTCGTATGCATCTAGCACATCATCACATCATATGGGTTCTCATCGATTCCCCATTGACATAAAGCCGCAAACAAAGGCGTCACCATTTCCCCCAACGGCTCACAGGACGCCTCATGGAATTTTTGTCAAGGCCACCCGCTCAAGGTCTTAAACCCGGGCTTGCCTACAAGCTCTGACGTCTCATGTCAGGATTCCAACAAACATAAAACTGACCGATTCTAAGAAGCCTTGTCGGACCCCACCCGCTCATGGCCTCATTGCCCGGGCTTGTCCCCATGCTTGGCATTCTCGTCAGTCACACAGAAGGGGACTAGTCTCGCCAGGACACTCTCCACACATGACGTGAACGTCACGGGATAGCCAGCCGACCACGGAGACTTAGCCAAGCCTTGGCACAACACAAACCAAGACAAATCCACCCTAGTCCCTCATTTGTACTGCAGCGTTTCCGCACACCAAGGAAACCATCTCCAACTCACGTGGAGCTAACCTTGTCCACTAAGGAAAACATCTACCGCCACGAGGAGCTAACCTAGTTCGGTTCTGACTATACGTACTCACTCGAGGAAAAGGGCGAAACATCACCACATCACAAATGGCATCCTGCCGCAACGGAATCTCTACGAATCCTTAGCGTTTTTATGCAACATCACCGAGTCGGACTAACGGTCGCGACAACGGCTTCACCCACCATGCCTAATCCACTAACGGAGCGGATCTCTAATGCAAAAATATGCCGGGGACGGACTCAATCAACCCGGAGGTTCCTCTTGAACCTTGGCAAACCAAAACCCCTCTCATTTGAGAGTTTGGTGCCCAAAAACTAGAAAGAAAAATAAATGATTCTAAGATATGCATCCTAAGATCTAGAGGAGAAGTGTCGTTACCTTCCGACTCCTCTTCCTTGCCATGGCAAAATAGCAGGATGAAAACCTTCGCAACGATCTAAGCTCCACAAATCTGGACTCGGCTCGTGATTTGGAGCACCGAAACCCCTCCTACAGCACCAACTCTCCTTCTCCTTCTTCCTTGTTCTCACTTCTCTCTAGATCTTTAGTAAGACAAAGCTTGGAGAAGAATGAGGGTTTTCAACCCTATTCTCGGACTTAACTCCCCAAGAACAGTCCTGAACCGTCAGATCCTAAAATCTGGGAAAGAATGGCCACGATCTGACAGAGAAATAAAAGACCTGGGCCGAACACGGCCTGGCACACGCCCGTGTCCAGGGCCGTGTGCCTCATTCGCCGTCTCGAATCGACGCGCCTGGAACAGCGCACGGGCATCCGACATGCCTGTGTTCAATCCGACACGCCCGTGTCCCCAGTGACACGGCCGTGTGGCCGGTCGTGTGCCTCCATCGACACGGCCCCGAAACCAACCCGAGAGGTGACACTGCCTGGGACACGCCCGTGTCCCAAGCCGTGTGCCAAGTCTCGATACCTGTCGACAGGCTTTGTGTCGACACCGCGAAAAAATATCGAGCGAAGATCGTCGACCAAGCGGGACACGCCCTGTGACACGCCCGTGTCATAGGCCGTGTACCCCAGTCTCGACACTCGTCGAGAGAAAGTGTCGACACCCCAGGCCGAGTGTCGACACGGACTCGACACGCCCTGCGACACGCCCGTGTCGCAGGCCGTGTACCCTACTCTCGACACATTGTCGAGCGAAAGTGTCGACACTTGGGCCGAGTGTCAATACGGCCTCGACACGCCCTGCGACACGCCTGTGTCGCACGCCGTGTGCCCTACTCTCGACACATTATCGAGCGAAAGTGTCGACACTTGGGCCGAGTGTCGATACGGCCTCGACACGCCCTGCGACACGCCCGTGTCGCAGGCCGTGTGCCTCCTGCCAGAAACCCAAAAATTTTCCAGAACTGCAGACTGACCCTCTTGCAAAACTGGGGTGTTACAACTCTCCCCCACTTAACAGAATTTCGTCCCGAAATTTCAAAACAAAAGGGTACAAAACTTAAATTGTACCTGACATGAAGAGTTCTGGATAATCTTCTAGCATGGCCTGTTCTCGCTCCCAAGAGAACTCCTCACGACCGCAGTTGTCCCATCGAACTTTAACAAGTTTAACTTCTTTATTCCGCAACTGCCGAGTCTCCAAATCCTCTATAGCAATTTGAAGGACCCGCGTCCTCAAGTCTCCCTCAATTGGCACTGATGCCGGCTCAATCACTACGCTAGCCTCCACCAAGGCTTTCCTCAACACGGAGACGTGGAAGACGTCATGCAATCCACTCAAATTCGCGGACAACGCCAACCGATAGGCTGCTTCTCCCACCCATTCGATAACTTCAAAAGGCCCCAAAAACCTTGGACTCAACTTCTTGAGTCGGCGAATCCGTGATATGCCTTTGAACGGTTTAATCTTCAAATAGACCCAATCACCTACCGCAAACTCCAACTTCCGGTGACGAGAATTAAAGTATTTTGCTTGGCGGTCTTGCGCCACCTTCATACGCTCTTGTATGGTCCGTACCATTCCACAAGCATCAGCTACCACCTCCTTTCCCAAAATTTTGGTGTCTCCCGCCTCTGCCCAAGACATTGGCGTTCGACACCGCCTCCCATACAAAGCTTCGTATGGCGCCATTTTTATACTTGCTTGAAAACTGTTATGTACGCGAATTCCACCATGAAGAGGTGATCCTCCCACCTCTTGCCAAAGTCAAGAACGCACATTCTCAACATATCCTCCATAGTACGGTTTGTTCTTTCAGTTTGCCCATCAGTTTGAGGATGGAACGCCGTACTGAACTTTAGCTTCGTGCCCAAGCTCTTCTGAACCAATCTCCAGTCCTTGGACGTAAACCGTCCATCTCGATCACTGACTATTCTCTTAGGAATCCCATGCAGTCGCACAATGTTGCGAACATACAACTCCACCAGTTTCTCCACGCTGTCCTCTTTCCGATTTGGGATGAAGTTAGCCACCTTGGTTAGGCGATCCACGATCACCCAAATAGCATCATTACCCTGCTGCGATCTAGGCAGACCATGCCCAAAGTCCATGGAGATGCCATCAAATTTCCACTCAGGGATTGGAAGGGGCTTTAGGAACCCGCCGGCTTCTGACATTCGGCCTTCACCAAGGCACAAGTTTGGCAACGATTCACGTACAAAGCTACGTCCCGCTTCAGCCCCGGCCACCAAAAGGATTTCTTCATATCCAAGTACATCTTTGTACTGCCCGGGTGAATGGAGTACTTTGTGAAGTGAGCCTCAAACATCAACTCCTCACGGAGTTTGCCGAACTGCGGTATACAAACCCTTCTGTCCTTCCTCAGAATCCCATCAATCATCTCCCAGGCGCTGCTCTCGCCCGCTTGAGCCTCCAACACAAAGGGTTGAAACTCCACATCCAACTGAGTCGCTTCCCAAATGCGATCGGACAAGTCGTTCTGCACCTCAATCCAATTCAACTGAGCCACGCTGGACTCGCCTCTCGTAACACATTCCAAACCAAGGGACTCCCATTCCCGAACCAATCGCTCATCATGAGCTTCGATCCAATTCCCTTGCCCCGAGTACTTCCTACTCAAGGCATCTGCCACCACATTGGCTTTACCTGGCGTATAATGAATCGCCACCTCGTAGTCTCCAAGAAACTCAACCCACCTGCGTTGCCGCATGTTCAAGTCCTTTTGGTCCAAGAGATACTTCAGGCTTTTTTGATCCGTGAAGATCTCCACCTTTTCACCATAAACATAATGCCGCCATATTTTCAACGCAAAAATTACCGCCGCCAACTCCAAGTCATGGACGGGGTAATTCCCCTCATGAGGCTTCAACTATCTAGACCCAAAAGCTATCACCTTCCCATGTTGCACCAAAACGTAACCCAAACCGCATCCTGATGCGTCACTGAAGATCTGAAATCCCTCGGTCCCTTGCGGTAGACTTAGGATTGGAGCCGCCATTAGTCTCTCCTTCAGTGCCTCAAATGCTTGACTCTACTCTTGAGTCCACACAAACTTATGATCTTTACATGTGAGTGAGGTGAGGGGTAGAGCTATCCGCAAAAAATTTTCCACGAACCTCCTGTAGTACCCGGCTAGTCCAATAAAACTTCGGACCTCCGCCACGGTCCTCAAAACCGGCCAATCTCTAATGGCTTCAACTTTTGTTGGGTCCACTGCCACCCCTTCCCCACTAATCACGTGTCCCAAAATGCCACCTTCTCCAACCAGAACTCGCATTTGAAGAATTTTACATACAACTCATTCTCCCTCAACACTTGCAGAACCACTCTCAAGTGGGTCTCATACTCCACTTGCGATTTGGAATACACCAAGATGTCATCAATGAAGACAACCACAAAAGAATCCAAGTATTCCTGATATACCCGATTCATATGATCCATGAACACAGATGGTGCGTTCGTCAGCCCGAACGGCATCACCGTAAACTCAAAGTGTTCATACCTTGTACCAAAGGCAGTCTTGGGTATGTCCTCATCCCGAATTCGCAACTGATAATAGCCTGACTTCAAGTCCAATTTTGAATACACCACTGACCCTACCAATTGGTCGAACAAGTTCACTC